>CM057162.1:3432533-3448533 GCA_029962745.1 Echinometra lucunter | reverse complement strand
AAATATTTCATGTAATGCGCTGTATAAATGTACGCATTATTATCATTCTTGTTATTACTAATTTTCGTTGATCACATGGGGGTTCTTTTCAGTCTGATAAAATTCAACCTTTGAACCGAAACGGAACTGGACCGCAGCCTGAAAAGTGGAATTTTCGGGGGCCCGGACTATTATGAGGATTCAATATTAAGAAAGTTAAACCTTAAATAAGAGTGGCATAAAAAAATTTGAAAAAGAGAAAAGCAACCTAATTCTAAGTTGAAATAAATCAGAGTATACCGTTCATCTTTGTACCTTGAAAGAGGACATCAGTCACTGCCATTGTTGGTGACACAGAAGCTTATAGTGTTCTAAACCATACTTCTTTATTGTGATGTAGGTTTAGTGGTCATGTTGGGTGAATTAACCGTTTTAACATTCCTCTATTTTCTACGCCATGAACAACAACATCATTATGACCATACATACTGTGCGAAGCATGATACCATTAACCATCCCTGCTAAAATTTACTTTCAGAGGAACCAACATGTTCGGAGTCGAGTACTCAGACACATCGGACGGCTGCCGCATCTACCATGGCTAGATACTCAAGGTATACCTTTCTAAAGAGTCTGCATGGCAGTTGTCGCTTATATGATAGAATCCGATCAGTGGCCAGCCTTTAGCCAAGGCACTTGGTGCTGTAATTTCCCTAAACGCCCCTGAATACATAGACTAATCGCACGACAACCGTGATCCTTGGCTGGAGGTTCATCAGCACCAAGGCTTTTACTACCTGAGTGGTTGTTGTAGTTTATTTCTTTTGTTCTGTATTATATTTCCGCAACCGAATCGGTAGATAATTAGATGCAAAGTAGCTTACCGAGAAAGCCCCCCAAACCGCCCGTTCAAATCCGATACACCAATCAGAGTAGACAATGGGAGAGAACTTATGAATATTTATTATTCACATGTGCCTAACATTCGACGTGTCGTACAATAACAATCAACCAGCTGATCGCGCGAACCACTATGCGTAGGTTGAAATGAAAAAGGAGAGAGGAAAATTTTACAATAGACCTACTTATTTAGCAAAATAGTAAATGCTGCTAGTCATCAAATTATTTGTTTCCCTTAATAAATTTATCTGTTTTATTGAAAATTGAACTAAATATTATTCATTATTTATTACATTTGAATATCTATCCCGCCGTAATTTAATGAAAGAATCCATATAACACACCGCGGTTAAAACAGTTACGATTGGTCACGATCGTCGCTAGCTGCTGTATATGCAAGACCCTCATGCATATGCATGAGCTCCGCAAGTTAGCAAAGGCCTCGCCGCTGACGCGGCTCGGTCCATTAATCACTGTCTTTAATTCACACTGTTTAGTCTATTTTTCAAACCCCTGCTTGGCAGACAAGCAGCGCGCGAGGCCTTGCCCAAAGGCTAATCAGTGGCGTATCTAGGGATCATGACGCCAATTTAGCAACTGACCACTGCAGTGGAACGGTCGAGAATTTCGAAGTTTCAGTAAATTGATAAACGGGTATCCATTCATTCCCTTCTAAAATTGGGAATAAAGTAAAACGGAAACCCTTGAGAAATAGGCCTTATCGAGAACTTTGGCAAGTCGACTGAACGTTGAGATTCCTTGTAAACGTTGAATCTCGCAAATGCCGTTTTATGCACTTTATCCTATATTTCGGGGCAATATAATGAGAAGGAGATGAAACTTCCATGATAGCCTGCAGGCAAATAAACGACAATTACATATCGTACATTTACCGTATTTCAAATTTGAACCCTTTAAAAAACTTATCTAAGAACTATACGGTAATACGGAGGGGGGGGGGCACATTAAAAGGTCTTGAAAGAAACTAATTGTGCGAGGGCGCAGAGCGACCGAGCTGTAGAAATTTTCGCATTCTAAGCCCTAAAAAACTGTTTCCAGTGCATTTCCTCAGCTGATCGGGGGCACAATTGAAAGTTGGGATTTCTTTTAAATGCTGAGGCTCTGCGAATACTGTTTTATGCAAATAAATATTCATTTTTTTTTCAAATTAGGAACCTCTGAAAGAAGCTGTTTTATAATTATATATTGGGGTCTCAAAATTACGAGATCCTTATAGAAAATGATTATGCAAGGGGGCAAAGCGTTTTTTTTTTTTAATTCAAACCGTCAAAAACTATATCTGTACTGTATTTACACTGCCGATGGGGCGAGGAATCCTTAAGAATTATTATTTTTTCCTCATTTTCCCCGTTTTCTTTTTTTCTCTCTCTCTCTCTCTCTCTCTCTTGCGTTTCTGAGCCACCCTCAAAGTGCCGCCTGGGGCACTTGCCCCCCTTGCACCCCCCTTGATCGCCACTGAAGCCGATCAAGAATATGAGTAAAGGGAAAGCGTAAAAAAAAACATATTGTACACTACTCATCCCCCACCACATTATCACCATATTCAACAATCACAGTAAGTGTGTGATTATCATTTCCTCCCTAATGACTTCTTCTTCCATAATAATGTTAAAAAGGTTTCGTCTACACCGACAGACTTTCCAAAGAAAATTTGTTCGAAATTTACGCTGGCTTTCCCAGTCCGATCAGAAGGTGGAATTGCAGGCCACATCATGAATTTATAATGTGTGTTTTGATTTTACAAGGTTCATGATTCGACTTATATTGCTAATGTTATATGTTAGATACACTTTATTTTATATGATTTGAACTGAATGAATCAATGAATACTACTTTTAAACAAAATACTTTAAAAAGCCTCAGCTAAATAGAAATGAAGGGCAAGGGGAAAAGCAGAGTGCTTGTTATTTTTTATGGCTATGGACATGTCATCACGGTAATGACGATCATACATTGATTGTTTAAATTGTAAAAGAATGGAATACTTTTTACTGATACTATCGAAATTGTCTTTGTAATTGTAAATACATGTAGTTGTATTATTGCTAACCAGGGTCCCATGGAAGATCAATTTTTGTTGAATGGGCTACCCTGGTGAATATCAATAAATACAATTTAAGATGAAAGAATAGTGGACTTTGCATATGGGCACCAAGCATGTCAAGAGGTGGTTATGATATTCCACACATTCTGAACTGAATTTCCACACAAAAAATAGATTGTATCATAAGTCATCCTTTTTATTCAAGTTTTGAAAGCTGTTATGCCATCCTGCAGCATAATCATGATAACAATACATATAACCTCTTCTACCTCCAGCTTGGACTCTAGGCCTGCCGATTCGCCTGAAGATGAAATAACTGATGCCCATGTGCACAGACTATCAGAGCTACTCGATCACTCTCATTTCTCAGCCATGTATGTTGCCCTAGGGATCCCACGCCATACTGCAGTTCGCATCCTAGCCGAGAATATGAACCGCTATGATGCCACATACGTGGCACTACTGCATAAATGGAAGGAAGAGTGTGAAAGGACCTTAGACAACTTGGATGAAGTACTTCGAGGGGCCAATGTGGGTGGTCTAATACGAGAGTACCGGCGGTGCAGTAGCGTAGCCCACAATCGAAGAGAGCCAAGAGTAAATGCTGAAAAAGAGGATTTTTGGGGTTTTTTTGTGTTTTTTTTTTGCTTGCTTCCTCTATGTGTTTTTGTTTTTGCTCTGTTTTTTGGAGGATGGGGGGCTGAGAACCTTTTCCACCACCACTAAGCCAGAGGCGCCAATCCGGTGGTTAACCCCCTCCCAAATAATTTCCGACCTGAAAAAAGACAAGAATGGAAAAGAAAAGAAGACTTGAGAAAATGAAGCAGAAAACAAGGGAAAAGAAACTGGGAAACCAGAAAATGCTCGCTGCAAATTCCGATGGTCGTTGCTATTCTAATGAAGGGAACGGCTTGCATCTTGTGTCGCTATCTGATGCTTGTTCTTCTACATATGGAATTCTAAGCCAGGCCACTTATCACTCCAAAATCAAGCGACAAGCGGACTTGAAATTTTCTTTGCCTTCTTTTCTTCCTTCTAGCAAAATCTCTATCCCTCTCCCTCTCGCTATAAAGTCGTTATGCAATCCAATCGCATGTACACTCTCTACTCCTTGTGTAAAATATTTTGTCTCATGACACGACATTCAGCGTTAATTTGGGGTGAATTTGATTGTTGCCCCTTTTTATCTTTTTTAAAATTCATTTATTTATCTTTTTATTTATTTTTGTGCAGCCAGGCATAGCAGGAAACAAAATATGTCCTGTCTCGGCGACCCTTTATTTTGTTTCTTTTTCTTTTTTTTTTTTTTTTTGGTCGCCTCATGCTCTATAGACCTGTACACTTGAAAAATGTGGTGCCACGATGTTGCCTCATATTTGAACGCAATAGTGTATTTTGATAACGAAATAACACTTCTACCATGAAAAAAAACCGAAACATATTATTCCTCTCTCGCTGCGCTGGCTCGTTTAGTATTTACGTTTTTCAAGAGCAAACGAATTCGGCAAGTGAGGTGATCGAATAAATGATTTAGATGATAGGCACACAGTGTAATCTTCTGAATGAGTACGTCTACGATCCAAAAGAAAGTGTGCTTCCTCCCTAGGTAGTAAGTTAGAAACGGGATGGTTTCGGACAGCAAACAATGGACCAGCGATATGCTAAAATAAAGTCATATTAATTAGCAGAGAGATGATCTGATAAATTTTCGACATCATGTTATAGACGGTGGCCTAGCATCGGATCAGTGTTGTATCGGTCAACTGGCGAAATTAATTCCGGATTAAGGTTGGGTAAACCGGCGTAAATCCGCTTGGAGTTATTGACACATTTTTCCGAAATTTCTTGCTTACACTCGATAATACAAACCCCCTCATCCGTTTGCATGCAAACCTCTATCATCCCTATGCATAGACAATTTTTTTTAAATCCAAAATTTATTCATTTCATTACAAACATTAAGACATTAAGGACCACTCTCAGTTCACATAACATAGAAAAACACAATAGCAAAATGAAACATTAAATAAACACTCACACACACACACACACACGCACACAAAAGAACAGATGTTGAGCATGCATGCCATAAAAAGAATAGCTAAAGAAAGAAAACACAAAACAAAAGAAAACGACACCAGAGGCCAAAAATACATACTGTCGTTTTATTTTGCCGGTGAGCGAAGCGAGGCAGCCCCCCCCCCCCCCTCCCCCCCCCCCAAAAAAAAAATATTTTGTAACAATACATAGGACAAGACGTAGGGTCACCACCCTATCTCGCTGGTCCAATAGCTTGCGGTCCAAAACCACCCTGTTTCTAAGGTGACACAACATGTGCTCCGCCAACATTTTTTTAAGATTTTGATGTTTTTACAGCATAATATTCTTTTTTTGTTGATTCTTGCCTTTGGCCAGTCTCCATTGTTCATAACAATTGAATAACAATGTCCATTGTTATTCATTTCAAATTCAGTTCAATTTAGTTCAATTTCGTTTTTATTGTAGCAGGCTGAATTACAAATGATTTTACAAAATATATACATAATAGTGCAAGTGACAAGAAGACAACATTGGTCGTGATTAAAAGAGACATCATAATATTCAACAGTCAACACAATAATTAAAGGAACATAAAAGATATGAACTTTGTAGGCAGAAGATGGATGGAAAAGAGAAGTGTAAAAGGAAAAGGAAGAGAAGAAGAAAATGGTAAAGAAGATGATGATGAAAAGAGGAAGAAAAAAACAAGAACAAGAACAAAGAGAAAAACGGAAGAAGGAAAAGAAGAACAG
The DNA here is from genome assembly GCA_029962745.1 of Echinometra lucunter. Taxonomy (NCBI): domain Eukaryota; kingdom Metazoa; phylum Echinodermata; class Echinoidea; order Camarodonta; family Echinometridae; genus Echinometra; species Echinometra lucunter. Next base: position 3,442,797 of record CM057162.1, on the reverse strand, counting down.
GAAGAAGAAGAGGAGGAGGAAGAAGAAGAGGAGGAAGAAGAATGAGGAGGAGAAGATGGGGAAGGAGAAGAGCACTTCTATGACAAAAATATCCAAAGGATTTAGTAGAAAAAAAAACATTTAATCGACATATCGGTAGTATATGCCTATGGCACATTCATAATTATATTTGTTTACTTTCACGTATACAATGACCTTGGGACCCCAAATCTTATCAGACCATTGTCCCTCCCATATTCATACATGAGCAAAGTATGAAGCTAAACTGTCACAGAGTTATCGCAAGAATCAGCAGTTTCCATATAGGCTTATATAATGACCTCTATGACCTTTGACCTTGAGACCCCAAAACAGGGGCGTCGCTAGACTTTTTTTAATGGGGGGGGGGGGGGGGTAGAGGCCAGATTGCCGACAAATTATGCCTCCGATTGCCGACGACCAACGTCGACAACTTCAACTGTATAAAGCCCACGAGGCAGGTTCAATTGTGTGCCTCTATTATATTTTCCTTCTAAATTATATTTGTTCACCTCACTTGCTGAATGCGTTAGCTTTCCGAAAACATTCTCTATCTAAATATAATACGAGCGAGCGCAGCGAGCGAGGAAAAATATACACTCTCTTTGGTAGAAGTGATAGTTCTTCATCAAAATACATGATGGGCCTTTAAGATATCTATTTTGATATTTTGGTCACCTCTCTTACCTAATTTATTTGCTTTCAAAGACCATCCTGTATCTAAATATCATACGAGCGAGCGCAGCGAGCAAGGTAAAGTATATATACTCTTTTTATGGTAGGTGATAACTCTCCATCAAAGTACATGATGGGCCTCGCTTGCCGAATTCGTTTGCTTTTCCAAATCCATCTTGTATCTGAATATTGTACAAGCGAGCGTAGCGAGCGAGGAAAAATACTCCTTTTCATGGTAGAAGTGAAAGTTCTTCATCAAAATACACGATGGGCCTTTAAGATACCTATTGTGATATATTTGGTCACCTCTCCTACCTAATCTATTTGCTTTCAAAGACCATCCTGTATCTAAATATTATACGAGCGAGCGCAGCGAGCGAGGAAAAATATATTTACTCTTTTTTATGGTATAGAGGTGACAATTCTTCAACAAAATACATGATGGGCCCCAAAATATCTAAATTATATATTTGTTTATTTCACTTGGAAAATGTGTTTGCTTTCCGAAAACATCCTGTATCTTAATATAATACGAGCGAGCGCAGCGAGCGAGAAAAATTAGGCTCTCTTTCGTGTTACCAGTGTTATTTCTTCGTCAAAATGCACAAGCAAATAAGCCGAATATGACTCTATTTGGGCACCTTACTCATCTTTCTTTTCCCCCCCTCCTTCCTCTTCCCTCTCCTTTCTCTCTCTCTCTCTCTCTCTCTCTTTTTGCCGACAGCGATCGTGAATTTGCCGACAAGAATTTTTAATGGGGGGGGGGGGTGTCACACCCCCACACCCCCCTCTAGCGACGCCCCTGATCCAAAAATCTAATCGGATCGTTGTCCCAGTTTAAGGTTGATCCGCGATCCGTCAAACAGATTATCGCGAGAAAGGACGGACGGATGGACAATCCGATAACATAATGCCTCCGGAACCATGAAAACCTATCTTCGCTGGACGGAGGCATAGAAATATACTCTACATTCTCTTAAAACACCTTTAACGGGCAATTTTGACATACAGCAGTGTTTCTCTCTTTGCAAACTACATTTGCTATTTAGATTTCCTCTGATTTACTATGAATACTCTGATTACGAAGATTATTTAGTTTATAGAGTGACCTATAAGGATAAAAGCAAGCCCTCAAATTCATTGAATGGTGTCGATGGAGCAATAAATGTATTGCAACCGGTTGAAGTGTCGTGGTTTCCGAACTTCGGGGGAGAAATTGTCGGCGAGGCAATTGTCAATATAATCGTGATCAACTGTCGCAGCAGAGTGGAATTATCATTAACTTATTGATGATTATAATTAATTCGGCGGAGCAAATATCAGTGGAGCAAATGTCGTATTTTCGGACGATATGTCGGCGGAACAAATGTCGGCGGAGCATATGTCATGGAAACGATTCTAAATATTACGAGCGAGCGAATCGAGCAAGTAATTGAAAGTTAACGCTTCAATGATCACGTGGGATTGGAAAAGCTCTTCTTTCACCTATCGACCGAAATTCAATTGCTTAATGTGGTTAATCATCGTAAGTTTTCTTGGAAAGTTTCTCTGTTTTGATTTTCATCGAAATCTCGATCTCCTACGCTTCAGTGAACAAAAGAGATGAGAAAATTATGCAAATGAGGTGAAAGTTTAGGGCGTTGTCCCTGCTCCGTTAAATGCCGTGAGATCATTGATACATGTACACTGGTCATGTAGGCATGCTACAAATGTTATCAGTAAGATTTTTATTGCACAAAAATAAGGCAATAATTACTTGATAATTTCAACATGGTGATATTTCATTTTTATTATGTGTTCATTCAACCATGAATTGACAGGTATCAACTGCAAAAGTTGCAAACACCCTTCCAAAACATGAATTCCTCCGCATTAGATCAAATTCACTGCGAAAAAGATGTTAAACTGCAGTTTTTGCCATTTCCTCCTCTTGCTCACTAAAGCATGACATTTTTTGCACAACTCATTTGGCATGTTTGGTAACGAATAAAATTTATGTTGCATGCCTTCAAACGCAGAAAACTTACAGTATGTTCAGATATCACTGCATCAAAGTCATGACACGAGGCTTGTGCACTTCAAAAAATGACAATTTTGCATTTGGGTCGTGTTCACTGAAGCGTGCCTGAAGGGTTTGCCCTGAATTTTCCAGGAAATGTAGCTGAGAGTTGTAGCTATGGGCCTGTATTCTGATTTCATCAAAGGTTCCTGATCAAAAAATACTGGTATATGTTTTTTTTTTTTTTTTTTTTTTTTTTGGGGGGGGGGGAAACTTATTTTTTGTTTTGTGTTTATTAATGGTGGATATCATGAGTGTCTATACGATGATGGCCCAACGGTGGCTGAACAGTGGGCCCTTGTCCTCTTTTTAATGAAAAAATGTTTCATTTGCGATACGACGTCGGGCCAACGATGGGATTGCGGACCCTGGAAATAATAATCGATAAGGATTGTTTATATCAAAATGATCATAACTGAACAATATTTGTGGAAATATTACTTTTTATCTTTTAATTATATACATTAGTTTCAATTTGAGCAATATAATGCAAAAATGTATCTCGATCAATTATCAAGCTGTACATAATTCAAACATTTTTAGGTCAAATTAGAAAAATTGTAATCTTCAACCGTTTAACGAGTAGGAAGTAGATTGAAAGGTTCAGTAGATATTCCGCGTATAAGATATACGTTTGCTATAAATCAAAATATCCAGTAATGGAGTGCTGTAAAGATACTTCAATTTATGATTTCTTCCTTTAAACACTGTTATCGGAACACTGTTTTCATTTTTGCGGTTCAATCATTTTCATGATCTCAACATCAGTATACTATCTGAAGTAAAAACACAGACGTTTTATAGCATTTCTGCATGGCATGCATTTTGTGCAATGAACAACGATATTCGGGATACCAACTGTATTTCGTGTATATCTGTATATAATGCAGCAGTTTTTATTTTATGACTAAAATAATTAACTATTTTCCGGATTTTTTTCCCAATATAAAGGTTACAAAACAAATGTTCATGAATTCCTTCAGTTGCTGTAAAGCACTGGTAATGATATAACTACCATTTTGTTTATGTTCACGTGCAAGCAACCAAACTTTAACATGTTTAACTTAATTATACAATTCTATTCTACAAATTCTTCCGTCTAATTTTCATCTAATCGAATGCTCTAAACAGATTCATGAAAGGGCAGTCGTAAGCAAAGTTTGAGTTAATGCTTTCACCATGACATAAAATCTTCATGCAATGATGATTAAGCTAGGTAATTGATGCAAAGCAGAAAACCGAATGAAAACAGAGAAAAACAGAGACAGATAGAGCTGAAAAAAATACTGGTATTTTCAGCCACCTCGTTTAAGAAAAATTCCCATTGTTGTAAGGAAGCAACAGTTTCATCTGCATGATCATTTATTATGTTTTCCTCATCTAGCTCTCATTCGTATTCAACTGACCTTATCCATTTACCTATCTAACCTAACCCCTTTTTTATATATTTTTTTTCTTTGTCTTTGCTTTTGTTTTTGTCGTTATTGTTGTTTTTATGGATTAGAGTTAAAGGATCTGCATACATGCATCTCTGTGCCGTTTTTTTTCTTTCTAGCTTTGTAGTAAATGTAAATTAATGTTAATATCTTGTGAAAAACATATCGAATATAATATATGAGATGGAACTAAATGTGTGTAAATATTATATGACACTATATGCCTCATATATCATTGATGGCGTAATTGAATGTACACGTTTCAGAACGTTTCTAACTAGCTATGTGGATAATAAACAGAAATGAACTAAAACGTATTTATGAATGAAAGTATAATGTATGTTAACACTGTAAGAAGCTATTCATTTATATCAACTTGACTTGCTGTCTTTCATGTACATAATATTTTGTGGGTTTTATTTCTAACTATAGTTTTGTGAATAACACTTAGAAATAAACGATATTGGAAAATTCGGTATAATAGACCTACATGTATATTGACGAAAAGGTGCTTAACGTTAAGTATAAACATAGCTTCATAACTTTAACTTAATGCACATTTCTCCATCTCATTTGTAAGAGCTTAATGGACTTGGTGGACAATAGATGGAAATAAGTGAAATGATGTTTCAGAAAATATTAGATGAAATCAATGTATATGAAATATTTTGGTCATTTATGTCAAAACGACTAATCACTATTAACGTTGTCGCTAATCATTGAGATGTGATCGGGTCAATAAACTGTTATATGTGTTGTTGGTTTTTTTTTTTTGGTTTTTTAAAAACAAATTTTCGACATTTTACTCCCAGTATTGAAGATCGTGTGTTCGATCTGTAATGAAATCACAAGTCAGAGATTTGAACCTGCCATCTACTGCTTGCCAGGCAGCGACTTAACCACCACGCTATTCTGGTTCACGGCTAAGTCACGGTGAAAAGGAGTCAAATACCCAACATCCTTTTCTTTCTGACTCATTATTATGCAATGGTCCGCCATAGATAATAGATTGAAAATGAAGAATGTTAATGGGAGAAATTTATCATTTGTAAACAAAGTAATGCCAAAAATTTGTTTGCAAATTATAAATTTCTCCCATTAAGATTCTTCATTTATTGTTATATGTGTATGGTAGTAACATACTTTGAAACCTAATGTAGGGTACTGTTTTTTACCAAAGTGATATTGCCATATTATCTTTGCCTATTAAAAATGTATTACAGTGCCTCACATGAATGTATACAGTGCCTCACATGGATGTACTATTCTTCTAACTTACACGTCCGGACTGTGACAGTAAATGATTTTGTCGCAAGAAATGTGATGATTTCAAGCTTTTGATTAAATGATTTGGTAGGTTCTACATGATTGCCACATTACTTTTGTCTACTAAAGATGTATTACAGTGCCTCACGTAAATGTACTATTCTTCTAACTTACATGTCCGGACTTTGACAGTAAATGATTCTGTGGGAAGAAATGTGACGATTTCAACCTTTTGAATGAATGATTTCGTAGTTTCTACATGGTGCTTATTGTATTTAAACTAATAAAGATATGCAACATAGTGTAGCATTCATTGTCTGTATGTACATTCTTGCATGATATGGATTATGATCACTCACATAGATATTTAAACAGGAATATTGACATTTGAAATGATACAAATATTAATACAATGGCATAAAGAAGCCATTTGTTATGGTGTGGCATGAGGATATTGACTGTAATGTTATAAACCTGACATTATTTTCATCTTTTATAACAATTATTATCTTAGCACCGTCAAATTGTGATTGCATTGTAAAAAACATTTCATAGACAAGATATAGGCAACATAAAGTCACCTAGACGATAACAGTTTTTTTTTTTCAAATGTCTAAGGAAAATTGTTGCATCTAAAAGAATATATGTGCCTTTAACGAAATGTATTATATTCTTTTAACTGAATATCCTTTCATGGAGCAATTATTCATTTTATCTTGTGGTTATTTTTTCACACTGTCTTGTCATAAAACTTCCTCATTATTTTGTATAGTACCTTTGTATTTTTTTATTATAGAAATGCAATATTCCTTCGGAAAATGAAAATGCATTAGCTGCCTTTGAAACTGGTTACATTGGATTTACTTGTTCTTGTAGTTCTGTCTGGTGTTTTGTTATTGATTTGATTTCAAAGATATAAATGCATGCATATCTGTGCTTTGTATCTGTCCCTGCAGTTCATATAAATCAAAAGAAATATCTTTAGGAAAACTTATCGAACATAATGTATGAAATGAATGCATATGTTTATGAATGCTATTGTAATATACTTTCAACTTAAATCATCGTAACTTGATGACATGAATTGAATGTACGTGTAAAATTTCAATGTGTTTCTGACAGGTCTACCTATATATCTTTGTGCACGATAAAAATCTAAATCTAAATTTACTTAAAAGATGAATGTATATATTTGTTAATACTGTAAGAAGCTATATTCCTTTATGTTAATATGACTTGATATATTTCATGAAATACACTTTTGTGGATATAATTCAGAAATAACATTAGCAAAATGTATCATAGACGTTTATTGACGTGAAAATGCTTTTCGGAATATCATCATGACATGATGCACACATCTCTACCTCTTCTGTAATAGCTTGATGGACTTCTTGGATGTGACATGGAAATACTAGAAGGAGATATTGTGTTTCATGATATATGAATACAGCTTATGTACGTGAGATAAATGTATATGTAAAATTTATATCACCATGACTAGTCAAGGTTCTCAATACTCAAGTTCACGTTGAAAGTCATGTGATCGGATGCAATAATCCTTTCAGAAAGTGGAATGCGTTTGGTTGGAACAAACTTTTTAAACGCTTATGAAGGTTATAGTTTTACCACAGTGATATTGCCTAGTTATGTTTGTCTAACATGTATTATAGTGCTTTATTCGTCTAACCAACATACCAGGACCCCGTTGCATAAAACTAACAACTGATAGTAACTTTGCTATCAATGGTAACTTCCATGGAAACCTTGAATTTGATTGGCTGTTGAGCAATAATACCATGGTAGTTACCACTGATCGCAGAGTTATCATTTATGGTAAGTTTTATGCAACAGGGCCCAGGATTGTAAATAATTTTGTTTAAAAAGATGTGACGATTTGAAGCATTGATTTATTGATTTCTTAATTACAGACACTTGCATGTATATAAACCGTTTAAAGACAATGCATCATAGTGTAGAAGTCATTTTCTGTATATGTATATTCTTCCATAATATGGATTCCAATCACTCAAAAACATATTTAAATCAAAATATTTGCGCTTAATACATATATTTAACCAAGGAGACCTTTGTTATACTGATGTCATGAGGATATTAATAGTAAAGTTTGTAAATTTATTCATCACCGACATATGATTTCATGTTTTAAAATACAGTGCATTTATCTTAATGCCTTAAACCCAAAGTCAACTAGATGATGATATCCGAATCATGATACTTATTTTTATTTCACTACAAAAGCTTATCTATTGTTTTTAACTTAAAATGCTCTGTTGCTGGAGTGTAAACTTGGAAAATATTTCAGGTTTTAAAAGGAATAATTGCAGTTAGAACAATATGACAGCCATTCCATAATCTTGTACTTAATGTGCTATCATTGAGCAGTTATCTTTTTAATATCCTGTGCTTATATATGCAGTATTTCTGATGTTGTCTTGTCATATCAGACTTCCTCAGTGTTTTGTATTTTGTGAAGGAAATACTGGAAATGTATATATCCTTGTGTATAATGTGCGTTTTAAACTGGTAGCATTGAAGTTATATTGGGGTTTCGATAATCCGATCAATTATTATAACACTATCCTGTATTGCCTAAAGATTCTTATTACTGGCCACAATTGTTATTGTGCATTATGTGTACATGCTTATGTACAAGTTTATGAGCACGACAGACGCATGTATTTGAAATTCTCTGCGAATTGAAGGTAATCGAATCTGTCGGAATTTGAAAAAATAACTTTCATATACATTGATCCTTTCAGCTAGGGCTAATGCTATTCAACCTTTCTTCTCGACTATGATGTATAATTAAGTGGATAAATTCGTATTTCTTTGCTATCTTTTAAGTATAAATTTGAACTCTGTTTTAACGGTAATGAATTGTTTCGGATCCTGAGTGAAACAACATTTACTTTCAGCCCAAATTCAATATGTTGCCTGACGTACTGTCGTATGCATTGTAACTTGTAAGCTTCAAACTGGCTCAGTCTAGGCCACACGCCCTCATCGCTCATTGTCAAGATTGTGTAAGAGATAAAGAAAAATTTGGTCAGGTCATTGTGTAACTGATATACATTTTCTAAAATGTATCTCTCTGGCTTAATTATCTTCAAATTAGTGAACAACTAAATTAATTTTGAATGACGAATGAGGAGCCTCTATATTCATTCTCTGTTATATGGTGTTTTTGAGCACTTGCATCTGCCCGTTTCAGAACTTGTGTCTGGTTCGGTTGTTCTTTGTAATGCAGTTTCTTTTGCAGGACTTGATATCATAATATGAAATTAAATTTGAAGTTTGACTCTAATTCTTGGTTTCAAAGGGTTTCCTGTCTTCTTCTCTTTTTTACCACATCTATGTATGATTATGTGTGTTTTGTTTTTTTTGTTTGTTTTTTTTTGTTTTTTTTTGTTTTGTTTTTTTGTTTTGTTTTTTTTTTGTTTTTGTTTTTTTTTTGTTTTGTTTGTTTGTTTTGTTTGTTTGTTTTTTGTTTTTGTTTTTGTTTTTGTTTTTGTTTGTTTGTTTTGTTTTTTTTTTTTGGGGGGGGGGGGGGTTTCCTCAGTGCCATAATTCAATAATGGATTTAAACTGGTGGGGAGCATACAGCTCCAACAAATCTCCCAACCATTTCTAGTCTGCCGCCCTCTGTCACTGTTACACGATTTCTCCGCTTAAAGCAGCCCCAATCTACTTTCAACAGATTTCTATAAATTTCATATTTATATTTCATATACATATTATTTCCTTTAACACTGTGTAAGAGAAAACTTATGATAGGAAAATAAACCAACCCTGTAGATATGGTGGGTGGGAATACTGCGTGAAAATCAGGGTGCCGTTGCATAAAACTTTCTATTATACCGTAAAAATGTTGGCATCAATGGTAACTTTCATGGAATACTGGATTTTGATTGGCTGTTCAGCAACGTTACCATGGTAGTTACATTGATGGCAAAGTTACTATAATAGTAAGTTTTTACGCAACGGCACCCATAACTCATATTCCATTGCCAACTATTGTTCCAGTAAAACAGCTCCACGAGCTTGGAGTGAGGCTGAATAAAGAGAGTCATGTTTTAGAGGATTGGAAAGGTCTTGCCATTGAGCTGAGAATCGATGAATACCTCACGTCAGTCATGTCAGTGGAACAGTGTGAGAATCCAGCTGAAGAGCTAATCAGGCTCGCAGAGTCTATAAGTAGAAGATTCAGAACCTTATAGACTTGGCTGAGGCCTTTCAGCGGGCATACTTTGAAGAACTCTGTAGAATTATGCCTTAGACTTAGAAAGAACGTGTCCCCCAGATCTCCGTAGAGATGACAATTCAGAATGAATTGTGAAAGAGCTTTGATGACTAATATAAGCCAATGCTATTCACTTGATTAAAGGTGGCAGATTGTGAACAAATCTGTCGAAGTAGTGCTTTTGGCGATAAAACATGCAATCTAGATCTGAAATATCACTTTATTGCTCTATATGTTTCTCCGTCTGCTCCCCAAAATGATTCTTTCTCCCTTTCAAGAGAAGGACTGATTTTTACCATATACTAATACATACTCACCATAATTGTACCGTACACTCACATATACTCGCCTGATATAGTAGTAAAAGAAAAAAAAAGTATAAAAGAAGACTGTGTTAAGTGACAAAATTTAATAGCGATATTTCGCCCATATAGGGCTTCTTCAGGATATCATAGTAATATAATAGTAATATAGTAGTAATATAGTAGTAACAAGTGGATAATGGCTCTGTGTTTGTTCTTTTGTTTAATGAATAATTGTAAGATG
>CM057162.1:3421030-3432033 GCA_029962745.1 Echinometra lucunter | reverse complement strand
GATCCTTGTGGGACACCTGATTTCATCTTCAAAAATTCACTGCGACAATTATTGTTAATCATTACAAATTGCCTTCTGTCTGTTAAATACGATTCCATCCAGTTGTATTCATTGCCAGTAATACCATATTACTTAAGTTTTGCAAGTATACAATTGTGAGGAATAACATCAAAAGCTTTGCGTAGGTCCAAGAAAATACCACCAGTAACGTGTTTTCGGTCCATTTTATCATACAGAAAGTCTGTAATCTCAGTTAGACAAGTGGCAGTGGAATAAGACGGTCTGAAGCCAGACTGACAATTTGCAAGTAGATCATTTACATTTAAGTACTTATACAATTGATCATGTATTGCTCTCTCTAGTATTTTGGACAGGACCGGAAGCACAGAAATGGGTCTATAATTGTCAATATCAAAAGATCCTCCCTTATGTACAGGAGTAATTCTTGCTGTTTTGAAATCATCTGGAATAACACTAGTTTGTAAAGTTGCATTAAATAAATTTGTTAAAGGTCCAGCTATACTCTCTGCGGCCAGCTTAAGAAACTTAGGGTGAATGACATCTACTCTGACCGCTTTCAAACAATCAATATGTAATAGCTCTTTCAAAACATACTCCTTCTTGATTGCACAAAATTTAAATTCACAATCTGGAATAAGCAGAGTTTGTAAATTGTTTAATAAATCTTTCAAGAAATTATTCGAAGGGGCTTGCAACCTTGAGCCGACTTCATTAAAGGCTTTGTTTAGAACGTGAGCTATTTCATTGTTAGGTATTTGATCATTATCAATTGTTAATTTAACATCATGACTCGTGGTTTTATTTTTCTTAGGTATAAGCTTCGATAAAATGTTCCAGTTCTTTTTTATGTCATTTTCGCAGTCCTTAAATTTGTCCTGATAATACTTCTTTTTCAAATTTTTAATCAAGTTATTAGCTCTGTTACGGGAAGACTGAAATTTATTCCACCAATAAATTAATCTTGTTTTTCTAAATTGCTTTCGATAATAATCCCTTTCGCGTGCTAACACCAAATAATCATCATTTATCCAAGGTACCCCTCTTTGTTTTTGCCGCACTGATATCACTGGGGCATGCCTGTCACAAATGTCCAGGAGTGTGTTTGTAAAGTAGTGCCACAATTTTTCAACATCAGTCCCACAGGAATAAAACTCATGCCAATCAACTTTCCAACATCATCTTTAAATTTCTCACTGTCAAAGTACTTGAACGAACGACATTTAGTTATTTTGGGAAAAGGGGGTTGATGTTTCCCTTTAATTGCAGTAAAAATCACAGAGTGATCACTTAGTCCAGCTGACTGCACTCCTGACTTAATAATATTGTCAACAAGTGCATCAGAAATACATTTAAACAATTTCTGATTGTCTAATGGCATTCTTTTGAATTATGAGGACCGCATTATGAAATAGCGATGTATTTCTTTGATCGATTATTGGCATTATAAATCATATCACATAATAACACAACTTGATCAGTTCACCATAGACCAAACTCAGCCCTGCCCATCCCCAACCCATCTATATTCGCTGACATATATACATCCATAAATTTTTTCAACTTTAAGTTTTTATTGAAATATACAACATATGTATATATAATAATAATAATTGCATAACACTCTCTCAATGTTCCCCAGAGCTGTCATCCATTTTGAATCTAGGGTTGAAAAAATGCCTACACCTGGAATTAAAATGGATGACAGCTCTGGGGAACATTGAGAGAGTTACGTAGTTATTATTCACCCATTTTCATTTCTTTCAGTATATATACATATATATATATATATATATATATATATATATATATATATATATGTGTGTGTGTGTGTGTGTGTATTTAACTTAAAAAAAACAAAAAAAATCATATGCCTCGGTGCTGCTGATTGTACTTAAAACGGTATTTAATTAAATAAAAAAAGCGTAGTCTCCACAGAAAACTATTTTGAAGATATTCATGATTGTATGTTTTCCGGTGATATTCGATGGAGTTTTGAGCTCATGTTTTTTAAAGAATGTGTGCAGAAGTTCTGTTGGTGAATGTTGTGTGCGGTAAAGATCTATGGTGGCATACGTGCTAATTTGTGTTGTGTATGGTATTTTTTAGTGGTACCCCTATGGTGAATGAGACATATACATATACATATACAATCAAACTTCTCTTGTTGGATGCCTCTGTTAAGCAGCGACATGCAGAGGCACTGGAACGTTCTGATCAGACAAAGGATTCGAGTGGCAAACCATTGTTAACACACAATGGCTTGGCCTTCTAATCTTTTGTCAGATCAGAACGTTCCCACGCCACTGGCGACATGTTTTCAAGGCCTGTTAATTGATTCTATATGAATGCCATTCCAAAGTTAAAGGCAAAGTCCACAGCAAGATGATTCATTTTCAATAAAAAATCAAAACAAATCATGGAAATTGGATAAAAATCGGATGTACGATAAGGAAGTTATGAATCTACCAATTTTTGTTATTTTTTTTTTTTGCAAAACAGTTCACGAATAGTCGATTATGAATATTCAGTTATTGAGTTGATGATGTTATACACTTACTATTTTCCGTGATAAACTATACAAAAAATTCCAATTTTTTCTTATACTAAAACTGAAAAGTTATCCATCATTTCTACAATTAGATTGAATATCATTTTGTAAGTATGCAAGGAGTATTAAGGATATCTGTCACATTTCCTAGCTAAAATATGATTTCCCTATTTCTGCTTATACGTAATATGTGGAAAATTTTGAGCACATGACATCATCAGTTCACTTAATGAATATTCTTATCGACTGTTTAAGAACTGTTTTGCGAATTAAAAAGAAAATGATAAAAAAAAACAAACTTCGTTATTTTGCATTTATTTTTCATCACATTTTCACTGTTTTGTTTGGAATTTGAAATTTCTTTTTACTAAAATAAACTTCATCTTGTTGTGAACAAATTGACAAATATTTAAAGTATTATTCAGATGTGTTTACTGTAAAATTTGATTAAAACCCCCCAATCCACCAGCTCTGTAGAACATGTAAAATGATTCTAGTTGACAAAGTTCTCATCTTACAATTATTCATTAAACAAAAGAGCAAACATAGAGCCATTATCCACATGTTACTACTATATTACTATTATATTACTATGATATCCTGAAGAAGCCCTATATGGGCTGAATATCGCTATTAAATTTTGTCACGTAAGAGTCTTCTTTTATACTTTTGTCTTTTCTTTTACTACTATATTAGGCGAGTATGTGAGTGTACGGTAGAATTATGGTGAGTATGTATGAGTATATGGTAAAATCAGTGGTGATTATATGGTATTTAAAAAACATGAAATAGTCCTTCACTTGAAAGGGAGAAAGAATCATTTTGGGGAGCAGACGGAGAAACATATAGAGCAATAAACTGACATTTCAGATCTAGATTGCATGTTTTATCGCCAAAAGCACAACTTCGACAGATTTGTTCACAATCTGCCACCTTCATCAAGTGAATAGCATTGGCTTATATTAGTCATCAAAGCTCTTTCACAATTCATTCTGCATCGTCATCTCTACGGAGATTTTGGGGACATGTCCTTTCTAAGTCTAAGGCATAATTCTACAGAGTTCTTCAAAGTCTACCCGCTCATCCGCTGAAAGGCCTCAGCCAAGTCTTCAAGGTTCTGAATCATCTACCTAGACTCTGGGAGCCTGATTAGCTCTTCAGCTCGATTCTCACACAGTTGCACTGACGTGAGGTATTCATCGAGTCTCAGCTCAATAGCAAGACCTTTCCAATCCTCTAAAACTTGACTCTCTTTATTCAGCCTCACGCCAAGCTCGTGGAGCTGTTTTACTGGAACAATAGTTGGCACTGGAATATGAGTTATGGGTACCGTTGCATAAAAACTTGCTATTATAGTAACTTTGCCATCAATGTAACTACCATGGTAACGTTGCTGAACAGCCAATCAAAATCCAGTATTCCATGAAAGTTACCATTGATGTCAACATTTTTACGGTATAATAGAGAGTTTTATGCAACGGCACCCTGTTTTTCACGCAGTATTCCCACCATATCTACAAGGTTGGTTTATTTTCCTATCATAAGTTTTCTCTAACACAGTGTCAAAGGAAATAATATGTATATGAAGTATGAATATGAAATGTATAGAAATCTGCTGGAAAGTAGATTGGGGCTGGTTTAAGCGGAGAAATCGTGTAACAATGACAGAGGGCGGCAGACTAGAAATGGTTTGGAGATTTGTTTGAGCTGTATGCTCCCCACCAGTTTAAATTCATTAATGTATTATGGCACTGAGACACCCCCCCCCCCCAAAAAAAAAAAAAACAAAAACAAAAACAAAACAAAACAAAACACACACACACACACACACACACAGACATAATCATACAGAGATGTGGTAAAAAAAGGAAACCCTTTGAAACCAAGAAATAGAGTCAAACTTCAAATTTAATTTCATATTATAATATCAAATTCTACAAAAGAAACTGCATTACAAAGAACAACCGAACCAGACACAAGCTCTGAAACGGGCAGATGCAAGTGCTCGAAAACTCCATATAACAGAGAATGAATATAGAGGCTCCTCATTCGTCATTCAAAATTAATTTAATTGTTCACTAATTTGAAGACAATTAAGCCAGAGTGATACATTTTAGAAAGTGTATATCAGTTGCACAATGACCTGACCAAATTTTTCTTCTTTTATCTCTTACACAATCTTGACAATGGGCGATGAGGGCGTGTGGCCTAGACTGAGCCAGTTTGAAGCTTACAAGTTACAATGCATACGACAGTACGTCAGGCAACATATTGAATTTGGGCTGAAAGTAAATGTTGTTTCATTCAGGATCCGAAACAATTCATTACCGATAAAACAGAGTTCAAATTTATACTTAAAAGATAGCAAAGAAATACGAATTTATCCACTTAATATAGTTATACATCATAGTGGAGAAGAAAGGTTGAATAACATTAGAACTAGCTGAAAGGATAAATGTATATGAAAGTTATTTTTTTCCAATTCTGACAGATTCCATTACCTTCAATTCACAGAGAATTTCAGATACAGACGTCTGTCGTGAGGAAACTTGCACATAAGCATGTACATATAATGCACAATAACAATTGTGGCCGGTAATAAGAATCTTTAGGCAATACAGGATAGTATTATAATAATTGGTCAGATTATCGAAACCCCATTATAACTTCAATGCTACCAGTTTAAAACGCACATTATACACAAGGAAATATACATTTCCAGTATTTCCTTCACAAAATATAAAACACTGAGAAAGCTTCATATGTTAAGAAAGCATGAGAAATACTGCATGCATAAGCCCAAGCAAAAAGAATAACTGCTCAATGATAATACTTTAAGTGCAAAGAATATGGAAAGGCTGTCATATTCTTCCAATTGCAATAATTCTTATTAAACATGTTAAACCTGAAATATTTACACCCCAACAACAGAGCATTTAAAGTTCAAAACAGCACATAAGCTTTTTTAAGTGAAAAAATAAGTATCATGATTCAGATATCATCATCTAGTTAGCTTTAGGTTGCCAAATTGTTTGCAATGCAATGAACAGGATGAAGAAATATTTAAGGCATCAGGATAAAGCATTGTTATAACAAAACATGATATCATATGCTGGGAATGAATGAATTTAGAAACTTTGTTATCAATATCCTCATGATATACTATAACTAAAGGTTCCCTTGGTTAAGTATATGTATCATTTTAAGTGGAAATATTCTTGTTTAAATCTTTTCTTTCATGCTTGGAATCCATATTGTGGAAGAATGACTATGCTGCATTATCTCTAAAAGGATTATATACATGCAAACATCTGCAATTACGAAATAAAAAAATCAATATTTTAGATCGTCACATCTTTCGAGATAAAATAATTTATAATCCTGGGCCCCGTTGCATAAAACTTACAATTTAAAGTAGCTTCATCAATGGTAGCTACCATGGTAACACTGCTCAACAGCCAATCAAATTCAAGGTTTCCATGGAAGTTACCATTGATTGCAAAGGTACCATCAGTCTGTTGTAAGTTTCATGCAACGGGGCCCTCTTGTGTGGGTCAAGAATAATACACTGTGATACATGTTGAATAAAGATAACAAGGCATTATCACTGCGGTAACAGTAGCCGTCATAAGCGTTGAAAAAGTACTGTATGTTCCCACCAAATGCATTCCATTATCTGAAAGGATTATTGCATTTTAGCACTTTCAAACTGATAAGTATTGAGAATCTTGACTACACCATGTTGATATAAATGACAAATAGGTGTACATTTATCTCACGTATATAATATATATTCATAATTCTGAAACATAATTTCTCTTGCTATTATTTCCATCTTACATCCATCAAGTCCATCAACTATTACAGAAGAGATGGAGATGTTGCATCATGTCATGATGATATTACGAAAAGCATTTTCAATAAACGCCTATGATACATATTGCTAATATTATTTCTCAATATCATCAACAAAAGTGTATTTCATGGAAGGTATCAAGTCATATTAACATAAATGACTATAGCTTCTTACAGTATCATTATATACTTTCATCTTTCTAGTATATTTCGATTTAGATTTCTATCGTGCAAAAAGCTAAAATTAGACCTGTTAGAAACACAATGAAATTTTTATGTTTACATTCAATTAACGTCATCAACTTACGATGATATAAGTGGCAAGTATTATAGTATTTACAAACATATACTTTAATTTCATATATTATGTTCGACGGTTTTCCTAAAGATATCTCCAGTGATTTATATGAACTGCTAGATAAAAAGCACTGAGAAGCATGCATTTATATCTTTAAAATCAATTCATTAACAAAACAACAAAACGACAGGAAAAATAAGTAAATCCAGTGTAACCAGTTTCAAACGCGGCATATCATACACATGAAAACATGCAGATGCATTTCCCTCATAAAACCACTGGCCAACAAACACTGACAAAAGAGTTACAGACGTCATAGTACAGTATAGGCCTGCATTGCGTGCTTAACGAAGGAATATTGCATTTCTATGGTATCGAATGTACTACTGAAAAAATAATTCAATATTTCAATGGTGCTATACAAAGTATTAGTAATGAGGAAGTTTTAAAGTTTTAAGACAAGAGAATATGAGAAATATTGCCTAATAAGCACAAGAAAGAACACCTGCTCGCTGAGAGCACATTGTACATAGAAAGGCACGTATATTCATTTACATGCAAATATTATTCCTCGTAAATGTTTGAAAAAACTGTAATTAATTAGGTAACTTTATGTTGCCTAAATCTTGTCTTGAAAATGTTTTAAATGCAGTCATTTTGACGGTGTTAAGATAACATATTGTAATAAACCTGAAAATCACGTCAACCTTATTAAATTACAATCGATATCCTCATGCCATACTATAACAAATAGCCCCCCTTCTGCATTTTGTTAAACATTTGTATAATTTCAAGTGTAAATAATATTGTTTAGATATCTATTTGAGTCATCAAACTATACATGCTACACTATGCTATATCTTTTACAAATTTATATTACAATAAGCATCATGAAGTACCTCCGAAATCAATAAATTAATAGCTTGAAATCGTCACATCTTTTGTGACAGAATCATTTACTGTAACAGTCCGGACATGTGAATTAGATAAGAGGCACTGAGACAAAGATAACGTGGCACTATCACTGTGGTGAAACTGTAACATACATTAAGGTTTCAAAATATATCACCGCCAATGAACTGTGATATCTGAAAAAAATTCTTAGGCCGATCACTTGACCTTCAAACTGAGGATGAGTATCGAGAACGTTGATAGTGTTTAGTCGCGTTGATATTAATGATGAAAATCTTACATATACATCCATATTTTTCATATTTTCTGAAACATCTATGATTCATCAAGTCCATTAAAATGTATGGAAAAAATGTGCGTAATAATCGTATCCATGCTGATAGTCAACGTAAAGCATCTTTACGTCTGTATACGTCTATAATACACATTTTCTAATATCGTTTATCTCTAAATATCATCCACAAAACTATAGTTAGAAAAAAAATCACAAATATATTATGTACATGAAAGAAGGCAAGTCAAGGTGATATGAATCAATAATGCTTTGTTGCTTACAACAATAAGAAGTGCCTTACTAATATCATCCGTTTACCTCTAACCTCACCCCTTTCATGTCTCCTACTTTTCATTCTTCTTTTCCAGCATTTAACACCTTCATCTCCTGATTTGTCAGCTTCTTCACCCTTGGTTCTCTCGTCAACTATTTTTCAACCGTACATTACTTTCCAGGGCATTGGTGATACTTTTGTTATAATACATCTTGACTTACTCATGCGTCCAAGGTATAACTATCATCATAGAAAATGCTATAATGGAAATACAAAGAAAACAAAACTGTTTTAATTCAAAATAACGTGTAAAGTTTTATCCATGTTGGGTTTAACATCCATGTTCTGTTGATTAAAAATTAACCCAATATTGACTAATATGTGTCCAATATTGTTCAATGTTTCAGCCAACCAATTTCGGAATGAAAAGGGACATACTGCCCAGGGGCCTGTTTCAGGAAACCAACGACAAGGCAGTCATAGCTTTGTACGCCAAATACCGTTATGTCTCTGATCTTCCTAAACAGTATCACGAAGACCTTACAAACTAAAAATCTCGTGATATCACAACCGGCGAGGACTAAGACACATAGTTTTAGTCACAATTACACGTATGTTGCTGTGAAAGAAGTTTGAAAAAGAAAAAAGAAGTGCAAATATTTGAATAAGGGAATGCAAAGATTAAAAAAGGTAGCAAATGGTTATAGATACGAGATCTATTTCATTTTTGGCTCATTGTACCAAAGAAAATGCAGTTTTGTGTAATCGAGTTTATTATCGTTTTGAGCTTAAGATCTGGGTATCCCCGAACACTTTCATTTGGTAGTTTATTGAAATAAACTTCATATTCATGGTAGGAAAAAAGATGCAATAACAGTGTATAGTGGCCTAACCAAGCATTGATCTGTTGATATGCAAAATTTTACAAAATTACAAGCTAAACCGTTTATCTTAAAGTATTCCGTTTAAAAATATAAGATAAAATTTATAGATATGGGTCTGAAAACAACAGAATATGAATTTGACGATGCATTGACTGACGTGAAAGAATTACCTTCTTTTCTGATATGATAAAATCACTGAAGAACCCCCCCCCCCAGGAAACCTTTTCCAGATCTGTTGATAGAAAATTATGAAATATAATATTCATACATAGACAAGTATAAAGTACTGACTTCAAGAATTTGTAGAAAAGATACGTTCGAGAGAGGTCGGTATATTAAACAAAGAAAGAATTACCACAATCAATTTCCATATTCGAAGGGAAGCTTTACAGTCTTTATTCAAGGGAAGCTATTCTTCTGTATTTTGGTCGTAGACCTCCTAGGTCAGCTTTTACAAGAACCTTATCCAATTCCTTCAAGGTCCTTGCAGATCTCCTCTTCCACATTAGCAGTACTTCCATGTACGTGTCGGGATAGTTGTGCATCTTCTCAGCTAAGATACCCTTTGCAGTTACAGATGAGATCTCGAAGGAGACATAAACTTCTGAGAAACTATCCGGGGGTAGAAGTCTTGACAGCTTAAGAAGATGAGCCTCGGTTACTTCTTGTGTATCTACATGGCTGGGATTTAGAAAGGATTTCATTAAGAGGGAGCTGGAAGCATTGAAATCAACTACACTCAACAACAACAACAAAGTAAATACCTTTACATGTTAATATTATCATATAAGACTGCGATAAAATTCAACATAACATATATCAAATTAAAGACAATTTTATGGTCTTGATATGGTAGGTGAATATAAAGAGAAACTCTACGCTTGAGTGAACATATTTTTTTTCTCTTCCAAGGTACAAATTCACAAATTGCACAAATGAACAGTTTGCCATTCAAATGTAAATGTCCTTCCACATAACAATGGGAGCAAAAGATTAAACGTACAAAATGAAACGAGCCCTCGCCCTCTAAATCTCTTTCCAGCCCCCTCCCCCTTCCCCCAAAAAAGGAAAAAATAAAGAAGAAGAAGAAAAAAGAAAAGCTTCTGTTAAGTCCAAATTCAAGTGGCATCAGGCGAGCGTTTCATGAAGAGTCTTGTTGGTGATTTTCACTGACTAATTTGCTTTCAGCCAATCAGATGCGTGGATGTTCCGTAGCTTATAACAATTGTCAGTATAAATCACTGACAAAAGTCTTCAACGCCCCGGAGTTGACACAAGGGTGACTAAATGACCCCTAAATTTGATTCTTAATTATCATTTTTTTCAATTAAAAAACCTATTTGTCTTTCAACCTGGTAGGTAAACATAAAATGAATTTTATGCATGAGTGAACACATTCGTTCAGCTGTTCTAGATCGCCAAAGTAGGTTTCAAAAATCCAACCATTATGTGTTGTTTTTTTCTCAGTCAAGCGACTTGAAATTCACAGTCATATTGCGCTGGAAATCACAAACAAAGCATGTTTAAAGTTTGCATGGTTTGTTGCACTGAAAAAGAATATCAATCTGTAAATCTAAAGATGGACCAAAGAATAGCCAAAGTGGAATAGCATGCCGGGGAGATTAAAAACAATGCATTTTAGGGTACGCTATTGAAAACAACATTAGTTTTCCCTGGAATAGCAGTGTACTTGATTCCACAGGCTACAGCATTTAATAACCATGTTCGGCCATTATATTTTACTCATAAGTTCATAAATTCACGAAGTCATGAATTAATTACAAATATCACATCTGGGGCATTTAATCACCCATTTAAATTTGGATGTAACAAAAGCTCTTTCCTTTTTTCTTTTTTCTTTTCTTCCTTTTTTTATTGGGGGGGGGGGGGGGGCTTGGAGTAGATATAGACCAATTTCACGTTCGGTTTATGTATTT
>CM057162.1:3390530-3420530 GCA_029962745.1 Echinometra lucunter | reverse complement strand
TCTGTCCAGTCGTATCTTCTATAAGAAACATTGACTTTCCATTCGTTCAACTTTTATCTTCACTAGATTTCAGCATATTATGATTATTATATTGACAACAACAATTAAAAGAATAAGAAAGAAATACATTAATGAATAATAAGCTGATTAAAGAAGAAGAAGGACATGAAGATGGACTAAGTTTTGTTGAAGTTAATCTGTCCAGTGGGAACTTCTAGGTAAGAAAAGTTGACTTTTCCATTCGTTCAACTTTTATCTTCACTAGATTTCACCACATTTTCTGAACTTTCTCCTTCGGTTGACGGAGCTCCTCGTTGTGTAGTGAGACAGGAGGACCTTGATCTATACATTGATCATTTCTCTGAGTGGTGGATCATAACCTATCTCAGAGAAACCTTCATTGGCAAACGTCTCATGTGTACACCATACATCCCAGTGCTAAGGCCGAAGAATGTTACTCAGTGCATTATCATCGGTCTCAAAGACGATGTCCAAGGAACAACTGAGGTAATCGAGCGATTGTAATGCATGTCGTAACATTTAATTGATCGATGATAGTAGTAATAAGACAATGATGATGAAAATGATGATGATAAAGAAGAAAATTATAGTTATAATATTTCCGATGATATGAGTTACATTCAAATTGTTTCATATTTATGATGATGATGATGATGATTCACAGCATTTGTATGGCGTCATGTCTCTTTCAAAAACATTCAAAGGCGCAGATTCCTCCAATAAAATTAGCATTTTATTGTCCGATGAAAGATAGGCGTCTTGAGCGAAGCTTTGAAGTGGTTTAGCCTGTCAATTTTGCGAAGAAATGATGGGAGGCAATTTTACAGGCGAGCAGCAAAATCATAGCTAAAAATTCATCCCATGGGAGTCCCGAGGAGCCTAAAATATCTCTGTTAGCTGATTAGACTTGCTTTACCTCCATCTTACCTTCAAGCGCATGCTCTCTGTGGGCCTACTTAATTCTTCGCGCCTGGATCAGATATTGTATATCCAGTGTTGAGACCTCAATTCAAGCTTGAATATTTCATTGTCATGAATTCAATAACAATTAGGAAGGGACAATGCCCGTGGACGCTTGTATACTTCTTGTATGAAAACGTGTACCCCTATTTCAGTGACATTTAGATATGTATTATCACTTGTGTCTTTCTAGCTCAAGGTCAGTCAATCTATTTACATTGAGGATGCATTTTAGGAAGACCTCCATCATGTCCATAGCAATTCAATTCGCAATGTGCATGTGCACGTTTCCCTGAATTCGAGCAGAATCTTTGAAGTATGCCTCGTTCACTTGCAGATTATCCCTGACTACAAAGCAGCATTCCCTGGAACACAGTTCTTAGTAAGATGGCGATATGGAAAACTTGGAATTACTCATCGTGTGGACGATAAGGAAATATCGCAAAAGGTCTGTACAGTTTAGTTAGCAATACAACCATTGAAATATTATTCGAATTTCAGAAGACAAAACAAAGAAGATACGTAAACGGGAAATACAGTTTGAAATTGTGACTTCTCAAGAATTCGCATAATGAGGGAATATTAACTAATACAATAGCGAACTTGCATCATGTACACTGGTTAATTATTATATCTTGCAGTCAGTGGAGGAGCGGGAGTTCTACTATTTGAACAATCATAAGATTGGTTTTTGGATGGAGCTCAATGATCCGGACAAGCTTCAAATGAGGGTTGAATTCATCTTGAGTCAGTACATCACAAAACAGATCATGTTTCCTCTTTTTCCCCAGGGTAAGCTTTAAAAGGTGATCAATTCAAAATTTCCACCACTGCCTATATATGTGTATTATACTTTAGAATATTCATTTGAAAATGCGATTGAAAACCGGAAAAGTGGTTATTTTTGTTATCGTTATTATTGTTATTATTATTATTTTTGTTATTATTGTTACCCTTATCCATTCTGATATGCCGAGCGCCTGGCTAGAAGGTAGAAAGTCCCATTTTTTAAGTCTTTGGTATGACTCAGCCGGGGATCGAACCCACGACCTCCCGTTCATGAGGCGGGCGCTCTATCATTTAAGCCAACATTATGATGATGATGATGATGATTATGATGATGATGATGATTATGATGATAATGGTAATAACGATGATGATGATGGTGATAATAATAACAAAATAATGGTAACAATCATCATCCTCATCCATATAGCTTCAGCATACATTGTGATCATGTGCTCAAAAGAGCTTTTCAACATGAAAAAAAAAAACTTTCAAGCAAAACGTCCACCCCCTGTGAAAACGTGCAAACTTTACCTGTAAGATTTTTAGTTCTGAAAATGAGAAAATTCACTTTTTTAGTTCAGCTATCACTCGATGTTCATTCGATATTCACTCCCAAACAAGTAATGCAGACTCCGGTATTGAGAAAATACAGTGAAAATTACTCAACCTAATTTTAGAGGGTATCTCTGTGTTTATGGATGCGATACTCACGATTGATATTCAATTTAAAAAAGAAAGTTGGAACTTGCTGGGAGAAATTAGTCTAGGCTACTTCCCTATACTGCCAATGATATGCTTCAGTCTGGAACCTGTGGCCCCTATATTAAAGGTAATAGCCCACATTCGCAAGTGGCGCCCAATCTGCCCGATGTGGTCTACTACATTTAAGCCTATCTGAAAATAAGGATGCAGTATTCAATTTGTTAAATTCTGACAGCAACCGTGATTTCCTTTCTTTCAGATGAGAAAATTTCATCGATGCATTCATTCACAGATACTTCTCATATCTATCCAGCTATCCTTAGTGATCATGGTGATGATGAAAGGTATACAGAACTAGTATTTGCTTGTTTTATTGACATTTTACTTGTATTTTGGGGAGTTTTAGATGTTGGTAGGTGTGTGAGGCAAAGGGGCTGAGTAGGCTTTTAATAGCACACCTGGGAATTAAGGCACATCATAGTCAATAAGGTGTAGATATTTCATAATCCTTTTCTCACTGGGATAAGTGAACATTTTATCCAAGAAAGCACGCAAAGTAACAGTAGAGATGGCGCTTTTGCATGCTGGCTGATAGGCGGTACCCATCTCATACTAATTATTGCATATACACTCAACAAACAAAGAAAGTAAACACTGTTTCATGTTCAGATTCTTCTTAGAAGACTTTAAAAAAAATCAGTAGCACATATAAAATCAAAGTAAAAATTATGGCCATTTGATCTGGTAGGTAAACCAAATGAGAAAATTTACTCATGAGTGAAAACATTTATTTTTCTCTTCCAAGGTACCGAAATTGCAAAAATTGACAGTTTGTCATTAATTGTAAATGACTTCCTGATGAATGAGAACAAAAGATCGAATACACATTGAGAAACTTGGCCGAAATCACATAAATGAGCCTTTAATCTCTATATCTACTCCAAGCCCCCCTCCCCAATAAAAAAAGGAAGAAAAGAACAGAGAAAAAAGGAAAGAACTTTTGTTACATCCAAATTTGAATGGGTGATTAAATGCCCCAGATGTGATATTTGTAATTAATTCATGACTTCGTGAATTTATGCACTTATGAGTAAAATATAATGGCAGAACATGGTTATTAAATGCTGTAGCCTGTGGAATCAAGAACAGTGCTATTCCAGGGAAAACTAATGTTGTTTTCAGTAGCGTATCCTAAAATGCATTGTTTTTAATCTCCCCGGCATGCTATTCCACTTTGGCTATTCTTTGGTCCATCTTTAGATTTGAAGATTAATATTCTTTTTAAGTGAAACGAACCATGCAAACTTTAAACATGCTTTGTTTGTGATTTCCAGCGCGCGCAATATGACTGTGAATTTCAAGTCACTTGACTAAGAAAAAACAACACATAATAGTTGGATTTTTGTAACCTACTTTGGCGATTTAGAACAGTTAAATTAATGTGTTTACTAATGCATAAATTTCATTTTATGTTTACCTACCAGGTTGAAAGACAAATAAGTTTCTTAATTGAAAAAAAAAAAAAATAATTAAGAATCAAATTTAGGGGTCATTTAG
Organism: Echinometra lucunter; assembly: GCA_029962745.1. Classification (NCBI taxonomy): domain Eukaryota; kingdom Metazoa; phylum Echinodermata; class Echinoidea; order Camarodonta; family Echinometridae; genus Echinometra; species Echinometra lucunter. The sequence continues at coordinate 3,416,501 of CM057162.1, read as the reverse complement.
TCACCCTTGTGTCAACTCCGGGGCATTGAAGACTTTTGTCATTGATTTTCACTGACAATTGTTATAAGCTATCCAGGCATCTGATTGGCTGAAAGCAAATTAGTCAGTGAAAAATCACCGACAAGACTTTTCATGAAACGCTCGGCTGATGCCACCTGAATTTGGACTTAACAGAAGCTTTTGTTTGTTCTTCTTCTTCTTTATTTTTCCTTTTTTGGAAGGAGGAGGGGGGATGGAAAGAGATTTAGAGGGCGAAGGCTCGTTAGCATGCCGTTTCATTGCGTACGTTTAATCTTTTGCTCCCATTGTCATGATTGTTATGTGGAAAGACATTTACACATGAATGGCAAATTGTTCATTTGTGCAATTTGTGATTTTGTACCTTGGAAGAGAAAAAAAGAATGTGTTCACTCATGCGTAAATTTTCTTTTTATATTCACTTACCATTTCAAGACCATGAAATTTTCTTTAATTTGATATATGTTATGTTGATTTTTATCGAAGTCTTATATGAAAATCTTAACATATAAAGGTGTTTACTTTTTTGTTGTTGTTGTTGAGTGTAGTTGAATTCAATGCTTCCAGCTCCCTCTTATTGAAATCCTTTCTAAATCCCAGCCATGTAGATACACAAGAAGTAACCGAGGCTCATCTTCTAAAGCTGTCAAGACTTCTACCCCCGGATAATTTCTCAGAAGTTTATGTCTCCTTCGATATCTCATCTGTAACTGCAGAGGGTATCTTAACTAAGAAGATGCACAACTATCCCGACACGTACATGGAACTACTGCTAATGTGGAGGAGGAGATCTGCAAGGACCTTGAAGGAATTGGATAAGGTTCTTGTAAAAGCTGACTTAGGAGGTCTAAGACCAAAATACAGAAGACTGTAAAGCTTCCCTTGAATAAAGACTGTAAAGCCTGCCTTGGAATATGGAAATTGATTGTGGTAATTCTTTCTTTGTGGTCATTTTATTTATTTTTCTCACCTAATGCTTTTATACTGTTTAAGTGCTTTTTATGTGAAAGGTATCGTTTGCCTCATAGAAATATCTTATATTCGAGGACTAAGACTTTTTAGAAGATTTTAGCAGTGGGTCATTCTTTTTGTGATTTTTTTCTTTCGCATCCTACGTACATAGAAAATGGTATATAGGGTAAGTTTTTCATCACAAATATCCCCAGTTCATTTAATATGAACAATGATATTAGATATACTATACATGTATATACCCAATTTGATATGTCAATTAGATCATACACGATGTTCACTACAAAACATGACAACAAGAACAAACATGACAGTGATCTTATCATATCAGAAAAGAAGGTAATTCTTTCACGTTAGTCAATGCATCGTCAAATTCATAGTCTGTTGTTTTCAGACCCATATCTATAAATTTTATTTTAGATTTTTAAACGGAATACTTTAAGATAAACGGTTTAGCTTGTAATTTTGTAAAATTTTGCATATCAACAGATCAATGCTTGGTTAGGCCACTATACACTGTTATTGCATCTTTTTTCCTACCATGAATATGAATGTTTATTTCAATAAACTACCAAATAAAAGTGTTCGGGAATACCCAGATCTTAAGCTCAAAACGATAATGAACTCGATTACACAAAACTGCATTTTCGTTGGTACAATGAGCCAAAAATGAAATAGATCTCGTATCTATAACCATTTGCTACCTTTTTGTAATCTTTGCATTCCCTTATTCATTCAAATATTTGCATTTTTTTTTCTTTTTCAAACTTCTTTCACAGCAACATACGTGTGATTGTGACTAAAACTGTGTGTCTGCCCATATCCTTGTGATATCACGAGATTTCTAGGTTGTAAGGTCTTCGTGAAACTGTTTAGGAAGATCAGAGACATAACGGTATTTTGCGTACAAAGTTATGACTGCCTTGTCGTTGGTTTCCAGAAACAGGCCCCTGGGCAGTATGTTCCCTTTCATTCCAAAATTGGTTGGCTGTAACAGTGAACAATATTGGACACATACTAGTCAATACTGGGTTTTTTTTTATCAACAAAGCATGGATGTTAAACCCAACATGGATACAACTTTACACGTTATTTTGAATTCAAACAGTTTTGTTTTCTTTGTTTTTCCATTATAGCATTTTCTATGATAGTTATGCATTGGACGCATGTAACTGTTTGAGTAAGTCAAGATGTATTATAACAAAAGTATCACCAATGCCCTGGAAAGTAATGTAAAATACTTTCCAAAAAATAGTTGACGAGAGAACCAAGGGTGAAGAAGATGACAATTCAGGAGATGAAGGTGTTAAATGCTGGAAAAGAAGAATGAAAAGTAGGAGACATGAAAGGGGTGAGGTTAGAGGTAAACGGATGATATTAGTAAACCACTTCTTATTGTTGTAAGAAACAAAGTATTATTCATTCATATCACCTTGACTTGATGTCTTTCATGTACATAATATATTTATGACTTTTTTTCTAACTATAGTTTTGTGGATGATATTTAGAAATAAAGGATATTAGGAAAATGTGTATTATAGACGTATACAGGCGAAAAGATGCTTTACGTTGACTATCAGCATGGATACGACTATCATGCACATCTTTCCTTACATTTTGATGGACTTGATGAATCATAGATGTTTCAGAAAATATGAAAATATGGATGTATATGTAAGATTTTCATCATTAATATCAACGCGACTAAACACTATCAACGTTCTCGATACTCATTCTCAATTTGAAGGTCATGTGATCGGCCTAAGAATTTTTCAGATATCACAGTTCGTTGGCGGTGATATATTTTGAAACCTTAATGTATGTTACAGTTTTACCACAGTGATAGTGCCACGTTATTTTTGTCTCAGTGCCTCTCATCTAATCCACATGTCCGGACTGTTACAGTAAATGATTCTGTCACAAAAGATGTGAAGATTTCAAGCTATTGGTTTATTGATTTCGGAGGTACTTCATGATGCTTATTGTAATATAAACTTGTAAAAGATATAGAATAGTGTAGCATGTATAGTCTGATGACTCAAATAGATATCTAAACAATATTATTTACACTTGAAATTATACAAATGTTTAACAAATTGCAGAAGGGGGGCTATTTGTTATAGTATGGCACGAGGATATCGGTTGTAATTTAATAGGCTTGACATGATTTTCAAGTTTATTACAATATATTATCTTAACACCGTCAAAATTACTGCATTTTAAACATTTTCAAAACAAGATTGAGGCAACATGAAGTCACCTAATTAATTACAGTTTTTCAAACGTTTACGAGGAATAATATTTGCATGTAAATGAATATACGTGCCTTTCTATGTACAATGTGTTCTCAGCGAGCAGGTGCTCTTTCTTGTGCTTATTAGGCAATATTTCTCATACTCTCTTGTCTTAAAACTTTAAAACTTCCTAATTACTAATAATTTGTACAGCACCAATGAAATATTGAATTATTTTTTCAGTAGTACATTCGATACCATAGAAATGCAATATTCCTTCGTTAAGCACGCAATGCAGGCCTATACTGTACTATGACGTCTGTAACTCTTTTGTCAATGTTTGTTGGCCAGTGGTTTTATGAGGGAAATGCATCAGCATGTTTTCATGTGTATGATATGCCGCGTTTGAAACTGGTTACACTGGATTTACTTATATTTTCTGTCGTTCTGTTGTTTTGTTAATGAATTAATTTTAAAGATATAAATGCATGCATCTCTGAGCTTTTATCTAGCCTTGCAGTTCATATAAATCACTGGAGATATCTTTAGGAAAACATGTCGAACATAATATATGAAATTAAAGTATATGTTTGTAAATACTATAATACTTGCCACTTATATCATGGTAAGTTGATGTCGTTAATTGAATGTAAACGTAAGAATCAGTGTGTTTCTAACAGGTCTAACTATAGCTTTGTGCACGACTGAAATCTAAATCTAAATCTAAATATATTAGAAAGATAAAAGTATATGTTAATACTGTAAGAAGCTTTACAAGTTATTTTGAATTAAAACTGTTTTTGTTTTATTTGTATTTCCATTATAGCATTTTCTATGATGATAGTTATACCTTGGACACATGTAACGTTTGAGTAAGGCAAGATGTATTATAACAAAAGTATCACCAATGCCCTGGAAAATAATGTACGGTTGAAAAATAGTTGACGAGAGAACCAAGGGTGAAGAAGATGACAAATAAGGAGATGAAGTTGTTAAACGCTGGAAATGAGAATGACAAGTAGGAAACATGAAAGGGATGAGGTTAGAGGTAAACGGATGATATTAGTAAGGCACTTCTTATTGTTGTAAGCAACAAAGTATTATTCATTCATATCACCTTGACTTGCTGTCTTTTATGTATATAATATATTTGTGACTTTTTTTCTAACTGTAGTTTTGTGGATGATATTTAGAAATAAACGATATTAGAAAAATGTGTATTATAGACGTATACTGACGTAAAGATGTTTTACGTTGACTATCAGCATGGATTCGATTATTATACACATTTTTTTTCATACAGTTTAATGGACTTGATGGATCATAGCTGTTTCAGAAAATATGAAAAGATGAATGTATATGTAAGATTTTCATCATTAATATCAACACGACTAAACACTATCAACGTTCTCGATACTCATCCTCAATTTGAAGGTCATGTGATCGGCCTAAGAATTTTTTCAGATATCACGGTTCATTGGCGGTGATATATTTTGAAACCTTAATGTATGTTACAGTTTTACCACAGTGATAGTGCCACGTTATCTTTGTCTCAGTGCCTCTCATCTAATCCACATGTCCGGACTGTTACAGTAAATGATTCTGTCACAAAAGATTTGACGATTTCACGCTATTGGTTTATTGATTTCGGAGGTACTTTATGATGCTTATTGCAATATAAACTTGTAAAAGATATAGCATAGTGTAGCATGTATAGTCTGATGACTCAAATAGATATCTAAACAATATTATTTACACTTGAAGTTATACAAATGTTTAACAAAATGCAGAAGGGGGCTATTTGTTATAGTATGGCATGAGGATATCGATTGTAATTTCATAAGCTTGACATGATTTTCAGGTTTATTACAATATATTATCTTAACACCGTCAAAATGACTGCATTTTAAACATTTTCAAGATAAGATTTAGGCAGCATGAAGTCACCTAATTAATCACAGTTTTTCAAACGTTTACGAGGAATAATACTTGCATGTAAAAGAATATACGTGCCTTTGTATTTACAATGTGCTATCAGCGAGCAGGTGTTCTTTCCTGTACTCATTAGGCAATATTTCTCATACTCTCTTGTCTTAAAACTTTAAAACTTCCTCATTACTAATACTTTGTATAGCACCTTTGAAATATTGAATTATTTTTTCAGTAGTACATTCGATACCATAGAAATGCAATATTCCTTCGTTAAGTCACGCAATGCAGGCCTATACTGTACTATGACGTCTGTAACTCTTTTGTCAATGTTTGTTGACCAGTGGTTTTAAGAGGGAAATGCATCTGCATGTTTTCATGTGTGTGATATACCGCGTTTGAAACTGGTTACACTGGATTTACTTATTTTGCCTTTCGTTCTGTTGTTTCTCTAATGAATTGATTTTAAAGATATAAATGCATGCATCTCTGTGCTTTTTATCTAGCCTTGCAGTTCATATAAATCACTAGAGATATCTTTAGGAAAACATGTCGAACATAATATATGAAATGAAAGTATACATTTGTAAATACCATTATAATATACTTCCTACTTATATCATCGTATGTTGAGGGCGTTAATTGAATGTAAATGTAAAAATTTCATTGTGTTTCTAACAGGTCTAACTATAGCTTTGTGCACGATAGAAATCTAAATCTAAATATATTTGAAAGATGAATGTATATATTTGTTGATACTGTACGAAACTATAGTCATTTATGTATATATGACTTATGACTTGATATCTTTCCTGAAATATACCTTTGTGGATAATATTCAGAAATAATATTAGCAAAATGTATTATAGGCGTTTATTGAAAATGCTTTTCGTAATATCATCATGACATGATGCAACATCTCCATCTCTTCTGTAATAGTTGATGGACTTGATGGATGTAAGATGGAAATACTAGCAAGAGAAATTATGTTTCAGAATATATGAATATATATTATATACGTGAGATAAATGTACATGCATTTTTCATTTATATCAACATGGTGTAGTCAAGATTCTCAATACTTATCAGTTTGAAAGTGCAAAAATGCAATAATCCTTTCAGATAATGGAATACGTTTGGTGGGAACATACAATACTTTTTAAACGTTTATGACGGCTACTGTTACCACAGTGATATTGCCTTGTTATCTTTATTAAACATGTATCACCGCGTATTATTCTTAACCCACACACCAGGGCCCCTTTGCATAAAATTTACAACAGACTGATGGTACCTTTGCAATCAATGGTAACTTCCATGGAAACCTTGAATTTGATTGGCTGTTGAACAGTGTTACCATGGTAGTTACCATTGATGGCAGAGTTACCATAAATTGTAAGTTCTACGCAACGGGGCCCAGGATTATAAATTATTTTTATCTCGAAAGATGTGACAATTTCAAACATTGATTTTTTGATTTACAGATGTTTGCATGTATATAAACCGTTTAGAGATAACGCAGCATAGTCTTTCTTCCACAATATGGATTCCAAACACGTAAGTAAATATTTAAAGAAGAATATTTCCACTTAAAATGATACATATATTTAACCAAGGGAACCTTTTGTTATAGTATATCATGAGGATATTGATAGTAAAGATTGTAAATTCATTCATCCCCAGCATATGATATCATGTTTTGTTATTACAATGCTTTATCTTGATGCCTTAAATATTTCTTCATTGCATTGTAAACAATATGGCAACCTAAAGCTAACTAGATGATGATATCTGAATCATGATACTTATTTTTTCACTTAAAAAACCGTATGTGCTGTTTTGAACTTAAAATGCTCTGTTGTTGGGGTGTAAATATTTCATGTTTAACATGTTTAATAAGAATTATTACAATTAGAAGAATATGACAGCCTTTCCATATTCTTTGCGCTTAATGTATTATCATTCAGCAGTTATTCTTTTTTCTTGGGCTTATGCATGCAGTATTTCTCATGCTGTCTTAACATATGAAGCTTTCTCAGTGTTTTATATTTTGTGAAGGAAATACTGGAAATGTATATTTCCTTGTGTATAATGTGCGTTTTAAACTGGTAGCATTGAAGTTATAATGGGGTTTCGATAATCAATTATTATAACACTATCCTGTATTGCCTAAAGATTCTTATTACCGGCCACAATTGTTATTGTGCATTATGTGTACATGCTTATGTGCAAGTTTCCTCACGACAGACGTCTGTATCTGAAATTCTCTGTGAACTGAAGGTAATCGAATCTGTCAGAATTTGAAAAAAATAACTTTCATATACATTGATCCTTTCAGTCAGGGCTAATGCTATTCAACCTTTCTTCTCCACTATGATGTATAACCATATTAAGTGGATAAATTCGTATTTCTTTGCTATCTTTTAAGTATAAATTTGAACTCTGTTTTAACGGTAATGAATTGTTTCGGATCCTGAATGAAACAACATTTACTTTCAGCCCAAATTCAATATGTTGCCTGACGTACTGTCTTATGCATTGTAACTTGTAAGCTTCAAACTGGCTCAGTCTAGGCAACACGCTCTCATCGCCCATTGTCAAGATTGTGTAAGAGATAAAAGAAGAAAAATTTGGTCAGGTCATTGTGTAACTGGTATACAGTTTCTAAAATGTAACGCTCTGGCTTAATTATCTTCAAATAAGTGAACTATTAAATTAATTTTGAATGACGGATGAGGAGCCTCTATATTCCTTCTGTGTTATATGGTGTTTTCGAGCACTTGCATCTGCCCGTTTCAGAGCTTGTGTGTGGTTCGGTTGTTCTTTGTAATGTAGTTTCTTTTGTAGAATTTGATATTATAATATGAAATTAGATTTGAAGTTTGACTCTATTTCTTGGTTTCAAAGAGTTTCCTGTCTTCTTCTTCTTTTTTTTTTTACCTCTGTATGGTTATGTTTTTTTTTGTTTTTTTTTTTGTTTTTTGTTGGTTTTTTTTTGTTGTTTTTTTTTTTTTGTTTGTTTGTTTTTTTTTTTTTGGGGGGGGGGGGGGTTGCCTCAGTGCCATAATTCAATAATGGATTTAAACTGGTGGGGAGCATACAGCTCCAACAAATCTCCCAACCATTTCTAGTCTGCCGCCCTCTGTCACTGTTACACGATTTCTCCGCTTAAAGCAGCCCCATTCTACTTTCCAACAGATTTCTATAAATTTCATATTCATATTTTATATACATATTATTTCCATTGACACTGTGTTAGAGAAAACTTATGATAGGAAAATAAACCAACCCTGCAGATACTGGGTGAAAAACAGGGTGCCGTTGCATAAAACATTCCATTCTACCGTAAAAATGTTGGCATCAGTGGTAACTTTCATGGAATATCGGATTCTGATTGGCTGTTCAGCAACGTAACCATGGTAGTTACATTGATGGCAAAGGTACTATAATAGCAAGTTTTCATGCAACGGCACCCATAACTCATATTCCAGTGCCAACCATTGTTCCAGTAAAACAGCTCCACGAGCTTGGCGTGAGGCTGAATAAAGAGAGTCAAGTTTTAGAGGATTGGAAAGGTCTTGCTATTGAGCTGAGACTCGATGAATACCTCACGTCAGTGGAACAGTGTGAGAATCCAGCTGAAGAGCTAATCAGGCTCGCAGAGTCTAAGTAGAAGATTCAGAACCTTATAGACTTGGTTGGGGCCTTTCAGCGGGCAGACTTTGAAGAACTCTGTAGAATTATGCCTAAGAATTAGAAAGAACATGTCCCCCAAATATCCGTAAAGATGACAATTCAGAATGAATTGTGAAAGAGCTTTGATAACTAATATAAGCCAATGCTATTCACTTGATGAAGGTGGCAGATTGTGAACAAATCTGTCGAAGTTTTGCTTTTGGCGATAAAACATGAAATCTAGATCTGAAATGTCACTTTATTGCTCTATATGTTTCTCCGTCTGCTCCCCAAAATGATTCTTTCTCCCTTTCAAGAGAAGATCTATTTCATTTTTTTAAAAAAATTATACAATTACCACTGATTTTACTCATACTCATACATACTCACCATAATTCCACCGTACACTCACCATACTCGCCTAATATAATAGTAAAAGAAAAGACAGAAGTTCAAAAGAAAACTCTGTTAATTATGTTCTTTGTGTGATTTGTGGTTATGCTTTAGAATGGGGCACTACAACGCAATGGAGATGCAAAAAGGTATTCAAATTCACGGTTTCATTCCTCCCGAAGGTGACGACTGGTGACGAAATATTCTATTTATGTATCGAAAGATAACCTTACATACAACGCGGAAGTGGTATTTTTATCTCATACTTCAATAGATGGCAAGACTGCCAGACAGTGCCAGTCCTAAATCGTACAGCTCCTTTTCCATACAAACCATGTATATAAAACATTTTAATTAAGAAAGTAGGGAAATTGAGCTCTATTTGAGGAAAATTATACTGAAGACTGATAATAAAGAGAAGTAGTGTGGTCCAAAAAGAACATCAGTTGGAATACGGGCCAAACTCATAAAGGAGAGGGGGGAGGGGATGGGCGGGGCTGAGTTGGGTCTATGGTGAACTATCAAGTTGTGTTATTATGTGATAGAATTTATGTTAATAAGCGATGAAAGAAATACATCGCTGTTCAGTAATGCGGTCCTCATAATTCATCAGAATGCCATAAGACAATTAGAAATTGATTAAATATTAAATGTGCATTTGTGTGTTATAGCTTTATGTAGTCGTTGACATTGAATCATGATACACAATATTTGTTGTACCATAAATAGTCACCTTTCCTAATAAATTCTACCAGTGCAGTTTATATATTATGCAGTGCAATCGCCCGACAAGTATTCACCTTCGTACTTCAAACAGTACAGGTCCAAGTATGAAGTATATCTATTCTTTCAGGTTTGCGGTTTAAAAGGGACAAAGTGTCGACGATCATACTGATTAAGCGCTGTGATACATGTTCAGTCATTGTGAGAGTGCTATATAAATGTCAATATTGTATTGTATTGTATTGTACTGAGCAATGCCAACCTTTAAAACCTGGAAAGAGTGGAGGGAGGGGGGGGGGGGGGCATTGTCATTCGCCGTTTTTATATTATGATGGCAAAATTGGTTTTTTTATCATTACAATCATATTCACAGCAATTATCACCTACATACTCATGTAAACCCAGCAGAGGTGGCTTTTACTAAACAATCGGGTCACGGCTCGCAGGATATGGTGTGCCAAGTGTTAACTAGGTTATTCGGTCCGAAACTACAGTGGCAGTGTACAGTAAAACCAAATCCCTCAAAGCCATGCCCACAAGCATATTCTAGCAAACCGATCCTCCCGCCCTCTGCTATGCACAAAGTGTTTTTAACGAAACAAAGTCAATGGCCTGGGCGAAGTGAATATAGCAGACTTAATGAGGGATCATAATTATAAATCCTTTCTGTTTATTCATATTGGTAGAAGTTTTTTGTTGCGAAATCGTCTGTTGCACTTCATTTTGTAACGAAATGCTTCACTGTTTGTGAATTCTATAAAGAAATAGAGTTTTGAGTGTACTTTTGACATTACATGTATTTGTATGTGTATTTTTGAACCAAATGACTTAGTTAACAATTCGCGCCCCATACCCAGCGAGCCGCGACCCAAGTGTTTTCCATCGCGTCGCGACCCGAGTGTTTAGTAGAGGTGAACTATCAACAGACTAATGAGAAATGATATAGCAACCCATGGGCGTAGCGAAGTACACTATATGCATCATCCATATTGTGACAGGAATCTCTTTTGTGCGATACCAATATACTCTACATCTAGATTTCGTGTTTATGTCAAGCTTCTAACCCTTCTTTAGACTTTGGACCTGTGCCACGTTATGTATAGCTATTGAAAGAACCGAAATGCCGTCGTATCTACGTTATTCATACGTGTATAATAAAATAGTAATCCTAGTATTTTGAATCAATTTGAATCAATCGTATATCTTTGTAAGACGTGGTCCAGATCAGATTATACTCCATAAGAAAGTTTCTTAACACTCGTTAGCTAGTTATTTTTGGTAGAACTAATAATTATTTTTTTTTAAATTCTATTATTATCATTATTATCATTATCATAACTATTCTCATAGCCTCTTCCTGGTCTAGTCGTTTGCTGTTCGAAACCACACTGTTTCAACTGTTATGAGAAAACGAAGCCAGTGAGAAAAAAAACACATACACATTTTATGGTGAAGTATTATTCAGCCATTGAAATACACTCGGTCACCTTGCTTGCTCATCCAATCGTTTAGCTTTTCAAACCATACTGTAAACGAATGTGCAGTACAGCGAGCGAGGAAATTATACACTCTTTGATAAGCCTCAAAGATATCTGAAAAGGATATTTCGTTAGTGTATCGTTAGTTGTTATTTTATTATGCAGAATAGTGTATAATATTAGATAGAGAGACAAGATGGAAACCGATTTCCTGTCATAAGAATAGTTATATAACCGGCATTAAGTATACTTAACCGAAATACCGCCAAAACAAAAAAAAAAAAACCCCAAAACCCCCTCCCCCCGAAAATATCAAAATAAACAGAAGGAATTTCCTTTTAAGTGCAATCCACTTAGGTATGATATTTGAATTCTTTGTATAGGATTAATAAAACGACATTAGGTCAGCGACTACAGACCCGTTGCACATACTGAATTATAATTCTGCCTACTCTTATTACAGGATCGTCCGGACCCCCCCCCCCCCCCCCACACACGCACACACACCACCACCACCACCACCACCAACACACATGCACAAATGTTCCCTTAGCCAATGTGAAAATCTGATTGTTATATCATGCATTTCAATTACAATTTAAGTTTTTTGTGTGATTTGTCACGGTTCTGCTTTCAGATAGCACACTGTAACACGATGGAGCGGCAAGAAAGGTATTCAAATTCATGGCTGTCTTCATACAACAGGTCATGACTGACTGGTGACGAAATATTCTATTCACGTATCAAAATATCACGTTACATACAACGTGGGAGTGGTACTTTATTTTTGAATCTAATAGATTGCAAGACTGCCAGACAGTGCTAGTTCAAAGTCCTACAGCTATTCCATACAAACCATGTATATAAAACATTTTAATTAAGAAAGTAGGAAATCGGGCTTTATTTGAGGGAGGTAGCCTGACGACCGATGATAGAGAGAAGTAGTGTGGTCCAAAAGAACATTAGGGGGAATACGGGCCAAACTCATACAGGCGAGAAGGGAGGGGATGAGCAGGGCTGAATTGGGTCTACCTTGTGTTATTATGTCAAAGAATCTATAATGCCAATAATCGATCAAAAAAAAAAAAACATCGCTTTTTAATAATGCGTCCTCATAATTCAACATAATGCCATAAGACAATTAGAAATTGTATATAATGTGCCTTTGTGTGTTATAGCTTTACGTATTCGTTGACATTGAATCATGATACACAATATTTGTTGTACCATAAATAGTCACCTTTTCAAATAAATTCTACCAGTGCAGTTTATATATTATGCAGTGCAATCGCCCGATAAGTATTCACCTTCGTACTTCAAACAGTACAGGTCCAAGTATGAAGTATATCTATTCTTTCAGGTTTGCGGTTTAAAAGGGACAAAGTGTCGACGATCATACTGATTAAGCGCTGTGATACATGTTCAGTCATTGTGAGAGTGCTATATAAATGTCAATATTGTATTGTATTGTATTGTACTGAGCAATGCCAACCTTTAAAACCTGGAAAGAGTGGAGGGAGGGGGGGGGGCATTGTCATTCGCCGTTTTTATATTATGATGGCAAAATTGGTTTTTTTATCATTACAATCATATTCACAGCAATTATCACCTACATACTCATGTAAACCCAGCAGAGGTGGCTTTTACTAAACAATCGGGTCACGGCTCGCAGGATATGGTGTGCCAAGTGTTAACTAGGTTATTCGGTCCGAAACTACAGTGGCAGTGTACAGTAAAACCAAATCCCTCAAAGCCATGCCCACAAGCATATTCTAGCAAACCGATCCTCCCGCCCTCTGCTATGCACAAAGTGTTTTTAACGAAACAAAGTCAATGGCCTGGGCGAAGTGAATATAGCAGACTTAATGAGGGATCATAATTATAAATCCTTTCTGTTTATTCATATTGGTAGAAGTTTTTTGTTGCGAAATCGTCTGTTGCACTTCATTTTGTAACGAAATGCTTCACTGTTTGTGAATTCTATAAAGAAATAGAGTTTTGAGTGTACTTTTGACATTACATGTATTTGTATGTGTATTTTTGAACCAAATGACTTAGTTAACAATTCGCGCCCCATACCCAGCGAGCCGCGACCCAAGTGTTTTCCATCGCGTCGCGACCCGAGTGTTTAGTAGAGGTGAACTATCAACAGACTAATGAGAAATGATATAGCAACCCATGGGCGTAGCGAAGTACACTATATGCATCATCCATATTGTGACAGGAATCTCTTTTGTGCGATACCAATATACTCTACATCTAGATTTCGTGTTTATGTCAAGCTTCTAACCCTTCTTTAGACTTTGGACCTGTGCCACGTTATGTATAGCTATTGAAAGAACCGAAATGCCGTCGTATCTACGTTATTCATACGTGTATAATAAAATAGTAATCCTAGTATTTTGAATCAATTTGAATCAATCGTATATCTTTGTAAGACGTGGTCCAGATCAGATTATACTCCATAAGAAAGTTTCTTGTCACTCGTTAGCTAGTTATTTTTGGTAGAACTAATAATTATTTTTTTTTAAATTCTATTATTATCATTATTATCATTATCATAACTATTCTCATAGCCTCTTCCTGGTCTAGTCGTTTGCTGTTCGAAACCACACTGTTTCAACTGTTATGAGAAAACGAAGCCAGTGAGAAAAAAAACACATACACATTTTATGGTGAAGTATTATTCAGCCATTGAAATACACTCGGTCACCTTGCTTGCTCATCCAATCGTTTAGCTTTTCAAACCATACTGTAAACGAATGTGCAGTACAGCGAGCGAGGAAATTATACACTCTTTGATAAGCCTCAAAGATATCTGAAAAGGATATTTCGTTAGTGTATCGTTAGTTGTTATTTTATTATGCAGAATAGTGTATAATATTAGATAGAGAGACAAGATGGAAACCGATTTCCTGTCATAAGAATAGTTATATAACCGGCATTAAGTATACTTAACCGAAATACCGCCAAAACAAAAAAAAAAACCCAAAAACCCCCTCCCCCCGAAAATATCAAAATAAACAGAAGGAATTTCCTTTTAAGTGCAATCCACTTAGGTATGATATTTGAATTCTTTGTATAGGATTAATAAAACGACATTAGGTCAGCGACTACAGACCCGTTGCACATACTGAATTATAATTCTGCCTACTCTTATTACAGGATCGTCCGGACCCCCCCCCCCCCCCCCACACACGCACACACACCACCACCACCACCACCACCAACACACATGCACAAATGTTCCCTTAGCCAATGTGAAAATCTGATTGTTATATCATGCATTTCAATTACAATTTAAGTTTTTTGTGTGATTTGTCACGGTTTCTGCTTTCAGATAGCACACTGTAACACGATGGAGCGGCAAGAAAGGTATTCAAATTCATGGCTGTCTTCATACAACAGGTCATGACTGACTGGTGACGAAATATTCTATTCACGTATCAAAATATCACGTTACATACAACGTGGGAGTGGTACTTTATTTTTGAATCTAATAGATTGCAAGACTGCCAGACAGTGCTAGTTCAAAGTCCTACAGCTATTCCATACAAACCATGTATATAAAACATTTTAATTAAGAAAGTAGGAAATCGGGCTTTATTTGAGGGAGGTAGCCTGACGACCGATGATAGAGAGAAGTAGTGTGGTCCAAAAGAACATTAGGGGGAATACGGGCCAAACTCATACAGGCGAGAAGGGAGGGGATGAGCAGGGCTGAATTGGGTCTACCTTGTGTTATTATGTCAAAGAATCTATAATGCCAATAATCGATCAAAAAAAAAAAAACATCGCTTTTTAATAATGCGTCCTCATAATTCAACATAATGCCATAAGACAATTAGAAATTGTATATAATGTGCCTTTGTGTGTTATAGCTTTACGTATTCGTTGACATTGAATCATGATACACAATATTTGTTGTACCATAAATAGTCACCTTTTCAAATAAATTCTACCAGTGCAGTTTATATATTATGCAGTGCAATCGCCCGATAAGTATTCACCTTCGTACTTCAAACAGTACAGGTCCAAGTATGAAGTATATCTATTCTTTCAGGTTTGCGGTTTAAAAGGGACAAAGTGTCGACGATCATACTGATTAAGCGCTGTGATACATGTTCAGTCATTGTGAGAGTGCTATATAAATGTCAATATTGTATTGTATTGTATTGTACTGAGCAATGCCAACCTTTAAAACCTGGAAAGAGTGGAGGGAGGGGGGGGGGGCATTGTCATTCGCCGTTTTTATATTATGATGGCAAAATTGGTTTTTTTATCATTACAATCATATTCACAGCAATTATCACCTACATACTCATGTAAACCCAGCAGAGGTGGCTTTTACTAAACAATCGGGTCACGGCTCGCAGGATATGGTGTGCCAAGTGTTAACTAGGTTATTCGGTCCGAAACTACAGTGGCAGTGTACAGTAAAACCAAATCCCTCAAAGCCATGCCCACAAGCATATTCTAGCAAACCGATCCTCCCGCCCTCTGCTATGCACAAAGTGTTTTTAACGAAACAAAGTCAATGGCCTGGGCGAAGTGAATATAGCAGACTTAATGAGGGATCATAATTATAAATCCTTTCTGTTTATTCATATTGGTAGAAGTTTTTTGTTGCGAAATCGTCTGTTGCACTTCATTTTGTAACGAAATGCTTCACTGTTTGTGAATTCTATAAAGAAATAGAGTTTTGAGTGTACTTTTGACATTACATGTATTTGTATGTGTATTTTTGAACCAAATGACTTAGTTAACAATTCGCGCCCCATACCCAGCGAGCCGCGACCCAAGTGTTTTCCATCGCGTCGCGACCCGAGTGTTTAGTAGAGGTGAACTATCAACAGACTAATGAGAAATGATATAGCAACCCATGGGCGTAGCGAAGTACACTATATGCATCATCCATATTGTGACAGGAATCTCTTTTGTGCGATACCAATATACTCTACATCTAGATTTCGTGTTTATGTCAAGCTTCTAACCCTTCTTTAGACTTTGGACCTGTGCCACGTTATGTATAGCTATTGAAAGAACCGAAATGCCGTCGTATCTACGTTATTCATACGTGTATAATAAAATAGTAATCCTAGTATTTTGAATCAATTTGAATCAATCGTATATCTTTGTAAGACGTGGTCCAGATCAGATTATACTCCATAAGAAAGTTTCTTGTCACTCGTTAGCTAGTTATTTTTGGTAGAACTAATAATTATTTTTTTTTAAATTCTATTATTATCATTATTATCATTATCATAACTATTCTCATAGCCTCTTCCTGGTCTAGTCGTTTGCTGTTCGAAACCACACTGTTTCAACTGTTATGAGAAAACGAAGCCAGTGAGAAAAAAAACACATACACATTTTATGGTGAAGTATTATTCAGCCATTGAAATACACTCGGTCACCTTGCTTGCTCATCCAATCGTTTAGCTTTTCAAACCATACTGTAAACGAATGTGCAGTACAGCGAGCGAGGAAATTATACACTCTTTGATAAGCCTCAAAGATATCTGAAAAGGATATTTCGTTAGTGTATCGTTAGTTGTTATTTTATTATGCAGAATAGTGTATAATATTAGATAGAGAGACAAGATGGAAACCGATTTCCTGTCATAAGAATAGTTATATAACCGGCATTAAGTATACTTAACCGAAATACCGCCAAAACAAAAAAAAAAAACCCAAAAACCCCCTCCCCCCGAAAATATCAAAATAAACAGAAGGAATTTCCTTTTAAGTGCAATCCACTTAGGTATGATATTTGAATTCTTTGTATAGGATTAATAAAACGACATTAGGTCAGCGACTACAGACCCGTTGCACATACTGAATTATAATTCTGCCTACTCTTATTACAGGATCGTCCGGACCCCCCCCCCCCCCACACACGCACACACACCACCACCACCACCACCACCAACACACATGCACAAATGTTCCCTTAGCCAATGTGAAAATCTGATTGTTATATCATGCATTTCAATTACAATTTAAGTTTTTTGTGTGATTTGTCACGGTTCTGCTTTCAGATAGCACACTGTAACACGATGGAGCGGCAAGAAAGGTATTCAAATTCATGGCTGTCTTCATACAACAGGTCATGACTGACTGGTGACGAAATATTCTATTCACGTATCAAAATATCACGTTACATACAACGTGGGAGTGGTACTTTATTTTTGAATCTAATAGATTGCAAGACTGCCAGACAGTGCTAGTTCAAAGTCCTACAGCTATTCCATACAAACCATGTATATAAAACATTTTAATTAAGAAAGTAGGAAATCGGGCTTTATTTGAGGGAGGTAGCCTGACGACCGATGATAGAGAGAAGTAGTGTGGTCCAAAAGAACATTAGGGCGAATACGGGCCAAACTCATACAGGCGAGAAGGGAGGGGATGAGCAGGGCTGAATTGGGTCTACCTTGTGTTATTATGTCAAAGAATCTATAATGCCAATAATCGATCCAAAAAAAAAAACATCGCTTTTTAATAATGCGTCCTCATAATTCAACATAATGCCATAAGACAATTAGAAATTGTATATAATGTGCCTTTGTGTGTTATAGCTTTACGTATTCGTTGACATTGAATCATGATACACAATATTTGTTGTACCATAAATAGTCACCTTTTCAAATAAATTCTACCAGTGCAGTTTATATATTATGCAGTGCAATCGCCCGATAAGTATTCACCTTCGTACTTCAAACAGTACAGGTCCAAGTATGAAGTATATCTATTCTTTCAGGTTTGCGGTTTAAAAGGGACAAAGTGTCGACGATCATACTGATTAAGCGCTGTGATACATGTTCAGTCATTGTGAGAGTGCTATATAAATGTCAATATTGTATTGTATTGTATTGTACTGAGCAATGCCAACCTTTAAAACCTGGAAAGAGTGGAGGGAGGGGGGGCATTGTCATTCGCCGTTTTTATATTATGATGGCAAAATTGGTTTTTTATCATTACAATCATATTCACAGCAATTATCACCTACATACTCATGTAAACCCAGCAGAGGAGGCTTTTACTAAACACTTGGGTCACGGCTCGCTGGATATGGTGTGCCAAGTGTTAACTAGGTTATTCGGTCCGAAACTACAGTGGCAGTGTACAGTAAAACCAAATCCCTCAAAGCCATGCCGACAAGCATATTATAGCAAACTGATCCTCCCACCCTCTGCTATGCAGAAAGTGTTTTTAACGAAAAAAAAATCAATGGCCTGGGCGAAGTGAGTATAGCAGACTTAATGAGGGATCATAATTATAAATCCTTTCTGTTTATTCATATTGGTAGAGGCTTTTTGTTGCGAAATCGTCTGTTGCATTTCATTTTGTAACGAAATGCTTCACTGTTTGTGAATTCTATGAAGAAATAGAGTTTTGAGTGAATTTTTTACATTAGATGTATTTGTATGTGTATTTTTGAACCAAATAACTTAGTTAACAATTGACGCCCTATACCCAGCGAGCCGCGACCCGAGTGTTTCCATCGCGACGCAACACGAGTGTTTAGTAAAAGCCGTAGAGGTGAACTATCAACAGACTAATGAGAAATGATATAGCAACACCATGGGCGTAGCGAAGTACACTATATGCATCATCCTTTTTGTGAAAGGAATCTCTTTTGTGCGATACCAATATACTCTACACCTAGATTTCGTGTTTATGTCAACCTTCTAACCCTCCTTTAGACTTTGGACCTGTACCACGTTATGTATAGCTATCGAAAGAACCGAAATGCTGTCGTGTCTACGTTATTCATACGTCAATCGTCATGCTAGTTCATTGATCAAAATAGTAATCCTAGCATTTTTGTGGAATTTGCACAGAATGCTCGGAGCGTCGACTGCGTGAGGCGAATGGTACTATAGGGTTTTCCTATACAGCATAACATCGCAGAAAGAGTGGCTAGCAGAACAACGTTTAGGAGTGACTAGTGCCGTTGTGATTGTTTCGATTTCACATTTTAGTGACCATTGTTCAACTCTGACTAGCTTTTTAATCTTGAAGGGAAAAACCATGGTAAGGCGATGTTGAATCGAGTATAACACAGGGACTGCCAACCGTCACAAGATGTAACAGTTACGTTCAGATTATATCCAGCCTTCATCGCACTTCAGCAACCTTCAGCTTCATATGGGTTTCTTTCTAACACCCTGTTGATTCACTGAATTCGATTTCTACAAGGTGAATCTCTCCAAGACTAGAACAACGGTCTTGAGTCAGCCACTTCATTTCACTGCAGCTTTGCGAATCCATTCTCTTAAGATATCATCGAAGAATCCGTTATGAGATCTTTCATTAGTCTTTTTTCCATATTAAAGGCCTTTGGTCACTCCAGTCATTAAGCTTTCAGCATTCAGCTTCCTGTCTTCCACTGTAAAATTCACTGTAAAATACTTCTCTTGATTGCGTTGTACCACATCATCTGATTATCATTCGTAATTGTTCCATCCCTCCTTTAAAGAGAAGCCTAACAATTTTTTCCAGCCCACACTTCAGTGGCTTCTAGACGTTCTTCTTTTGGGGGGAATGTCCAAGACTCTGCACACGATAGAAGTGCTATAAATACAAGAGGTAAAATGGAGCTCTTTACAGCGGTGGAGAGGGGTGATTTCGTGAAGACGCAGTCTTTGCTTGAAAGCAGGTCAGGTGATGAAAAGGCCGACATGATAAACTGTTCAGATCCATCTGGGATGACACCCCTTCACATAGCTTCACAAAAAGGACATCTTGATCTTGTCAGGTATCTCATTGACCTCGGAGCGGAGGTCAGTAAACCAAGCAACCAGGGTGACACAGCTCTGCACCATGCATGCCGCAATGGCCACATTCATGTTGTCAAGTGTCTCGTGACTAGTGGGACAGATCTTGACACGGGTAAGGAATCACCACTGATACTTGCTTCAAGAGAGGGCCAC
Organism: Echinometra lucunter; assembly: GCA_029962745.1. NCBI lineage: Eukaryota > Metazoa > Echinodermata > Echinoidea > Camarodonta > Echinometridae > Echinometra > Echinometra lucunter. The sequence continues at coordinate 3,396,140 of CM057162.1, read as the reverse complement.
TTCGAAATTGTTCGATATCTCCTGAGTGCAGAGGCAGACGTGAACAAGAGATCGAAAGATGGGATTTCACCACTTTACGTTTCATCATATAAAGGTCATCTTGACATTGTAAAATGTCTGGTTGCCACAGGAGCAGAGCTTGATTTGTCCAATGACTATGGCATCACACCACTGTATACAGCTTCTCTCAGTGGACAATATGAGGTTGTCAAATACATGGTTAATGCAGGAGCTGATGTGAACAAAGCCAAACCAAATGGGGATACTCCAGTTTATGCTGCGTCGCGTGAGGGTCATTTTGACATTGTAAAATATCTAGTAAATGCCGGAGCTGAAACTAACAAAGCAACTGACGATGGTGGTACACCACTTCGTGATGCATTACATAAGGGCCATCACGACATTGCTAAATATCTCATTACTAAGGGGGCAGACCCTGATATGGCTAAGAGAGCCGGCCAGACACCTCTTTACATTGCTTCACAGAAGGGTTATCTAGGAGTTGTAGAATCCCTAGTAATAGCAGGAACTAATGTGAACAAAGCATCAAATGACGGTAAATCACCACTTCTTGCTGCATTACATAAGGGCCATCAAGATATTGCAAATTATCTCATTACTAAGGGGGCAGACCCTAATATGGCTGATAAAACCGGCCAGGCACCTCTATACATCGCTTCACAGAAGGGTCGTCTTGATACTGTAGAATTGCTTGTGAAAGCCGGAGCTGATGTGAACAAAGCATCAAATGACAGTAAATCACCACTATTTGCTGCACTACATAAGGGCCATCAAAACATTGCAAAATATCTCATTACTAAGGGGGCAGATCTTGCTGTGACTGACAGCTCCGGCCAAAGCCCGCTTTATATCGCTGCACAGAAGGGTCTTCTTGATATTGTAGAATTCCTAGTGAATGCAGGAGCTGATGTGAACAAAGCATCAGAGGATGATGATACACCACTTCTTGCTGCACTACGTCAGGGCCATCAAGACATTGCGAAATATCTCATTACTAAGGGAGCAGACCCTGCAATGGCTGATAGAACCGGTCAGACACCTCTTTACATCGCTTCACAGAAGGGTTGTTTTGGTGTTGTAGAATTCCTAGTGAATGCAGGAGCTGATGTGAACAAAGCATCAAAGGATGGTGATACACCACTTCTTGCTGCACTACGTAAGGGCCATCAAGACATTGCGAAATATCTCATTACTAAGGGGGTAGATCCTGCTGTGACTGACAGCTCCGGCCAAACCCCGCTTTATATCGCTTCACAGGAGGGTCGTCTTGATATTGTAGAATTCCTAGTGAATGCAGGAGCTGATGTGAACAAAGCATCAAATCACAGTAAATCACCACTATTTGCTGCACCACTTAAGGGACATCAAAACATTGCAAACTATCTCATTACTAAGGGGGCAGATCCTGCTGTGACTGACAGCTCCGGCCAAACCCCGCTTTATATCTCTGCACAGAAGGGTCTTCTTGATATTGTAGAATTCCTAGTGAATGCAGGAGCTGATGTGAACAAAGCATCAAAGGATGATGATACACCACTTCTTGCTGCACTACGTGAGGGCCATCAAGACCTTGCGAAATATCTCATTAATAAGGGAGCAGACCTTGCAATGGCTGATAGAACCGGTCAGACACCTCTTTACATCGCTGCACATAAGGGTTGTTTTGGTGTTGTAGAATTGCTAGTGAATGCAGGAGCTGATGTGAACAAAGCATCAGAGTATGGTGCTACACCACTTCTTGCTGCACTACGTGTGGGCCATCAAGACATTGCGAAATATCTCATTACTAAGGGAGCAGACCCTGCAATGGCTGATAAAACCGGCAAAACCCCGCTTTATATCGCTGCACAGAAGGGTCTTCTTGATATTGTAGAATTCCTAGTGAATGCAGGAGCTGATGTGAACAAAGCATCAAATCACAGTAAATCACCACTATTTGCTGCACTACATAAGGGCCATCAAAACATTGCAAACTATCTCATTACTAAGGGGGCAGATCCTGCTGTGACTGACAGCTCCGGCCAAACCCCGCTTTATATCGCTGCACAGAATGGTCTTCTTGATATTGTAGAATTCCTAATGAATGCAGGGGCTGATGTGAACAAAGTATCAAAGGATGATGATTCACCACTTCTTGCTGCACTACGTGAGGGCCATCAAGACATTGCGAAATATCTCATTACTAAGGGGGCAGATCCTGCTGTGACTGACAGCTCCGGCCAAACCCCGCTTTATATCGCTTCACAGAATGGTCATCGTGATGTTGTAGAATCTCTCGTGAATGCAGGAGCCGATTTGAACAAAGCATCAAAGGATGGTGATACACCACTTCTTGCTGCACCACGTGAGGGCCATCAAGACATTACGAAATATCTCATATCTCAAATGGCAGATCCTGCTGTGACTGACAGCTCCGGCCAAACCCCGCTTTATATCGCTTCGCATAAAGGTTGTCTTGGTGTTGTAGAATTCCTAGTGAATGCAGGAGCTGATGTGAACAAAGCATCAAATGACGATAAATCACCACTTCTTGCTGCACTACGTGGGGGCCATCAAGACATTGCGAAATATCTTATCACTAAGGGAGCAGACCCTGCAATGACTGATAGAACCGGTCAGACACCTCTTTACATCGCTTCACAGAAGGGTTGTTTTGGTGTTGTAGAATTCCTAGTGAATGCAGGAGCTGATGTGAATAAAGTATCAAAGGATGGTGCTACACCACTTCTTGCTGCACTACGTGAGGGCCATCAAGACATTACGAAATATCTCATTACTAAGGGGGCAGATCCTGCTGTGACTGACAGCTCCGGCCAAACCCCGCTTTATATCGCTTCACATAAAGGTTGTCTTGGTGTTGTAGAATTCCTAGTGAATGCAGGAGCTGATGTGAACAAAGCATCAAATCACAGTAAATCACCACTATTTGCTGCACTACGTGAGGGCCATCAAGACATTGCGAAATATCTCATATCTCAAATGGCAGATCCTGCTGTGACTGACAGCTCCGGCCAAACCCTGCTTTATATCGCTGCACAGGAGGGTCGTCTTGATATTGTAGAATTCCTAGTGAATGCAGGAGCTGATTTGAACAAAGCATCAAAGGATGGTGATGCACCACTTCTTGCTGCACTTCGTGGGGGTCATCAAGACATTGCGAAATATCTCATTACTAAGGGGGCAGATCTTGCTGTGACTGACAGCTCCGGCCAAACGCTGCTTTATATCGCTGCACATAAGGGTTGTTTTGGTGTTGTAGAATTCCTAGTGAATGCAGGAGCTGATGTGAACAAAACATCAGAGGATGGTGATACACCACTTCTTGCTGCACTACGTGAGGGCCATCAAGACATTGCGAAATATCTCATTACTAAGGGGGCAGATCCTACAGTGACTGACAGCTCCGGCCAAACCCCGCTTTATATCGCTTCACAGAATGGTCATCGTGATATTGTAGAATCTCTCGTGAATGCAGGAGCCGATTTGAACAAAGCATCAAAGGATGGTGATACACCACTTCTTGCTGCACCACGTGAGGGCCATCAAGACATTACGAAATATCTCATATCTCAAATGGCAGATCCTGCTGTGACTGACAGCTCCGGCCAAACCCCGCTTTATATCGCTTCACATAAAGGTTGTTTTGGTGTTGTAGAATTCCTAGTGAATGCAGGAGCTGATGTGAATAAAGTATCAAAGGATGGTGATACACCACTTCTTGCTGCACTACGTGGGGGCCATCGAGACATTGCGAAATATCTCATTACTAAGGGAGCAGACCCTGCAATGGCTGATAGAACCGGTCAGACACCTCTTTACATCGCTTCACAGAAGGGTTGTTTTGGTGTTGTAGAATTCCTAGTGAATGCAGGAGCTGATGTGAACAAAGTATCAAAGGATGGTGATACACCACTTCTTGCTGCACTACGTGGGGGCCATCAAGACATTGCGAAATATCTCATTACTAAGGGGGCAGATCCTGCTGTGACTGACAGCTCCGGCCAAACCCCGCTTTATATCGCTTCACAGAATGGTCATCGTGATATTGTAGAATCTCTCGTGAATGCAGGAGCCGATTTGAACAAAGCATCAAAGGATGGTGATACACCACTTCTTGCTGCACTACGTGAGGGCCATCAAGACATTACGAAATATCTCATATCTCAAATGGCAGATCCTGCTGTGACTGACAGCTCCGGCCAAACCCCGCTTTATATCGCTTCACGTAAAGGTTGTCTTGGTGTTGTAGAATTCCTAGTGAATGCAGGAGCTGATGTGAACAAAGCATCAAATGACGGTAAATCACCACTTCTTGCTGCACTACGTGGGGGCCATCAAGACATTGCGAAATATCTCATTACTAAGGGAGCAGACCCTGCAATGGCTGATAGAACCGGTCAGACACCTCTTTACATCGCTTCACAGAAGGGTTGTTTTGGTGTTGTAGAATTCCTAGTGAATGCAGGAGCTGATGTGAATAAAGTATCAAAGGATGGTGATACACCACTTCTTGCTGCACTACGTTGGGGCCATCAAGACATTGCGAAATATCTCATTACTAAGGGAGCAGACCCTGCAATGGCTGATAGAACCGGTCAGACACCTCTTTACATCGCTTCACAGAAGGGTTGTTTTGGTGTTGTAGAATTCCTAGTGAATGCAGGAGCTGATGTGAACAAAGTATCAAAGGATGGTGATACACCACTTCTTGCTGCACTACGTGGGGGCCATCAAGACATTGCGAAATATCTCATTACTAAGGGGGCAGATCCGGCTGTGACTGACAGCTCCGGCCAAACCCCGCTTTATATCGCTTCACAGAATGGTCATCGTGATATTGTAGAATCTCTCGTGAATGCAGGAGCCGATTTGAACAAAGCATCAAAGGATGGTGATACACCACTTCTTGCTGCACCACGTGAGGGCCATCAAGACATTACGAAATATCTCATATCTCAAATGGCAGATCCTGCTGTGACTGACAGCTCCGGCCAAACCCCGCTTTATATCGCTTCACATAAAGGTTGTCTTGGTGTTGTAGAATTCCTAGTGAATGCAGGAGCTGATGTGAACAAAGCATCAAATGACGGTAAATCACCACTTCTTGCTGCACTACGTGGGGGCCATCAAGACATTGCGAAATATCTCATTACTAAGGGAGCAGACCCTGCAATGGCTGATAGAACCGGTCAGACACCTCTTTACATCGCTTCACAGAAGGGTTGTTTTGGTGTTGTAGAATTCCTAGCGAATGCAGGAGCTGATGTGAACAAAGCATCAAAGGATGGTGATACACCACTTCTTGCTGCACTACGTGGGGGCCATCAAGACATTGCGAAATATCTCATTACTAAGGGGGCAGACCCTGCTGTGACTGACAGCTCCGGCCAAACCCCGCTTTATATCGCTTCACAGAATGGTCATCGTGATATTGTAGAATCTCTCGTGAATGCAGGAGCCGATTTGAACGAGGCATCAAGGGGTGGTGATACACCACTTCTCGCTGCATCGAGTAATGACCATCTCGGCATTGTGAAATTTCTCATCAGTATTGGACCAACTATTGATTTTGCCAATAGAGAAGGTGAA
>CM057162.1:3353030-3390030 GCA_029962745.1 Echinometra lucunter | reverse complement strand
GGCCCTCTATCGGCGACGCCATTGCTGCGGTGGGCAAGCGCGCTGACCGCGATTGGCTCTGTGTACAAAATGAATGTAAGATATTAGATATGCCCCGATATTGTTCCATTTACTTTATTCTAGATCAATAAAATAAAGCATGGATACATGGCTAGATGAGGTAAGACAATGGTCATATCTGACGGATGAAGGTATAATGTATTTTTGCACTTTCGATGGTTTTTCAACTTACTTTTGTCAGTAAAAGTTCGATTGCAGCATAGAAGCCGTAGTAAACGGGAGCCCTAAATCTTACCCTGTTTACAAAGTCATGTTTTCACTCATCAAATTTTACGCCAAAGTACATAATGATAATGTTTCTTGACTCCCAAATCCTTTCTGTTGATGTTTTTACCCACTGGCGACGAATTCCTTCACTTTGCTTACGGAAACCTGTGTAGGGAGTACGGCTTCTCACACAAACAGGCTTTATGAGTCAAAAGCGAGTGAATTTCGCACTCAGTTAGTTTCCAATTTTTAAACTTTCTCTAATTCTTGTGGCATTTGAGCACCGCACCGCACCTGAACTTCCCTGATGATTTCTCATTGCAAATAATAAAATAAATCTGCATATACTGGTCAAAATAGACAAAAAAATCGAACGAATGTACATAATGCACTATTGACTTGTGTACTATAAAAGTTGGAGCGCCCACCGCAGTATGTCGAACTGTGTCGAACAGTCTGCTGCCCTCTTACGTTGTGAAATTGGTCTATAGAGAATAAAGGCTCATTTATGTGATTTCAGCCAAGTTTCTCAATGTGTATTCCATCTTTTGTTCTCATTCATCAGGAAGGGCAATTACAATTAATGACAAACTGTCAATTTTTGCAATTTCGGTACCTTGGAAGAGAAAAATAAATGTTTTCACTCATGTGTAGAGTTTCTCATTTTGTTTACCTACCAGATCAAATGGCCATAATTTTTACTTTAATTTTATATGTGCTACTATTTTTTTAAAAATAAAAGTCTTCTAAGAAGAATCTGAACATGAAACAGTGTTTACTTTCTTTGTTTGTTGAGTGTATGTGCAATAATTAGTATGAGATGGGTACCGCTTATCAGTAAGCATGCAAAAGCGCCATCTCTACTGGTACTTTGCGTGCTTTCTTGGATAAAATGTTCACTTATCCCAGTGTGAAAAGGATTATGAAATATCTACACCTTACTGACTATTATGTGTCATAATTCCCAGGCGTGCTATTAAAAGCCTACTCAGCCCCTTTGCCTCACACACCTACCAACATCTAAAACTCCCCAAAATACAAGTAAAATGTCAATAAAACAAGCAAATAATAGTCCTCTATACCTTTCATCATCACCATGATCACTAAGGATAGCTGGATAGATATGAGAAGTATCTGTGCATGAATGCATCGATGAGATTTTCTCATCTGAAAGAAAGGGAATCACGGTTGCTGTCAGAATTTTACAAATTGAATACTGCATTCTTATCTTCAGATAGGCTTAAATGTAGTAGACCACATTTGTAGAACATCGTTTCAGAATTTTAAAGAAAATGAGCCAATTCAATTTTAAATGACAGATATTAATGCAAAGTTATCATGTCATCAGATTTACAACAAATATTCGAAAGAATAAGTGACAAATGAATGGTTTTACTCTTAATGAGTCAGGAAGACCCCTTAAAAACAAAGAAAATAAAAGAAAATTTGTATCAAATATTTTTCGTTCTCAATCCTAAACGGAAATATTCTGAGATCTAAAACTTTACGAGTGTTTTTTTTTTCTGTGGCTTAAAGCAATCTAACATGTCTAAAGTAAACTTTAGTGCAGATTTGGGGCCACTTGCGAATGTAAGCTATTACCTTTAATATAGGGGCCACAGGTTCCAGACTGAAGCATATCATTGGCCAGTATGGGGGAGTAGCCTAAAATAATTTCTCCCAGTAAGTTCCAACTTTCTTTGTTATATTGAATATCAAACGTGAGTATTACATCCATAAACACAGAGATACCCTCTAAATTTAGGTTGAGTAATTTTCACTGTATTTTCTCAATACCGGAGTCTGCATTACTTATTTGGGAGTGAATGTCGAATGAACATCGAGTGATAGCTGAACTAAAGAGTGAATTTTCTCATTTTCAAAACTAAAAACCTTACAGATAAAGTTTGCACATTTTTGCAGGGGGTGGAGATTTTGATTGAAAGTTTTTTTTTTTTATGTTGAAAAGCTCTTTTGAGCATATGATCAAAATGTATACTGAATATGGATGAGGATGATGATTGTTACTATTATTTTTATTGTTATTATTATTATCATCATCATCATTATCCTTATTATAATTATCATCATAATCATCATCATCATCTTTGATTATCATGATGATCCCAATCATCATCATCATCATAATGTTGGTTTAAATGATAGAGCGCCCGCCTCATGAACGGGAGGTCGTGGGTTCGATCCCCGGCCGAGTCATACCAAAGACTTACAAAAATGGGACCTTCGACCTTCCACCTTCTAGCCAGGCGCTCGGCATATAAGAATGGATAAGGGTAATAATAACATATTATGTTATGCAGGGCCCGCTGGAAGATCAGCTGACAGCTGAAATGGCTACCCTGGGTAAATAAGATTCATTATTATCATTATTATTATTATTATTATTATTATTATTATTATTATTATTATTATTATTATCATTATTATTATTATCATCATCATCGTCATCACCACCATCATCATCAAAACTTAACTCCTTCCTGAGAACTCATTAACATATCATCGTCAGTAATAAAATTGCTACCGAGTGTGTTATGATTAATTTGAAATAACGGGATTCGTGTTAATGTACAAATAACTTTAAATTGTGAATGCATTTGAAATATATATATATATATCGATCAACATAATTAGCCATCTGTATGAAAAGAACACCGGGGCGGCGCTACAGGGGGGGGGGCGTCATAAGGGGTAATACCCTTTTATGATTGTTTAAAGTGATAAAAAGAAAAAAAACAAGGAGAAAAGAGAAAAATTAGGAAGAAGAAAGAAGAGGGAGGGAAAAGAGAGGTGTGGGGCGAGTAACTATGTAACACCCCTATTTGTTCATTTAAAACATCAGTGAATTAACTCCCCCCTCATCAAAATAACCTGGCGCCGCCCCTGCATGAGCATCTGGATGATAATTTCTGTAAGCATGCTTGCAATGATATCTGAAAAACAAATTTTGCTATCAAAATGTAAATAGGTAAATGACGATCTGCTACCCCCCCCCCCCCCCCCCCCGCCCGAAGTTAAAGCTTGATATTGCTGAGTCAACACAACATCCCTTTGCAACCGCATATCGTAAAAGAATAACTTGGACTGTACCATTCAAAGTACGAAGTTGAATACTTATCAGGCGAATGCTTTGCATAATATGTGAACTCCATTGGTAGAATTCGTAAGAGAAGGTGACTGCTCATAACACAAGAAAGATTGTGTATCATGATTTAATGTCAAGGACTACACAAAAGCATGGGACTAGACTTGCCGATCCATAATCTAAACCATTTCTAGTTGTCTTATGGCATACATCGAAAAAAGGGACATCCCTAACAGCGATGTTATTCGTTTTATGAATTATTGGCAGTATAAAATTCTGTCACAAAATAGCAGAACCCAAAGTTCACCACAGAGCTTATCCTCGTCCCCCCCCCCCCCCCCACCGTATGAGATTCCCCATGATGTTTGTTTTGAGCCACACTAATTAACTTAATTATCAAACCCTTTGTGGGGTAATGTTCGTTATTCCGAAGGTTAGTTATTCCGAAACACGCAAATTGCGTATACCTAGAGGTTCGTTAGTCCGAAAATGAAAAAGAGTTCGTTAATTCAAACATGTGTGGCGTTATTCCGAAAGTTCGTCGTTATTCTGCATTTTGGTAACAAAACCAAAATATGAAGTATCACGTTACTGCACATTTTAGTAACAGCATCTGTACCTGCCGGGACTCTACAGCTACCAAAATGTGCAGTAAAGTGACTTTCCTGCACATTTTGGTAACCGAGGTCGAGAACATGGGCAAACTCTCTTATGTTAGCCTACGGGAAATTGTGTAATACTTAATTGTTTATTCTTTGTGTGGAATAAAGCCTTGATTGCTTTGTTATAAGGGGAACCTCATTGTTGTTTTGCGAGAGGGAATTTGATAAGAGGGGGAGGGGGCACTGTGCCCTGCAACCCTGGGAGCGTCGCCTTTACGTCGCGTGTTAGTGTGTGTGTGTTTGTGCGCGCGTCTGAGGGTGTGGGTAGGCGCGGGAGGTTGCGTGTAGCGTGTGTGGAGTGTATGGGTGTGTGTGTGTGTGGGGGGGGGGGGGTCTCCATCTCCCCCTGCTTCCACGGTCCCTGTGATAGTTCACCTATACTGAGTTTATTTACATGGGTATCTGATAATTGCTGTAAATATGCTTGCAATGATATTGAAAAACAAATCTTGCTATCAAAATATAAATAGGTATAAATGACGATGTGCAACCCCCGCCCTTCCGGCTGTTAAAGCTTGATATTGCTCAGTAGACACCCTGTCTCTTTGCATTCCGCGCATACCTAAAGAATAAATATAATTAATACTTGGACTGTACTGTGAAAGTACGAAGGTGAATACTTATCATTATTATTACTATTATTGTTTGGCGTCACCTATGCTTGGGAGGCGAAAAGCGAACTGAATCACTGTAACCCACGCGTCTCTCCTCCGGATATGACTGACTGGGGTGTGCACGAAGATCATTACATCGAGGGTTCCCCCTACTCTTATATGAATAGTGCAGTGGGTTCTTAACGTGCAAACTTGGTTACTCTCCTCTAAATGCGGGCTCCATTCAACGTCCTATTCGAGGGACGGAGTGTTTTCCACTGTAACACTGCCTGCGTCTATGAAACAGGGGAGGGGCACGTTAAAACACAACGCAGGCTTCATTCATCCGCCCGGGATGGACTCGAACCCACAATCTTTGGTTCGACAGGCAGACGCTTCACCGACTAAGCCAACTCGCTCCATCAAGGATTGCAACGATCGCTCCCCATGCAATGCAATCGCTTCCGCAGGCGATTGCATGATGATAATAAATTGCGCTGGTATAATTTTTTAGGTATTATTTATTACCGTGCATGTTGGCTCAATTGATAAAGCCTCTGGCTCTTGAAGGGGGTTCGATTCCCAGCCGAGTCATACCAAAGACTTAAAAAAATGGGGCCTTCGGCTGTCTTCTATGCAGGAGCTCGGTTTATAAGAATGAAAAAGGTCGATAATAGCATATGTTATTAAATCATGCAGGGCCCACTGGAAGAACAGCTAATAAAGACTGAAGTTACTAACCTGGGTAAATAAGATGTTATTATTATCAATATCAGAAAAGGTGAATACTCGTTATGCAACAAAGATTGCGTATCATGCTTTTGAAATGTCAAGGAGTACCATAAAGCTATTGTTATACACAAGTCGATCCAGACTTCAAATCATTTGTAATTGTCTTATAACACACAGTGAAATACGAGGACCGCTTAAAGAGCGATGTTTTTAATTTTTTTTTTATAGATTTTAATACTGGCAGTATAAACTTCTATCACAAAATAACACAACCCAAAATTCAGACCGTAATGCCGCCCCTCCCCCGTATGAGATTCCGCGTGCACTGATTTCCTTCATTATCAAACCCGTCGGGATACCCCCCCTTGAAATAGAAAACTCAATTCACCTGTTATGTTAGTTTTACTGAATTGTAATATTTGATTTGTTAAGATTTATATGTTTTTTCCCGTTTCACAGTATATAAAAACACGCATATATGAATTCAGTAATCTCTTTAAGACAAAAGCAATATCCTTAAAGAAAGAAAAGAACTATTGAGATTTTAACAAAAGTAAAACAATTAAAGGCACACAAATAAAAACAAAATAAATAAATAAAAACAACAAATAAAGGGAAAGAGTGAAAGGTGGATAAAGAAAGTGTGTGGTATAAGAGAAAGGGACAGGAGTGTTTAGGCTTGGGTTGTTGTCAGGTAATGGCTGAGTAAATATTTCTTAAGTTTACGTTTAAAGGTGTTGAGGCTAGAGGAGTCTTTAATTTTATTGATCATAGCGTGTATGCTGGAATACATGGCGTGTATACTGGAATCGGAACTAGCTGTAGGGTTTTGAACTGGCAGAATGGCAATCTAGTAGATCAAATGAAATCATTCCCATTAAAATAAGGTGATCTCTTGATATTAAAAAAAAAAACAACGTTTCTCACTATCAATCATAAGCTCTTGTATAAAGGCAACCATGAATTTCAGTACCTGTGTCTAATCGCACAAAGAAGTGAAGTGGCATGATATTAATAATCAGATTTGCCCTTTGTTGAAGGAACGTGTCTCGTGTGCGTGTGCGTGTGTGTTGTGTTGTGTGTGTGTGCGTGCGGGTCTGGGTGTTCATAAGGCTGGGCAGAATCAAAATTTGCAAACGGGTCTATACTCGCTGCCATAAATTTTTAATTTTGAAAAATACTATGAAATGAATTCAAATAACATCACTCTGCAGTGCTGATTGCAATTAAAAGGTTATCCCCGTAGAAAATTTAGTTCATGGAAAACTACTTTTATTTCTGTGACAATTTTGATAATTGTCTGTTTTCCAGTGATATTTGATGGGGTTTCCGGGCTCATGTTTTTAACATTGTGAATTTCTGTTGGCATGATATCATTGTAAAACACACCAATATATTTTGGGAATGCTTTTGTTGAATTTCTTATCGTTTGTCTAGCCCAGGGCTATCAGTTCTCATGGTTAAAGTTTGTTTGGACTCTGTGGGGATCAGATGACAATAATTTTCCATGAATAACCCAACAATAGGCCTATGGATATTTCAGTTTAAATGAAAGCACGCGTGTGTGTAATACAGCTGTATGACGGTGTAGATCAGTAGTGAGTAGTTTATATGGTACAGGTTTATGGTAAATGATAATTATGTGGTATATTATACCATCTCTGTATGAATGAATGGAATGCACATTGATTGGGCACGTGCTTATTTTTAATGGTACACTCTATGGTGAATGGTATACAGTCAAACCTGTTTTAGTGGCCACATCTATTAAGCAGCCACCTGTTTTCAAAGGCCAGTAAAATTGATTCCATCGAATGTCATTCCAGTGTTAATGAAGCGGTCTGTGACAGCCACCTGTCTTTAAAGACCAGGGGAGCGTTTTATGAGGAGTCTTGTCGGTGATTTTCACTGACTAATTTGCTCTCAGCCAATCAGATGCGAAGATTTTTCCGTAGCTTTTAACAGTTGTCAGTGGAAATCACTGACAAAACTCTTCATGGAACGCTCCCCCAATTCACTGTATATTACATTTGAAATACCATACAGAACAAAGCAGTACCATATAGTTATTTTGTACGGTATGTTTTCAGCTGCACATGTGCGGTGAATATACAGCACACCCGTACGACGGTATAATACTACTACTAATAATTATATTTATGAAATGTGAATGCGAAGTTTATGGAAATCTGTGGCAAAGTAGATTGGGGCTGCTTTAAGCGGAGAAATCGTACAATGACAGAGGGCTGCAGACTAGAAATGGATGGAAGATTTGTCGGAGGTGTATGCTCCCCACCAGTTAAAAACCATTAGTGTATTATGACACTGAGGCAGGAAACCATAACCATACAGAGATGTGGTAAAAATAAGAAAAAAAAAAATGCTTTGAAACAAAGAGTCAATAGAGACGAACTTCAAAGATAATTTCTTTTCATTATATCAAGTCCTGCAACTGAAACTCATTACAAAAGCTCCGAAGCGGGCTGAAACAAGGGCATTAACAACACCATATAACACAGAATGAATATAGAGGCTTCTCATTCGTGATATGTAATTCAAAGTTAATTTAATTGTTCAATAATTTGAAGATAATTTAGCCAGAGCGTTACATTTTAGAAAGTGTATATCAGTGTCACAATGACCAAATGTTCTTCTTTGATCTCTTACACAATCAAGATAATGGACGATTAGGGCGTGTGGCTTAGACTGAGCCATTTTGAAGCTTACAAATTACAATCTACACATATACGACAATACATCAGGCAACATGTTGAATTTGGGAGGGAAGGAAATGTTGTTTTTTTTCAGGATTAGAAACAATTCATTTCAGTTAAAACAGAGTTCAAATTTACACTTCAAACATAGCAAAGAAATACGAATTTATCCATCTTAAAGGGTAATAGATTATAGTGAAGAAGAAAGGTTTAATAACAGCAGCCCAAGCTGATAGGATCAATGTACATGAAAGTTTTTTTTTCCAAAATGCTGACAAATTCGATTACCTTCAATTCCTGACAGAGAATTTCTGATACAAACATTTGTCGTGAGAAAAATTCCTCATAAGCATGTACACATAATACACAATAACAATTGTGGCCAGTAATAATGTTCCGTAGGCAAAACATGGTGCTATAATAATTAATCGGATTATCAAAACCCCAATATAACTTCAATGCTACAAGTTTAAAACACACATTATACACACGGAAATATACATTTCCAGTATTTCCTTCACAAAATACAAAACACTAAGAAAGCTTCATATGTTGAGACAGCATAAGAAATACTGTATGCATATGCCCAAGAATAACTACTCAATGATAATACATTAAGTGCAAAGAATATGGAAAGGCTGTCATATTCTTCTAATTGTAATAATTCTTATTAAACGTGTTAAACCTGAAATATTTACACCCCAACAACAGAGCATTTTAAGTTCAAAACAGCGCATAAGATTTTTTTAAATGAAAAAAAATAAGTATCATGATTCAGATATCATCATCTAGTTAGCTTGAGGTTGCCAAATTGTTTACAATGCAATGAAGAAATATTTAAGGCATCAAGATAAAGCATTGTAATAACAAAACATGATATCATATGCTGGGGATGAATGAATTTACAAACTTTACTATCAATATCCTCATGATATACTATAAGAAAAGGTTCCCTTGGTTAAATATATGTATCATTTTAAGTGGAAATATTCTTGTTTAAATCTTTTTCTTGCGTGTGTGGAATCTATATTGTGGAAGAATGACTATGCTGTATTATCTCTAAACGGTTTATACACATGCAAACATCTGTAATTACGAAATAAAAAATCAATGTTTTAAATCCTCACATCTTTCGAGATAAAATAATTTATAATCCTGGGCCCCGTTGCATAAAACTTACAATTTATGGTAACTCTGCCATCAATGGTAACTACCATGGTAACACTGCTCAACAGCCAATCAAATTCAAGGTTTCCATATAAGTTACCATTGATTGCAAAGGTACCATCAGTCTGTTGTAAGTTTTATGCAAAGGGGCCCTGGTGTGTGGGTTAAGAATAATACACTGTGATACATGTTGAATCAAGATAACAAGGCAATATCACTGTGGTAACAGTAGCCGTCATAAACGTTTAAAAAGTACTGTATGTTCCCACCAAATGCATTCCATTATCTGAAAGGATTACTGCATTTTTGCACTTTCAAACTGATAAGTATTGAGAATCTTGACTACACCATGTTGATATAAATGACAAATACATGTACATTTATCTCACGTATATATAATTATATTCATATATTCTGAAACATAATTTCTCGTGCTAGTATTTCCATCTTACATCCATCAAGTCCATCAACTATTACAGAAGAGATGGAGATGTTGCATCATGTCACGATGATATTACGAAAAGCATTTTCAATAAACGCCTATGATACATTTTGCTAATATTATTTCTGAATATTATCAACAAAAGTGTGTTTCATGAAAGATATCAAGTCATATTAACATAAATGACTATAGCTTCTTACATATACTTTTATCTTTCTAGTATATTTAGATTTAGATTTCTATTGTGCACAAAGCTATAGTTAGACCTGTTAGAAACACAATTAAATTTTCACGTTTACATTCAATTCACGTCATCAACTTACGATGATATATGTGGCAAGTATTATAGTATTTACAAACATATATTTTAATTTCATTTATTATGTTCGACGGATTTCCTAAAGATATCTCCAGTGATTTATATGAACTGCAAGGCTAGATAAAAAGCATGCATTTATATGTTTAAAATCAATTGATTAACAAAACAACAGAGTGACAGGACAAATAAGTAAATCCATTGTAACCAGTTTCAAACGCGGCATATCACACACATGAAAATGCTGATGCATTTCCCTCATAAAACCACTGGCCAACAAACATTGACAAAAGAGTTACAGACGTCATGGTAGAGAATAGGCCTGTATTGCGTGCTTAACGAAGGAATATTGCATTTCTATCGTATCGAATGTACTACTGAAAGAATAATTCAATATTTCAATGGTGCTATAAAAATTATTAGTAATTAGGAAGTTTTAAGACAAGAGAGTATGAGAAATATTGCCTAATAAGTACAGGAAATGAAAGAAAACTGCTCAATGATAGCACATGGAATGAAAGGAATACATACATAGGCAGGTATATTCTTTTACATGCAATTGTTATTCCTCGTAAACGCTTGAAAAAACTGTATCAACTAGGTGACTTATGTTGCCTAAATCTTGTCCTGAAAATGTTTAAAATGCAGTCATTTTGAGTCATCAGACTGTGAATGCTTCATTATGCTTCATATCTTTTACAAGTTTACATTACAATAAGGATCATATAGTACCTCCGAAATCAATAAACCAATAGCTTGAAATCGTCACATCTTTTGTGACAGAATCATTTACTGTAACAGTCTGGACATGTGGATTAGGTGCGTAATACATTCATGTGAGGCATTGTAATACATCTTAGACAAATATCATGTGGTAAAACAGTGACATAACATAAAGGTTTCAAAATATATCACCGCCAACGAATTGTGATATCTGAAAAGATTATTGGCCCGATCACATGACCTTCAAATTGAGGATGAGTATCGAGTGCGGCTGTAGGCATGATAAGGATTAGTCATGTTGATATAAATGACAAAAATCTTACATATGCATTCAACTCATGTACATATTCATATTTTCATCACTTCACTTATTTCCATCTATTATCCACCAAGCCCATTATGCTATTACAAAAGAGATGGAGAAATGTGCATTAGATTAAAGTCATGAAGCCATGTTGACGTTTAACGTAAAGCAACCTAACGTCAGTATACGTCTATATAATACTGATTCTTCTACTGTCGTTCATTTCTAAGTATTATCCACAAAACTATAGTTAGAAAAAATGGCATAAATATATTATGTGCATGGAAGACAGCAAGTCCAGTTGATATCACTGAATAGCTTCTTACAGTGTTAACACACATTATACTTTCATCTCAGACGCTTTATTCATAATTACATTTTTTTCAGTTTCAGTTTCAGTGTATTGTTTCATATTTGACACATTTTCAGACATTTACAATATTTGACAGTGTTTTGACAGCTTATAGAGAGTATACAAACAAGCAATATAAGAGGTACAAAGGAAATGGTAAATTCGGAAGAAAAAAAATAAAAGAAGATAAGTACCCGACGTAAATATAGGTACGTGCATTATTAATCAAAAGTGATGTTTCAAATTACAGTGTCGATATAATAACAACGACCTAAGCATGATAGATCAAAATGAGTAAAATATTAATTTCAATAAATTGTGTCAAGAAAGAAAGAAAAAAAAAAAGCACTTTCATTAAAGCAGATATAGATATAAAAACAATGAATGAGTCACCATTTCCCGTACGCCATGGCAAAGAGACATATCAAAACAGTAACACTTACTGTTTATTATCCACAGAGCTACTTATAAAGGCAGTGAAATGTGTATATTCAATTACGTCATCAAGTGACTATTATATGAGCTGCAAGTATTATCATATAATATGTTCACACATTTAATTTCATCTCATATTATATTCGATATGGTTTTTTTTTCAAGATATTTCCATCTATTTACATGTACTGCAAAATTAGTAGATGCATGTATGTACATCTTTAAAATCAAACAAAACAACAACAGCAAAAACATTCAACTAAAAAGGATGAAAGAGGGAAGGTTAGTTAGGTAAACGGAAGAGGTCAATTGGAATAACTATGGTAATTGGATGAAGATAAAAAATCAATGATCACGAAGATGAAACTTTGTTGCTTACAACAATGTTTTTTTCTTTTTTTAACGATGTTGTGTTTTATCCATTTACCTCCAACCTCACCACTCTCATATTTCTTACTTTTCATTTTTCTTTTCCAGCTTTTATCAATTTTTACCAGCTTTTCAGCTTTTATCTTCTGATTTGTCATCTTCCTTTCCCTTATTCTCTCGTCAGTTATTTATGAAACATACACTACTTTCAAATGCATCGGTGATACTGTGATTTCATATTATTTTGATACATCTTGGTTTACTCAAACCAGCGACATGGGTATAGTGATAATGTTTCCATCATGGAAAACAGCACAATACCATGGAGGTACAAAGTAAATATATCTGTTTTCAATCAAAATATTGAGAGCTAGACAACAGAACTCTGAAATGAGCTGTGTAAAGATTTTTTATTCATGTTGGTTTCGAAACAAAACATGCATGTGTTTTCTTGGTTGAAAACTAACCCATTATTGACGAGTATATGTCCAATATTGTGCAGTGTTTCAGCCAACCAATTTCGGAGTGAAAGGGAGCAAAGTGGCTCGAAGATACTGCCCATGCAGTTATTCACAGAAATTTCAGAAATTCCTAAGAGCTTATTCTTGGGGAAAACCCACCAAAACCTTGGCTGGTATGAGAGAGAAAAACAACATTATTAACATTTCATTGCTTATGGCCCGTTTTGAGGGTATTTCAGAGAAAACATGAATTCCCGGATACAGAAAACGCTTACAAATACAATTTTTATACATCAATTTCACAGAGAATCGCTGAAAGCGACATCACTCGTGAGGGAACTTCCACATAGTACCTTCATCATGTTCACTTCCTGCATGCTACTAACAATCTTGCTCATTACTAACATGATTTATAACAGTACAATAATAAATGATCAGATTATTACAAATTCACGCAAATTCGATGCATCCAGTTTGAAATATACATTATATTTTCATCATCGTCATGAAAACATGAATTTCCTTCATGAAATTATGGGCTCGCAAAAGATTAGCAAACCTCAACGTGTAATAGACCTACATTATTATGTACATAACAAAAATACACTGATATTACTCTACATGTCAAAGACTGAATATTGTACATCTGAATGCTCATGATTCCTGGCGAAGAAAACTTAGTTCCAGGAGTTATTCTGTAAGAAGCATTCTCACAACAATCATAAGATTACAGACAGTGATTATACAATGATACTATCCGCATATGAAACATATCAACTGTAAACATATTTATTTTCAATACGCATCATGCATGTACCTTTGGAAATACATAGGCCTATACAATATCTGTTCAGACATTGGCATTGTAATCAATGTAGGGTTTGTAATATTCTGTGACCACAATCCCTGCCTTTTCATGGCAGTGATAATGAACAATTTTGCTGTCATCTTGTAATCATATACTCTAAGTTTAAGACGAAATAGCCTATTCATTTTGACAGCATTGCATTCCCCCTCATAGAACCTTGTAGTAAAACGATAAGGACATTCATAACAATTACTGAAAACAGATTTACTTTAAAGTTTCAATGTGCTAAAATCACAATATCATAGGCGGATATAAAACTATACTTCCAACATTCGTATCAAGCATTATACTTTATGGGCTACCTGTAAATCTGCAGCAATTGAAGAAACAAAAATACACTTCCAACACTCGTATCAAGCATCGTGCTGTGTGGGCTACCTGTAAATCTGCAGCCATTGCAGAGTTTGAACTAGAATATTACTACTCATCAACTGTGACGATTTCAGCCCTGACATTTGTTCCCAAGATTTAACTTACATTTATATCACTGATCAACTTGTTTCATTTCAGCATTTTTAAAGGCCATAAATATTTTGAGCTTTTCAAATAGTAATAAAGATATTTCAATTTTAATGGCACTGATGATGATGCAAGTGAATTTATTCCCACTATACAAGAAAAAGAACCTCTACAAATTACATGTAAAAACAGTACCGCACGTATACACCGAGCAAGTAGGAAAAGTGGAAACAAATCTGAACTTAAATTCGTATATAGAACAGTTATCATATGAACATATTAACAAATCATTGCACTGAAGAATAAGTATATAATGTATCATATACTGTATATACAAATGTGTTACGATTTGTGGAATATCATCGGATGCCTTGTATTCCCATAAATGTCTACCTCACTAACTTTGTATTTTACCATGAATATAAAAAAGCGCTGAAAAAAATTTTCCCCTAAAATCCCCAGCTCATTCAGCAGGTTCAGCAATAAACTTAAACAATGCTTTCATTTTTATTTTCATTAAAAAAAATTTTTTCACAAACTTAGAGTGCATTTCAGTGAAATGCAAAGGTCTGGATGAAAGTCAGTAATGGAAAGATGAGGTGTTGGTCAACAACGTGGAAGCGAGAGGTTGGGCAACTTTGGAAAAACAACAACAACAACAAAAAGCATCCTTATGGTGCCTGTGGCAAGAGCGTGACAACGATTCAATATAAAATCCTCAATATGTGATTCTGTCTATTTACTTTAACAAAACATACAAAGAGAGAGAGAGAGAGAGAGACGAGGAACTCTATCAGAAGCATAGCACGTCAAACATGTCAAAAGTGGGCTCATCACAGATATGCTGCATGGAGTAAAGAAAATTACCGACAGAATGGCAAGGAGTCTTCTAGTGCAATAAATGCAGACAGATTAGTGGATTGCAATGGGAGAATCAGGTTCTAAGAAGCGAAGATAATTAGCCTGTGAAAAGAGCATGGGATTTAGAATTGGAGAGCATGAGAGGAAGGGGAAGACCAAGGAGTATGTTGAGAGAAATGGTGAGGAGAGAAAGGGGGGGGGGGTTGGGCTATGAGAGGATACTCAAAACATGAGCAAGTGGAGGAAGTGAGTGCTATCATTGTATGAGGGTCATGGCTCCCTGGTAAGAGGGAAGCTAGCCGACTGAATGACCATGGTGATACTTCAAACACTTATTTCAAGAGAGGCCCCCTGCTGAAAGGAAGATAATCATGGGGAGGGGGTAAAAACGGAGAATTTTTTTGTTATTGAAAATAAGTGAAGTTATACAGTAGTGAAGTGATTCGTTACGATCCTAGATTTGATCCTTCGTATCTGAATCATCACATATTGTTAGATATGGAAGACATGTTCTACCATCAAAGGCGCAACGTTGACAAATTTCTTCAGAATCTGCACTCTTCATCAATTGAATAACAACAGCTTAACGAGCCTTTCACATTTCATTTTACCGGAGGAAGACATACATGTAGCATTATTGATTGAACTACAGAGAAAGTGAGGCATTTTAAATTGTTCTTAAGGTTGATCTATTTGCAAAGCTACTGATATCTGAATCATCACATAATTTTAGATCTCATGAATGAACAGAAAGTCAAATCGAAACAATATATAATAGAAGCGAAGGAACAATACGCGCGTAAATATGAAGCTGTTATAGGCTGTCAGGTAAATATTGTTTCGATTTGGCTTTCTGTTCATTCATGCGATTCTACTCTGATGAGTGCATGTCGAAAACCTTCAGTATGTCCGTGTTCAATTCTATTTTCTGAATTTGCAGTACCAAACACCTTTTCAATTTTAGATCTGAAGGACATATTTGGCCGTATAAAGCATAACAGATTCTTCATTATCTGCAGTCTTAATCACATTTCATCAAAGTTGCATTAACTTATAGTGGCCATCAAAGTTCTTTCACAATTCATTTTTAAAGGAGGAAGAGAAAGAAGCATACCGTTATCGAGGGTAATTGTGTAAAACACTTTGAAACTGTCCGTTGATTGTATTCGACTTTTCAAAAACTATCTGAATCGTCATCTCTTCCTAGATCTGGAGGGCACGTCCTTTCTAAGTCTAAGACAGTACTTCTACAAAGTTCTTCACAATCTGCCCGCTTCATCCGTTGAAAGGCATCGGCCAGTTCATCAAGGTTCTGAATCTTCTGCCTAGACTCTGCGAGGCTCATCAGCTCTTCAGTAGGGTTCTTACACTGCTCTAGTGACGAGATGTATTCATCGAGTCCCAGCTCAATGGCAAGACCTTTCCAATCCTCCAAGATTGGACTCTCTTTGTTCAGCTTTACGCTAAGTTCGTGGAGCAGCTTCACTGGAACAATAGTAGACACTGCGATATGAGAGCTATTACCAGCATTCCCATCATGCCCACGGGGTTGGTTAATTGTCCTATTGTCGACATAGATAGCAACATTCGTTGTTCTGTCTTGCATTCTTCCAGCTCCCACCATCTGCAGTATGTTTGGTAAGGTATCTTCTAGAGCCTTAGCGCCGGCTTGCTCATCTGTTACAGCTGCTGACAAATATGCAGACGGAGGCGAGGGAGGTTGCTCTTCAAAACGTAAGAAAATAGGAAAATTAACAAAGAAGAAAAGAAAAAGGTCAAAGCATTAGCTTTGAAATCCCACGAGTCTACATTTCCTTACATCAAAAGAAGTGTCATGCTCATGGCCGTACGAAGCGGGGGGGGGGGGGGGGTGGGCAGTCCCCCCTTCCCCAGAAATTTTGAAAACTTACATTTTTTATTGAAAATTTTCACAAAATCCATGAAAAGTGTGCACTAGATCCCTCAATTTCACTTTTTGAAAATGCAAAAGCGCCCTCTTGACCAGCTCGGTTGCTTCCCTCCCTTGATTTCAAGCTTCTTCGAAAATTTTTACGCGTCTTGCCCCCCCCCCCCCCCCCCCCCGGATAAAAATGTCTGCGTAAGGCCCTGGTCATGCTTACAAATCTTATATTGTGCTTATTAGAACTTCACTTGTCAGTCACTTGTCAGTCCAAGATCGTATGAAGAAAATAATATTGAACTGAAGATGATGTCTCAAAAAAGGGGAAAAGTGGAGATTCTCTTCTTCCGAATATTTGATCTACTTCTCCGAGACATGATGGGACTTCTTGTTTTAATGCTACGAAAAATTAAATAACATTATTATGAATAACATAAATTTTGAATATTTCTGTTAAATAATTACCAACATGCGCCAGCTTTATTTGGTCAAGCTCAGAAGCCGTTGAATCCAGCTCATCGATTATCTCAGGAGCAGCCTTAGGAGGATAAGAATTTCTTCCATTTCTCGTTGAGGAAGTGGTTATGCCGTCATCTCTAACTGAACTGGATTGAAAAAAAAAATAAAACAAAAACAGGTTTAAAAGAATGGTACTTCACTCTTAGATGTGCTGTTTAGAACCATTCTGTCCAGTTTTTTATACCCAGATAGAGAGGAAAAAAAAATTCAAATGACAAATACAGATATTACTTCCTTGCCAAAGTTCATAGTTATGACTGCTTTGAACATGTTGAAAGGCACCTTGAACCATTTCATCAATTAGACACATTTTTAAAAGTATACTCATGATGTGTTTATAATTGAATAATCCTTTTAGGTGATATCAAAGAACTAGTTACAGTTCACTAATAACAATATTCAGTTGAAAGGAAATATTTATACTAGTCTTGTCTGCATTGTAGTTTGTTACCTGGACTGAAGAACACTCAGCGTTTCTGCTGATACTGAAGAAGGCTCGCAATCTGAAGAATGTACTAATGATGAGCATTGTGATAAAATAGAGCTTGACGTTGGGTGACTTTGACTGTAGCTGCCTAATCATTTGAAGAAGAAAAAAAAAAGAAGATAAGGTATGGATTAACAACCACTGTAAATCATAAAGTCGGTCATCAATTAAACATTTTAAAAACAAAACTGTCTAAAAGTTGCCCAAGTTGTTTCATTAATGCAGGGTTAATTGTTTTACGTGCTGAATTGCAACATGACTTTTCTTTGGTAATAGAATAAGAGCGAAATGCCAGAGAATTTCAACACCGTAAAAGCAGAGTGGTTATACACATAGGCGGCGATCCTGGGGAGGGGGGGGGGGGGAACGGGGGAGGGGAACATGTTCCTCCCCCCTCGATTTTCTCTGGGGTATCGTGTCCCCCCCCCCTCGATTTTCAAAGCTTGATATATTATTTTTCAATTTTGAGTCAGCTGACCAAATTTAGGCCAGCGGTTTAAATATTTTATAGGTCTAGAAGGCATTTTGATGGCAAAATCAGGCTTCTCTTCATTATTTTCTGCGATAATTTTTAGCTCGCTCGTTCGCATAATATCAATTATCCCCCTCTCACTTTTCGAAACATATTTTCGGCGGAGGCCTTCCGGGTTTCTGTCCCCCCACTCGTGACATGAAATAGCCGCCACTGGTTATACAACTTAGCGTTGAGGTATTTCAACACTGCTTTCAGTGTCATGCTAACATCAAGAAACAAAATGAATATTCGTCAGTATCATTCTAGACCTCTGAGTGCGATTGAGAGGTTTAATGTAAACAACTCTTCCACTCTGTGAGGTATACAGCATTACAGTATACCTCCGTTTTTGCGAGTTTTTGGTCTAGCTCCTGGATCTTTCTTGATGATCCTGGCTGTGTCCTGATGAACTTGGTCTCCATTATTTGGCCCTGCCATCTTTTCCTTATCAGGATGCTTGGCATGAGTTTGAATGGCTTGCTTACTGAAAATTAATCGTTTTTGACAAGAAATTTACGGCAGTGGGCATGCACTGTCAAAGTTACCGCCTCCACATGATGATAAATAAAAATGATAACACATTAACATAATACAAGCAAACAAAAACATTAGACTAGCCTTACATATTCCTTTAGTGAAGCCATCCAAACGATTAATCACATAACAACTTCAATAACACTATGTGTTCACTCTCCTAAGAGGAGATATTACGATCTCCTTGATTTAATTAACATATATATATATATATATACATAAATAGCGGGTGCGTGCGTGTTTGTATAAGTCATCATACCTGTCTGATCTTCTTAAGTGTGCAAGAAGCAAGAATACGACGTGAATCATATGTTTTAAGAAAAAAAAAATATCGATAAAATTTTCTTCAATATTATCAAATATTGTTTACTGAACCTTAAAGCCTGAGAATATGGCTCTAAAAAGGTGCATTCTTACCCTGACACCAGCTGACCTGCCAATGGAAGATCTATGGGAGAAATATGTAATATGTACATGCTAAATATATATCCAAAAATGTTACAATTTTGATCTATAATTGGTGAAAAATTTATTTCTTTAAAAAGAAAATGATGTTGGTATGGATCATAATTATGGATCATTATGAGGTCACAAGCGAACAAAAAACATGGTTTGTAAAGCTCATATTTCTGTAAGAACATGAAGTGACCTTTAGATTGTGGTGTAATAAATTATGATAATTCTTTGTTGTAATAACACGGCCGTAAATTGCTTATGTAAAAATAGGGTTTTGTCGAATATGGTTCTTAATCATATGTTCGTGGCATTGTTAGTCCTGTTATTTTCTGCCTAAAACGTTTTAATTTCAATTAGTGACATTTTAAATCCTCACGAGCTATCGAACTAAAGCAATTCATGCCATTAATTTTCAACTAATTGAAACAGAAACGATCATCTGCCATATATGTATTAGGAAGTGCCATTACAGATCAGATTGAATGTCATTTTAAAGTAAGAGTAGGGGGGGTGTTTAATGGAGATTTTGAATAAATTTGCAAAAATTAGCAAAAATTTGCATAAACTTCCATATATTTCAGACAAGATGTCAAATTTCAGTGTAGAAATTTTGTGTACCTCATGTAGTTCTTCCAGATGCAATGAACACATTCAAAATCGGTCAACAAATGAAGGAGTAAGCATTTTCAGTGATTTTGAATAAATTTGCTTAACCATTTATAATGTTTAGAACTAAATTACCTAATTCTGTGTAAAAGTTCTGCGTGCCTCGCGTGTTTCTACCAGATAAAACACGAAAAAAAAAATAGGTCAACGAATGGAGGAAACAAGGAATTGTGACTTGGAATTAATTTGCGTAAGCATGCTAATAAATTTTACAGGTCTGTGTAGAAGTTTCGAATCCCTCATCTAGTCCTATCATATCAATCAAACAGAAATGAAATAGGACGATAACTGAAAAAGAAGAAGCACTTCGAAATTGTGGACATCAAGGTATATTTCAGTTATCGTGGTTATCATTGATGACGTCAAATTGCAGTGATCTTACCATCTGAGTATGTTCTGCGGATGGTCTCTGGATTGCATGACACGGATGGCATGAGACTTGGAAGTGGCGACAAAGTTACAGCTTGGTAGAGAAGTCAAGGAAGAAAGAAAGGATCATAGAGGTCATGTTTATCATCTGTCATTTTAACATATGCAAATCTTTTCAAAACATAAAATGTAGCCCTAGTTAAGTATTTAGACGACCGTAAATTATTACATTACGAAGGCAATCGATGCATACCGATTTTCATAACTTTCAGAACGCCACTTATTCATTTATTTGATTATTTATTGGGCATACTTTTACTGCAAATTAAAGTCGGATATACAGTGCGTCCCAAAAAAACCTTTACACTTTTGAAATGGCCGCCAAATGAAAAATACAAGATTCTGGAAGAAAAAGGTTTATATGTATGGATAGCTCATGGACTCAACTTTCACATGAGACCAAAAAGGCCGAAAATAATGCATACTTGGGTGAGCACTGCTCACTTTTGTAAAGGGTATGAAAATTAGGTTGCGCAGGAATTGCACCTTTCAATTTGTGAGAGATGAGTCCTTTGGAGGTTATAGAATTGAGGGTGATATGATGAATTCATGATCAGTGGCAATCAGTTAAGGTTTGCTGTGTGAGTTTTATGGTTTATTAAATCAAAATTTTATGCATGAGTGAACGGGTATGCATTCATTATTGTAGCATTGTACCTTTCCCTGGTAGACTCAGTGGTGTGTTCTGGGAGTCAGGATTGGGTGATGGTACATGTTGCAGGCCGGAGGTGAGATAGGGTAAGACTTTGTTAGGTAGATGGGATAAGGGTCAAGAGGACAGTATGCCCCCCCCCCCCCTGCTCTCTTCATAAGGGAAAAGGGAAGGTGGTTTGGATATTTTGGAGTGGAGACCAAAGAATGTGAATTGTCAAGATATGCACTAGCACACAGGAAGCAAG
Source organism: Echinometra lucunter (assembly GCA_029962745.1). Classification (NCBI taxonomy): domain Eukaryota; kingdom Metazoa; phylum Echinodermata; class Echinoidea; order Camarodonta; family Echinometridae; genus Echinometra; species Echinometra lucunter. The sequence goes on along the minus strand of CM057162.1, from coordinate 3,368,795 downwards.
AGAGAGAGAGAGAGAGAGAGAGAGGGGGGGGGGGCATACTGTCCTCTTGACCCTTATCCCATCTACCTAACAAAGTCTTACCCTATCTCATCTCCCCTTCGCCATGTACCATCACCCAATCCTGACTCCCATGAACACACCACTGAGTCTACCAGGGAAAGGTACAATGCTACAATAATGAATGCAATTCCTGTTCACTCATGCATAAAATTTTTGATTTAATAAATAAGATTCACTCAGCAAACATAAACTGACTGCAACTGATCATAAATTTATCATATCATCCTCAATTCTGTAACCTCCAAAGGACTTACCTCTCACAAATTGGAAGGCGCAATTCCTGCGCAACCTAATTTTCATACCCTTTACAAAAGTGAGCAGTGCTCACCCAAGCATGAATTATTTTCGGCCTTTTTGGTCTCATATGAAAGTTGAGTCTATGAGCTATCCATACATATAAACCTTTTTCTTCCAGGATCATGTATTTTTCATTTGGCGGCCATTTCAAAAAGTGTAAAGTTTTTCGGGGGGACGCACTGTATAGGGGTAATGCAAACAAAGTTTTTCAAAGAAAATATAATACTGATAAAAACAGACCTGAATAGAAAAAAAGAAATCATATAGGATTTCTAAAATCATAAATATGGGGTTTGGTTGGGATAGATGATATTGCAGGCTGCACCCCATTACATAGTCTGGTTTCTCTTTTATGACTGCTAGCAAAACATAATATGGCTGACATATTTTGCATGGTGAAAAAGGGGTCTTTGCAATATTCTAATACGAAGGATTAATTTAGAAAACTGATACAGAGCTCAAACTATCGCTGTAGATTTATCTGCACATTAATCATGTTCAATAAAACATCATGACAGAATTCAGATAAAGCATTTTCACTGTTTAAACTAGTGTAAAGCACGTATGGAACTTTCACATACCACATCACCAGTCCCAATACTATGAAATCAGCAGAACGTTAGGTCTTAGGTGAGGATGAAAATTGCAAATGATCACCCTTTGAGAGCTTACCCTGGGTTAATAGAGGAAACATGATCGGTTTCGTGATGTACTGAGTCAAGATGAATTCAACCATCACTTGGAGGGTGTCCGGACTACCGGGTTCCAACCGGAAGTACATCCTATGATTGTTCAGATAGTAGAACTCCCTCTCCTCCATTGACTGCAAGATATGATAATCAATCAGTGTACATAATTCGCTATGTCATTTTAATATTCATTATAAAACGGTTCAAGGATGTAGCAAATAGCGAGTGCGTATGCATGTCACGTGTTCATTGCTTTAATTCTACGCAACCTTCAAGCCGTGCATTTTTTTGTGCAGCACTGTGCATTTTGGATGAATCACTTTACCTCTAGCGCGTAAAAACTGAGACACGCGCAATGAAATAGTCTTAACCTTCTTTCTAGAAGTCTATCACAAGGATCTTGATGCGCTTACTCAGGGGCGCATCACACGCTTGTGATGTTTTAACAAATTTTCCACTACAAAGTCATACTGCCGACCCATTTTATAAAACGAATAATACAGAGATTTAAATTCGTGATGTTTGTGGCGATGCAGGATTCTCGGGTATTTACAATATTATGCAAAAGCACTCTGCGCAAGCGCCTCGTGCTAGTGGCATATTTGAAATACCCTCGAGTGCGTTGCATCACCACTAACACACTCACATCTGTGCATTATTTGTATAATATATCATGAACTTTCTCTTTTCAAGTGTAATTTCCATGTGTGGGTGCGTGTGAGTGTGTGTGTGTTCTTCGATTTGTCCTGTGAAATTTTAATACTATTTTCACTGATTTTGTCAGTAAATTAAGTGTACAGACCTTATGTGATATTTCCTCATCGTCCACACGAAAAGCAACGCCAAGTTTTCCATATCGCCATCTTACTAAGAACTGGGTTCCAGGTAATGCTGCTTTGTAATCAGGGATACTCTAGAAACAATAAGACATACTTCAAATATATCTTAACGAATTTCGGAAGACATGCAGATTGCGAATTGCATTGTTACTGAGTTTTACCTAATATATATATCAATCTTTAATGTAAACGAATTGACTATACCCTGAAACTGTTTTCGAAGTAGAAAGACACAGTTGATATTAAATACGCCGACATATGCTCCGCCGACAACTGCTCCGAAAAGTTTGACAAGTGCTTCGCGACAAATGCTCCAGGATAATTGCTCTGCCGATATTTGCTCCGCCAACATTTGCTCCGCCGACATATGCTCCGCGACATTTTGCCCCGCCGAATTAATGATAATTCGACTCTGCTCCGACAATTGATCATGTGACAATTGCCTCGCCGACAATTTCTCGCGTACCTTCCCCTTCACCCCAACTCACTGTTACAAAATAAACAGAAGATCGTAAAGTTGAATTTTGGTAAACCGCAGTATTTTTATCGTTGTTTGATAATAACTATTTTACAGTTTACTCTGATTACTCACTTTCCATCTTTTCTGAACACAATGGTATTTGGAATATTAAGAGTGACCTTTAATGATAAAAGTAAGTTCTCAAATTCATTTTATGGTGTCGATGGATGAAGTGTCGTGTCTGCGGAATATACTTCGGCGGAGAGATTGTCGTAGTTTCGGAGCATATGTCGGCAGAGCAAATGACGGCGGAGCAAATGTTGATGGAGCAAATGCCAGCGGAGCAAATGTCTGTGGAGAAATTGTCGGCGAAGCAAAAGTCGTAATTTCGGAGCAAATGTCGGCGGAGCAAATGTCGGTGGAGCAAATGTCGGCGAAGCAATTGTCCCGGAGTTTGCCGCGAACACTTGTCGCACTTTTCGGAGCAGTTGTCGGCGGATTGGCGGAGCCTATATCGTGTCACCACATAAATGTCACTGAAATACAGGTACCATGTTTTGATACATTAAAAAAAAAAAAATCAAGCGTCCAAAGGCATTATCCTTTCCTAACTATTATAGCGTAATCAGTTATACTTTGAAATGCATTACTCAGTTAGAGTTGCTGACGCTGATGTGGGCTACTTTTAGATTCAGGATATAAATAAATAAATCAGAAACATTTCAACACTTGCCATTCTCCATATGTTGGTGTACGAGAGCTATAAGCAGGTGACAAGGAAATGTTACTCCGTTTTTAATTAGCGCTTAAAGGTAAGGTAGGGGTATAGCAGCCACAGACCAAGAAACAAACAAACTAAAAAAGCTCAACCCTTGAAATGCAACACTGGGTACAGCTTTGCACCGTAAGACGCATTCTGCACCTTTAAGTGTGCAGTCTCCAGTGCGCTACATTTTGCACCCTTAAGGGTGCAGAGTTGTACCCTTTAGTGAATGTGCAAATTTGCAACCTTATCAATGAAATTTAAAAAAAAATGCAAAGTTGAAGACGGGCATTTTCGAGTGTAAACAGGTAGCAAAGGGTGCATCTTTGCACCTTTTTTATGTAGGGTGCAAGATTGTTCCCCAAAAGGTGCTGCAAGTGTTTCATTAAGGGTGCAGAACTGAACCTTGAATTGTAAATGTGTAGTTAAATCAGCTTATACATTTTAGGCTCCTCGAAAAAAAATCATGGGATGAATATGAAACAATGTGAATGCAACTCATATCATGAAAAATATTACAGCGGAACTCTGTTATAACAAAGTCACCTGGACCAAGGAAATTACCTGTTTATATCGAAACATTGTCATATCAGGGCTAAAAAGAATAAAATGCAAAAAAATGGGACCGGAAAAATCATACTATTATAACGAGAGTTTGTTATGACAGTGTTCTTCTTAACGAGGCTCCGCTGTCACGGTGCTATCGCATTATTCTTCTTTATCATCACCATCATTACTCATCTCCATTATTATTGATATTTTCAATATTGATTAATAACATCACTATATTACTATAGCTGTCGAAATTGTTACCTCTGTTGTTCCTTTGATATCATCTTTGAGACACATGATGATGCACTGAGTAACGTTATTAGGCCTCGACACTGGGATGTATGGTGTACACATGAGACGTTTGCCAATGAAGGTTTCTCTGAAGGTTTCTCTGAGATAGGTTATGATCCACCACTCAGAGAAATGATCAATGTATAGATCAAGGTCATCCTGTCTCACTACACAACGAGGAGTTCCGTCAACCGAAGCAGAAACTTCAGAAAATACGTTGAAATCTAGTGAATATCAAAGTGGAACAAATGGGAAAGTCAGTGTTTCTTACCTAGAAGATCCCACTGGACAGGTTGACTTCAACAAAACTTTGTATTAATCATTAATTCATTTCTTCTTTTCTTCTTCCTCTGATTCTACTTCTTAAAGGTGCTTTTACACATGATGCGACAGTGTGGCGACACGCTGTTTCACCAGACTGTCTTGTCTTCACACATGATGGGACCTTGTGTCACCACATATGCTAATGAACGCGCATTAACGCGTCAACACCCAATAAGAGAGCATATTGTGAAAACTTGAGCAAACAATCTCATGGCAACAATTTTCGCCCTAAACTTTTAGAAATTTGATTTTTGTTATCTAGAGAGCAAACAAAAATGTCTCCTGCCTCGGCGACATTTTCTTTGTCGCCCTATACCCCATAGGCTTGTGCACATTATGTGTGAAAGCACCTTTATTGTGCTTGTTATTATTATTATTATTATTATTATTATTATTATTATTATTATTATTATTTTTATTATTATTGTTATTATTGTTATTATTATTTTCATTATTATTGTTATTGTTATTATTACTATTATTGATATTGTTAACATTCTTCTTATTATTATTATTATGATCATTATTATTAGTATTATTGTTATTGTTATTTCATTCGGCAAATCAAAGTACACACATGCAGAATTACAAAGAAGAACAAATGGCACAATACATGTACGTTAAAAAATGGTATAATTTGATCCTTTGTTAGTGTTTGACAAGTTGGCAGGAATGGAACAGCCCAACTAAATCACAGAAGCCCCTTGGGTTCTCTGTTCCGACTTGCAGTACTCTTCATTTCTTCCTCCTCTTCCTCATTCGTTTTCTTCTCTCTCTTCTAGTTCGTGTGCTATTTCTCCAGTCTTCGGGCAGTTAGGAGAAATGCTCTTGTATAACCATGATAACCTCTTATTTTTCATTAATGGTCATTGTTGTTGTTGTTTATCTAAGAAAACTAATAAAATGAAAAAATGCAGGTGTAAATAATATCACCAACAAATGTCAAATTACTTACCATTATTGCGCATATAAAAGACGATGTTCGCCTTCTTCGGATTGGTGAATATAGCAGAGTGAGGAAGAGTGACCTTTAGCGGACTGCTAAACTGAAGACCAGAAGGTGAAAACTTGAGTCCAACTGCGATGATCGACTGATCTTCTTTTAGGACCAAATTTGATGGTGCCTTCTCAATCACCTGTATAGTGATGTCCTTCGAACCTTGTTCTCCTGTTGGTATTTTGGCTACTATGTGGTATTCCTCAAGGCTGATAGTATCCACTTCTTCTGCTATCGTTTGTTCATCTGTGCTTCTAGACTGGTAACATTTGTCAACAGTAGTGCCAGGTAATATCGATGTCTTATTGGTAGACGTTTCTGCAAGAGGTTTGGTCTTTTGTGGTTTCTCCCGAGATGTACTCGTTGTACTAAAACCAGGTGAAGGTACGTCCAACAAAGCTGTAAATGTAAATCGAAAAGTTGCTGACTCTCTGTCTTTTCCCCTTTCCTTTTCTCTCTTTTTGTAGTATAGGGGAAGGGGCAATGAATAGGCCTTATGTTTACAGCCACGGATAAGTTGATTTGTTTCTGTAGGAGATGATTTATGAACATGCAGTTCTGCATTACTAAGCCTTTTTCGTTTGAATAAAATATTGGCAGGTCCAATTTGTCCCATACGTTATACTATCTCTTTTAAAGCCTTTTGTAATATAAATTACTTCATCACATTTAAGGCCTTACTAGATCTTAGACAAGCAAAACGATAATCATGGCGTTAACTCATTAAAGCTCATTATACCAAAACACTTTGTTAACTATTAAATTGAACATCAGAGACCACATACCTTGGAATTGCACAAATCAAATGAAACGATTTGTGAGAGAATTGGGAAAATTATACATATATAGATAAAGGGAGTTAAAAAACTACGTGTACTCTGATCTCTATGAAGAAACTCTCATTACTTTTGCCTGTTCATATAGAATATTTCCTTCGAATGCAATGAAAGAAATATGGTAAAAAAAAAAGAAGAATATATACCAGGATCGACGACAGATTGAGATGGTGAATGCTGTAATCCTGTCTGGTCTGTTGGTGAACTGTAAGATAAAAAGGTAGTATATTATGTTTCCTGTTATGATTGGAGGTTTAAGTATTGTACATGTATTTTAATCATCCAAGCAATATTTGCTTACATTGAGTGCAATTACATGTAGTCTATTCGGCATCGTTCACATCATGTGGAGATAACTGGACCTTTCCTTCAAGATAATTACTTACTTGGAGTTGATCATTGTGAATACAAAGAAATAAATACAATATTATGATTTAATGACAAATGAAACTTCATGAAAAAGAAATGAAAGAGATTACATTAAAATTTTGAAAATGTCTGATGATATGATATGTTATTGATAAAAATAGCATTCACCTGACATTTTTGCACTCCTCAGACAGGTATCTCACTACGTCATGATGACCCATTCTCAATGCAGCCTCAAGTGGTCTTTCACCATCCTGTGATCGCATGTTTACATTGGCTCCTGCTTCCACAAGATATCTAACTGTCTGTAGATGACCATATAGTGAAGCGACATGAAGTGGTGTTTTACCATTTGTTCTTGCCTCGTTAATATCACCTCCTGATTGGACCAACTTTTTCAAAATATCTAGATACCCGTTTTTTGAAGCAATATAAAGAGGAGTAGTCCCGAACTTATTCCTAGTGTCCCACTTTGCACCTTTACTTATGAAATATCTCACTATGTCAAGATGACCCCTACGTAATGCAGCATGAAGTGGTGTGTCACCATCCTCTCTGGCTCTGTTAACATCAGCTCCCGATTGCTTCAAATGTCCCAGAATATCAAGATACCCTTTCTCTGAAGCGAGATAGAGAGGTGTAATGCCATCTTTATTTCTCTTGTCGTAGTCTGCACCTTTATTTATGAGATATTTCGCTATGTCAAGATGGCCGTTACGTGATGCAGCATGAAGTGGTGTATCGCCGTTCTTTTTTGCCTTGTTCACATCATATCCTGATTTCACCAGTTGTTCCACAAAATCAATATTACCTAGTTCTAAAGCAAGATAAAGATTCACTTCATCGTTCGCATCTCCTGCATCCCACACTGCACCATTAATTTGAAGATATTTTGCTGTGTCATGATGCCCTCTACGTAATGCAGCATCAAGTGGTTGGTCGCCATTTGTTCTTGCCTTGTTCACATCAGCTCCTGATTTCACCAATCGTTCCACAATATCAATATAACCCTGTTGTGAAGCAAGATAAAGAGCCGTTTCACCATCCGCACCACTTACGTTGCACTCTGCACCATTAATTAGAACATATTTTGCTGTGTCAAGATGCCCTCTACGTAATGCAGCATGAAGTGGTTGGTCACCATTTGTTCTTGCCTTGTTCACATCAGCTCCTGATTTCACCAATCGTTCCACAATATCAGTATAACCCCTTTGTGAGGCAAGATAAAGAGGCGTTTCACCGTCTGTACCCCTTGCATGGCACTCTGCACTGTTATCAATAAGATATTTTGCAGTGACATAATGACCTATACGTAATGCAGCATGAAGTGATGTATCGCCATTCATATTTGCCTTGTTCACATCAGCTCCTGATTTCACCAATCGTTCCACAATACCAATATAACCCTCTTGTGAAGCAAGATAAAGAGCCGTTTCACCATCCGCACCACTTACGTTGCACTCTGCACCATTAATTAGAAGATATTTTGCTTTGTCAAGATTACCCCTGCGTAATGCAGCATGAAGTGGTTGATCGCCATTTGTTCTTGCCTTATTCACATCAGCTCCTGATTTCACCCATCGTTTCACAATATCAATATAATCCTGTTGTAAAGCAAGATAAAGAGGCGTTTCACCATCCGCACCCCTTGCATGGCACTCTGCACCATTAATTTGAAGATATTCTGCTGTGCTATGATGATTTCCACGTAATGCAGCATGAAGTGGTGTATCGCCATTTGTTTTAGCCTTGTTCACATCAGCTCCTGATTTCACCAATCGTTCCACAATATCAAGTCTACCCTTTTGTGAGGCAAGATAGAGAGGCGTTTCACCATCCGCACCACTTGCGTTGCACTCTGCATCGTTACTCATAAGATATTTTGCTGTGCCAAGATGACCTGTACGTAATGCAGCATGAAGTGGTGTATCACCATTCGTATTTCCCTTGTTCACATCAGCTCGTGATTTCACCAATCGTTCCACAATATCAGTATAACCCTCTTGTGAAGCAAGATAAAGAGGCGTTTCACCATCCGCATCACTTGCGTTGCACTCTGCACCGTTACTCATAAGATATTTTGCTGTGCCAAGATGACGTGTACGTAATGCAGCATGAAGTGGTGTATCGCCATTCATATTTGCCTTGTTCACATCAGCTTCTGATTTCACCAATCGTTCCACAATATCAAGTCTACCCTTTCGTGAGGCAAGAAAGAGAGGCGTTTCACCATCCGCACCCCTTGCATCACACTCTGCACCGTTACTCATAAGATATTTTGCTGTGCTATGATGATTTCCACGTATTGCAGCATGAAGTGGTTGATCGCCATTTGTTCTTGCCTTGTTCACATCAGCTCCTGATTTCACCCATCGTTTCACAATATCAATATAATCCTGTTGCAAAGCAAGATAAAGAGGCGTTTCACCATCCGCACCCCTTGCATCACACTCTGCACCGTTACCCATAAGATATTTTGCTGTGCTATGATGATTTCCACGTATTGCAGCATGAAGTGGTTGATCGCCATTTGTTTTAGCCTTGTTCACATCAGCTTCTGATTTCACCAATCGTTCCACAATATCAGTATAACCCCTTTGTGAGGCAAGATAAAGAGGCGTTTCACCGTCCGCACCCCTTGCATGGCACTCTGCACTGTTATCAATAAGATATTTTGCAGTGACATAATGACCTATACGTAATGCAGCATGAAGTGGTGTATCGCCATTCATATTTGCCTTGTTCACATCAGCTCCTGATTCCACCAATCGTTCCACAATATCAGTATAACCCTTTTGTGAGGCAAGATAAAGAGGCGTTTCACCGTCTGTACCCCTTGCATGGCACTCTGCACTGTTATCAATAAGATATTTTGCAGTGACATAATGACCTATACGTAATGCAGCATGAAGTGATGTATCGCCATTCATATTTGCCTTGTTCACATCAGCTCCTGATTTCACCAATCGTTCCACAATATCAGTATAACCCTGTTGTGAAGCAAGATAAAGAGGCGTTTCACCATCCGCACCACTTGCGTTGCACACTGCACCGTTACTCATAAGATATTTTGCTGTGCCAAGATAACCTGTACGTATTGCAGCATGAAGTGCTGTATCGCCATTCATATTTGCCTTGTTCACATCAGCTCCTGATTTCACCCATCGTTCCACAATATCAATATAGCCCTTTCGTGAAGCAAGATAAAGAGGCGTTTCACCGTCCGCACCCTTTGCATGGCACTCTGCACCGTTACTCAAAAGAAAATTTGCTGTGCCAAGTTGACGTGTACGTAATGCAGCATGAAGTGGTGTATCACCATTCGTATTTGCCTTGTTCACATCAGCTCCTGATTTCACCCATCGTTCCACAATATCAGTATAACCCTCTTGTGAAGCAAGATAAAGAGCCGTTTCACCATCTGCACCCCTTGCGTTGCACTCTGCACCGTTACTCAAAAGAAAATTTGCTGTGCCATGATGACGTGTACGTAATGCAGCATGAAGTGGTGTATCACCATTCGTATTTACCTTGTTCACATCAGCTCCTGATTTCACCCATCGTTCCACAATATCAGTATAACCCTCTTGTGAAGCAAGATAAAGAGCCGTTTCACCATCCGCACCCCTTGCGTTGCACTCTGCACCGTTATCCATAAGATATTTTGCTGTGTCAAGATGACCTCTACGTAGTGCAGCATGAAGTGGTGTATCGCCATTTGTTTTAGCCTTGTTCACATCAGCTGCTGATTTCACCAATTGTTCCACAATATCAAGTCTACCCTTTTGTGAGGCAAGATAGAGAGGCGTTTCACCATCCGCACCACTTGCGTTGCACTCTGCACCGTTACTCATAAGATATTTTGCTGTGTTATGATGATATCTACGTAATGCAGCATGAAGTTGTGTATCGCCATTCATATTTGCCTTGTTCACATCAGCTCCTGATTTCACCCATCGTTCCACAATATCAATATAGCCCTTTCGTGAAGCAAGATAAAGAGGCGTTTCACCGTCCGCACCCTTTGCATGGCACTCTGCACCGTTACTCAAAAGAAAATTTGCTGTGCCAAGATGACGTGTACGTAATGCAGCATGAAGTGGTGTATCACCATTCGTATTTGCCTTGTTCACATCAGCTCCTGATTTCACCCATCGTTCCACAATATCAGTATAACCCTGTTGTGAAGCAAGATAAAGAGCCGTTTCACCATCCGCATCACTTGCGTTGCACTCTGCACCGTTATCCATAAGATATTTTGCTGCGTCAAGGTGACCTCTACGTAGTGCAGCATGAAGTGGTGTATCGCCATCCGTTTTTGCCTCGTTCACATCAGCTTCTGATTTCACCAATCGTTCCAAAGTATCAATATAGCCCTTTTGTGAAGCAAGATAAAGAACCGTTTCACCATCCGCACCTCTTGCGTTGCACTCTGCACCGTTATCCATAAGATATTTTGCTGTGTCAAGATGACCTCTACGTAGTGCAGCATGAAGTGGTGTATCGCCATTCGTATTTGCCTTGTTCACATCAGCTCCTGATTTCACCCATCGTTCCACAATATCAGTATAACCCTCTTGTGAAGCAAGATAAAGAGCCGTTTCACCATCCGCATCACTTGCGTTGCACTCTGCACCGTTACTCATAAGATATTTTGCTGCGTCAAGGTGACCTCTACGTAGTGCAGCATGAAGTGGTGTATCGCCATCCGTTTTTGCCTCGTTCACATCAGCTTCTGATTTCACCAATCGTTCCAAAGTATCAATATAGCCCTTTTGTGAAGCAAGATAAAGAACCGTTTCACCATCCGCACCTCTTGCGTTGCACTCTGCACCGTTATCCATAAGATATTTTGCTGTGTCAAGATGACCTCTACGTAGTGCAGCATGAAGTGGTGTATCGCCATTTGTTTTAGCCTTGTTCACATCAGCTCCTGATTTCACCAATCGTTCCACAATATCAAGTCTACCCTTTTGTGAGGCAAGATAGAGAGGCGTTTCACCGTCCGCACCCCTTGCATCACACTCTGCACCGTTACTCATAAGATATTTTGCTGTGCTATGATGATATCTACGTAGTGCAGCATGAAGTGGTGTATCTCCATTTGTTCTTGCCTTGTTCACATCAGCTCCTGATTTCACCAATCGTTGCACAATATCAATATTACCCACTTGTGAAGTAAGATGAAGAGGCGTTTCACCGTATGCACCACTTGCATGACCATCTGCACCATTAATTAGAAGATATTTTGCTATGCCATGATGATTTCCACGTAATGCAGCATGAAGTGGTGTATCGCCATTCGTTCTTGCCTTGTTCACATCAGCTCCGGATTTCACCAATCGTTCCACAATATCAATATTACCTACTTGTGAAGTAAGATGAAGAGGCGTTTCACCGTATGCACCACTTGCATGACCATCTGCACCATTAATTAGAAGATATTTTGCTATGCCATGATGATTTCCACGTATTGCAGCATGAAGTGGTGTATCGCCATTTGTTCTTGCCTTGTTCACATCAGCTCCTGATTTCACCAATCGTTCCACAAATTCAATGTTACCTACTTCTGAAGCAAGATAAAGATGCGTTTCGGCGTCCACACCCCTTGCATGGCACTCTGCACCATTACTCATAAGATATTTTGCTGTGTCAAGATGACCTGTGCGTAATGGAGCATGAGGTGGTGTATCGTCATTCGTTCTTGCCTTGTTCACATCAGCTTCTGATTTCACCAGTCGTTCCACAAAATCAATATTACCTACTTCTGAAGTAAAATGAAGAGGCGTTTCACCGTATGCACCACTTGCATCCCACTCTGCACCATTAATTAGAAGATATTTTGCCGTGCCACGGTGACCTGCACGTAATGCAGCATGAAGTGGTGTATCGCCATTTGTTCTTGCCTTGTTCACATCAGCTCCTGATTTCACAAATCGTTCCACAATATCAGTATAACCCTGTTGTGAAGCAAGATAAAGAGCCGTTTTACCATCCGCATCTCTTGCATCATACCTTCCACCTCTACTAATAAGATATTTTGCTGTGCCAAGGTGACGTGTACGTAATGCAGCATGAAGTGGTGTATCGCCGTTCATATTTGCCTTGTTCACATCAGCTTCTGATTTCACCAATCGTTCCACAATATCAGTATAACCCTGTTGTGAAGCAAGATAAAGAGCCGTTTCACCATCCGCACGTCTTGCATCATACCTTCCACCTCTACTAATAAGATATTTTGCTGTGCCAAGGTGACATGTACGTAATGCAGCATGAAGTGGTGTATCGCCGTTCATATTTGCCTTGTACACATCAGCTCCTGACTTCACCAATCGTTCCACAATATCAGTATAACCCTGTTGTGAAGCAAGATAAAGAGCCGTTTCACCATCCGCATGTCTTGCATCACACCGTGCACCGTTACTCATAAGATATTTTGCAGAGTCATGATGACCTGTACGTAATGCAGCATGAAGTGGTGTATCGCCGTTCATATTTGCCTTGTTCACATCAGCTCCTGACTTCACCAATCGTTCCACAATATCAGTATAACCCTGTTGTGAAGCAAGATAAAGAGGCGTTTCGTCGAGCTCACCCTTTGCCAAGCACTCGGCACCATTACTCATAAGATATTTTGCTGTGTCATGATGCCCTCTACGTAATGCAGCATGAAGTGGTGTATCACCATTCATATGGGCCTTGTTCACATCAGCTTCTGATTTCAACAAACATTCCACAATATCAATATTACCCTGTCGTGAAGCAAGATAAAGAGGCATTTCACCGTATGCACCACTTGCATTGCCCTCTGCACCATTAATTAGAAGATATTTTGCTGTGCTGTGATGATTACCACGTAATGCAGCATGAAGTGGTGTATCGCCAACCGATTCTGCCTCATTTACATCAGCTCCTGACTTCACCAATCGTTCCACAATATCAATATTACCCTGTTTCGAAGCAAGATAAAGAGGTGTTTCGTCGTGCTCACCCCTTGCCACGCACTCGGCACCATTACTCATAAGATATTTTGCTGTGTCAAGATGACCTCTACGTAATGCAGCATGAAGTGGTGTATCGCCATTCGTTTTAGCCTTGTTCACATCAGCTTCCGATTTCACCAATCGTTCCACAATATCAATATAACCCTGTTGTGAAGCAAGATAAAGAGGCGTTTCACCGTCCGCACCCCTTGCATGGCACTCTGCACCGTTACGCATAAAATATTTTGCTGCGTCAGGTTTATATTCACGTAGTGCAGCATGAAGTGGTGTATCTCTACCAAGATCAAGATGTTCTTCCTGAGAAGCAATGTGAAGGAGTGTCATCCCAGATGGGTCTGAACTGTTTATAAGGTCGGTCCCTGCATTACTTGACTCACTTTCTAGCAAAGACTGTGTCTTCATGACGTCACCCTCCTCTACTGCTGTAGAGATCTCCATTTTACCCCAGGAAATGATGATGTGGTGCACAGTACTCTTGAACAAGAAGCATGATATGTATTCACAGTATAGATTATATGCTACATGTATGCTTCTATGCCTATGCATTGAATACAACTTGTTTTAACTTAACATGGAAAAGTAAAGGCCTCTGTTTTATTTTCTTTAGTATTTGTGCCTACAAACTGACCCAAAACTGTCCGATAAAGGTGAAATTTCACCCTTTTACAGGAAAGAAAGGTACAATTTTCCCCCCTAAATGGTGCGACATTGCACCCTAAAAGGAAATTGCACTCTTTTGAAAAAGGTGCAAGATTGCTCCCTAAAAGGTGCTCCCAGTGTTGCATATTGTTTTGCACCTTTAAAGGTGCAAATTGGCGCCTTTTTGTAGGAGAAAAGGTTCCTTGTTGCACCCGAAAAGATGCAAGATTGTACCCTTTTGAAAAGGAGCAAGTTTGCACCCTAAAAGGTGCTCCCAGTGTTGCATTTTTTTTTTACACCTTTAAAGGTGCAAAGAGCGTGTAGTATTGGTTGAGTAACTTATTGAACTGAAGAAGACAGTATCAACTCATAACCAGGATAACGGTATATGGTTTAACTTTAGGATTATTTGATCTGGTTTATCCAATTTTCGGGCACTTAAATCTAATGTTTCATGATTCTTGACATACGCTACATAAAAATTTCGGTCTTCAGTGTTTTGAAATTATCTTATTTTCGTAAGTGTACATGGTGTACATAGACATTGCATGCATTTTAAAGCTAATGAAGCAATAGATGGACTTTATAGTGTCATATTTCCACATTATTTAAAAAAATACAGGAAAATAAACAGGCTTATTTAATTTACAACAGGAATTAGCTTACGCATGTTAGGAACACACACACCCAAAAAAAAACGCGCTTCCATGGTCAACTTTGGGTACCCGTCAGTCGTGTTGCCTTGTTTCATAAACAAGAAAATTATAAAAGCATGCATGCCGACGAAATCTACCCATGTATATACAGTCATCTATTTCCATTAGGAGACCTCCATCAATAGGCATCGTCAGCATTGGTATCACTCTAAACTGAATGAATAGAAGCTAGGATGTCTCTAGCATGTAATATTTCCCCAAATGTTATAAATTCGGAAACACTTTGAAACATTTTGAAATTTAGATTCACCTCAATGAATACACACCTTGTACATGGTGTAATGCGAAGTTATGTGAGGAACTAGCATAACTAGCTTAAACCGGTTCCTATGCACCCTAAAAGGCAACATCATAATACCCAGTGATCTTGATGATATCCAGGGTTCTTTGATCTCCGGTGTTCAATTCATACAAAACACATATTTCTCTTTTCAAGTAAACCATTCATGCGATTATGATTCAAAATACCCCAGCAACATACGTCTGCATGAGCGACATTGTCGTGTCAGGCACAGCCATCTTCTTAAACAATCACAACGGAAATAAATAGTTTATTGTTTTCTTGCCTGTCTGCATGTTAAAAATATACTTTTCAATATTCTGTTCCAAGGGTAATTCCGCGATAACACCGTAATTCTTCAGAAGGGATTCTTATATTTCAAATAGGAATAACAAGCAAGCTTCAGAACAGTTTTTTTTATGATTATGGATCTATTGCTTCATCTATACCATGTATTTGGAAGGGAAAGGGGGGGGGTATATCCTTCGGATTTATGAGTTATGCACAACAATATTCACTGTAACACAATGACGCTTGAAAGGAAATGTTTTTTTTTTACACTTCATAAATGTTCAAAAATCTAGCTTTAAAAATTTTGGCAAGCTCATCAACTTGATTTCATGTAGTAGTCTTTTGGGTAGTCTATATT
>CM057162.1:3322856-3352530 GCA_029962745.1 Echinometra lucunter | reverse complement strand
GAGTGATTAAATAATCTTCTTCAGCAACATGTAATCTTGATCCTATTCCCACTCCATTCATGAAGAAGTTTCTTAATGAATTAGTTCCCACCATGACAAGTATTATTAATGATTCCTTTATTGATGGCTATTTTCCAGACAAGTTCAAGTGTGTACATATCCTACCAAAGTTTAAAGGTTCATCTTTGGACCACAACGATTTTAAGAGTTATCGCCCAATTGCAAACCTTTAATTCTTTTCCAAGATTCTAGAAAGACGTACCCATGATATAGTCATTAGAAATGATCGTTCTTCAACTCAAATACTGACCAAGGGAGTACGGCAAGGATCCGTACTCGATCCGATTCTGTTTACACTGTATACTTCTCCTCTTGAAGCTGTGGTTGACAAATATACCGTACATAAGATGTTTTATGCCAATGATACTCAATTGTACCTAGCATTCAAACAGACAAACCTTGACTCTTCAATCTCCCAGATAACCAATTGTGTCAAGGCGATCAAGGAATGGTCTCAATTGAATTGTCTTAAGTTGAATTGCAGTAAGACAGAGTTCCTTCATGTTTCATCTCGGTTTAAACAATCAACACCAATGCTGCATTTGAACCTACATGGAACGCAAATTGCTGCTGCCAAAACTTACAGAAATCTTGGGGTATGCTTTGACAATAAGCTCACTTTTGAACAATTTGTCGCACAAAAATGCCGCTCTGCTTCATATGCCTTACATAAAATTGGTAAAATTCGGGAATTATCGACAGAAGAACAACTGAGCGTTTGGTTCATGCCTTTGTCATGTGCCATTATGATTTTTGTAACAGCCTCCTTATTCACTTACCACAGTGCCTCATTCAAAGACTACAGACAATCCAAAACTCAGCAGCTCGACTAGTCACTCGCACTAGAAAACATGATTCAATATCTCCCGTCTTACGCAATTTACATTGGTTATCAGTCCAGTTCGAATCCAGTTCAAGATTTTGTTACTAGCTTTCAAATGTTTTCATGGACTAGCTCCTTCGTATTTGAATGATCTACTCACTGTATACAAACCAACAAGACAGCTTCGATCATGCACACAGAATCTGTTTATCATACCTCCAATTCAAACAACAACATATGCGAACGTTCATTTGCTCATTCTGCATCAGTTTTATGGAATAACCTCCCAAACTCTCTAAGAAACATTGACACAATAGAGAAGTTTAAATCTGCACTTAAAAGACACTTATTCAAAACATATCTAAGTAGTCTAACAAAGTAAACTCAGTAACCTATCTTTCAGTCATGTCTTTCCTTTCTTTTTTCTCTCTCTTAGAGTGCATAGGGACATACAGATGTAATGTGTTATGCGCTATATGAAAAAACTGTTCATTATTATTATTATTATTATTATTATTATTATTATTATTATTATTATTATTATTATTATTATTATTATTATTATTATTATTTGTAAGACGGGGCCCTAAGCCACGATACATAGCAGGCATTCCCATAAGAGCACAATTATATATGATTAAAATTTCTCCTGTGAGTGATTATGAATTTCATATTATAGTCATCTGTTTTTTTGTAAAAGGTGAGCATTAAAATAAATAAATGAATAAAATAATGATTAACAGTAGCTTTAGTGATGATGATGATGATGGTTAAATGGTTAAACGGTTGGTTATTTTACCTGACTGCTAAGAATGTTTGCTAGTAAACAACCAGGGGACGGACGGCTTTAGATCCCCTCCGAAGGACGTAGTAATGAGGATTAATACCTTACAAAAGGGCATTAGCGCATCAGCTTAGTTTTGAACCCAGTTACTCCCGGTTACGAGACCATTGCTCTACCACTGAGACACAGCGGCTCATCATGATTATGGTGGTGGCGATGATGATAATGATGATAATGATGATGATGATAATAATAAAGGTTCCATATCATGATTGCAATCGGTAATGTCTTTAAACCCGTTACCCGAAAAATGAAATTATCTTTCTATATTAATAGTATTATTCAAAACACCAATAACGATACAAGGGGAAAAAAAAAACATCCGATCATTTTTTCCCTTTTTTTTCATGAGGAGGGATGGGGGTGTATGAAGTTACTAATTATATCGCGGAAGATTAATGTCATTAAGAATGAATCAAGGCATCTGTTGTGCAGCATCGTTGCTCTCAGTACTTCCTGAAGGGTGTATACGCATAAAGGAACATGACCACATCAATTGGCATAAAGCTGCATGGAATAACCAATAGGCTTATACATGTATATAGCTTAATAATATCACTAGTTTGTTTTCCTGCATGCACATGAAATTGAATGTATGAACAGGTAGTGCTTTAGCAAGACTAAGCATGGCCGTACACATATGGGGCAGGCGGCAGTTGCCCTCTCATATCCCCCCCCCCCCGAAATAAAAACAAACAAACAAACAAAAAACCCTCTTCATTTTTTTCTTATAAGTGAAAATTTCCGGAAAAATTTGCACCAAATCGTTCAGTACCAATTTCAAAAATTGCAAAAGTTCCTGCTCGGTCCTTCGCTCCTTCACTTGCGTGCTCCCTCAGATATTAAACATATTCTTGCCCCCCCCCCCCCCCCTCCCCAGGGGAAAATAATCCTGCTTACGGCCTTGATTTTACAGGGGACATTGGAGGCATACTAGGCTTTGGCTAAGTTACTGGGCGCACTGAGGCCTTGATGGGCATGTCTTATTGACCTCGTCCCACCTGAACATCAAATAGGCTACATATACTCGGGCGCGGTTCTAAGGGGGTGGGGTGGGCTTTGGGGCTGAAGCCCCTCCAGAAATTGCTCAGTCCCCCTCCCCTCTAAATAATGACCGATAAAGGTGCAGTTTTAATTTCATATATTCTACTATACATACAATCATCCAAGCCCCCAGTAGGCCTAGCCCTCGCAAAAATGTTTGCTCTAGAACCGCGCCTGCTTAATATACTCATTAATACCAAACATTTGCATATGCAAATTGCAGTGACATTCACATGCTGTGTATTGGTTGTTATCGCAACATGTTGTCCAGTCGTTGTGGATAATTCTCCAGACTGTTAACTACAAGATACGGGGTTCGAAGGCCTGCCACGAGACTGACGTCAGTTAGCAAGACATTGATCTACATTTGCCACCCTCAACCCAGGTGTACTAAGTAGGTGCATGGAATAATTTTTTCCCCTTGAATACACGAAACGCTGCGGTTGCTCCTGATCAGCTATAAGTAAGCCTGGATAATATGATATCCGATGTCCTTTTGAAGCGAATGGAGACGTTATGACCATAAACATGATAAAGGAACGGCATTGCAGGCGCCGCGGAGCGTTTTTGAAAGTGTATGTGTATGTGTGTGTGTGAGGGGGGGGGGCTGAGCGTCTTTGGGCCTGAGGGGCCTGAGCATAATCAGGGGCGCAGGGGAGGAGGGTCTGCACCCCACCCCCCCCCCCCACGCACATTTCCTATGCCTCTATAGAGTATTGTTATTATTACGACGAAAACTAATAACTCCTTCGAAGCTCAATGATCTGTATACATGAACTTCCTTCCTGACACCATATATTAAAATCTTTGCCTTCAACATCAGCTATTGCTTCATTATGAAAGAATAGCCATAATTTAGTAATAATTTCCCAGTCGACTAGTTAATAATAATCGTCCGAGAAGGTCAAACCTCGTTATAATCAAATTATCCGTCTCATAGATATATCACAAAGACATCAAAGATCATTATGATGATGATGATGATGATTATGATGATGATATCTTTATCAGATTGTTACCGGCTGATATGGCTATAAGGAGATACTATAAAAGGCTGAGATCATGAAGAAGATGACACCAGTCTTCTGATCGCCAGCATCCATCTCAGACAGCCTCCGTACATCCATCCAACCAACACGTGAGTATCGAAAACTTTACTTTTTTAAATTCAAGCCTACTGGGAGAGAATTAGGCTTTGATAATTCCGCGGTCCCACTTGACGATGTTGGATAATGAGAGTTTTGATCAATGGTAAATCTTTTATGGTGTGCAAGGCCGAGTATACTCAATGTCTTGTAATAATAGGGCTCTAGGGTATACCTTTGATGACAAAATCTCGTTATATTTATGGTTATCAGTCAAAATAATGTGACGTAAGGCGTCCGAAGGAAACTACATCGGGCACTCCAAATGTACCTTTTACGAACGTGATTTTATCCATTTCTTGAAATTAGTCTATGCAGTTATCGATGCTTAGTTTTTCTGAAGAAACAAAAAAAATTTTTAAATGTGTTTTCTGCACGGAGTGTCATCCTATTATTCCATTACCAACGAAATATTGAAATAAAGTCATAAAAGGAATTACATATTAAGTGGAATTATGGTACTTTAACGGAAGTGGCAACTACTAAATCGGGGGGGGGGGGCGGGACGGGGAGACATTGTGCAAAAAGAAAAAAAATCTGGCTTGCTCAGGGCTAAACTTTGAAGCACTTAAACACGCTTTTATAAAAAATTAACCAAATAAGTGAGAACTTTCATTATAATTTTGAATGGCGTATCGAAATTAAGGTTCTTTTGAGAAAATTGTATTCCCACACCTTTTCTTTCACTTTGAATCATTGACAAAATTTACTTTATCTTACGGTTTGTCAGAATCAAAATGGCGTCCAAGGTTCTAATCGCTTTCATGGCCCTCCTCGTTGTTGCCATGGCAATGGAGTTTGCTGAGGAGGAGATGGACTTTGACATGGAGCAACTCCATCTGGCTGAGAAGAGAGGTCAAAGCATGAGGAAGTACAAGGGTAAGTCAAGTAATTGAGATTGAAGAGAGGTCAAACCATGGAGAAGTAAGGGTAAGTCACGTGACTGAGAAGAGAAGTCAAAGCATAAAGAATGACAGTGGTAAGTCACGTGACTGAGAAGAGATGCCAAAACACGAGACCAAAGTATGTCACGTGACTGAGAAGAGAGGTCAAAGCATGTGGAAATACAAAGGTAAATCACGTGACTGAAAAGAGAGGTCATACATGAGGAAGTACAAGGGTAAGCCGCGTGACTGACATCTGATTATTGTCATGATTGAAAGATCGGGAGTCCGTCCTCAGATCATGTTTTGAAAAATTCAAGAGGAAAATTGTTAATTCGCAGATAAATCTGGGCAAAGCAATTGAACATGTATCGTATAAACTCTGGGATATTTCATTATTTTTCTTCTTCACGATTCACTGACGATTTTATACTAGACATTATTGCCTTCAACATGAAATATGTGCAAACCCATCGATCTCTGCCTTCACACGATTGCTTTTCATATCAAACAAACAAACGAACAAAAAAAGATCCTCTCTAAGAAGCAGCATGATTCACACATAGCCATTTCCAAAACGGGATTTTTAAAGAAGTGTTTTTAAAGATTAATCATAGCAGAGCATTCATTGCTCAAATAGCAAGATGATGTTTGCATTAATATTTGCTAGAGTTGCTTTGATCTTTCGACGAATAATCATCCACAGTCTTCTGAAGTCCGTTGAATGTGCTATTCACTGTATATAATCTTGAAACTTTTACAGCGATATTTTTTTTCTAGACAATATGATGAAATGAAATTGCATTGTCCATCTCTCTCTCTCTCAGTTTGTGCCACCCAGTTCAGTGCAGACCAGACCTGCTGGTGCTCTCGTCGTAATGGAAAGTTCGCTTTCTGCACTGGTAAGAAATAAGTGGGATGAGGCCATCCACTCCCCCCCCCTCTCTCTCTCTCTCTCTCTCTCTCCCTCAGGTTCCCATTTCCCTTCTTTTCCTCCTTTATCCCCCTTCTCCTCTCGTTTTTCTTCTTTTCTTTCCTCTTCCTCTGCTTGTCAAATATGGTTGTTGTATTACGAAGGCATCCTTTTTTTAAAAAATCAAATATAAATGCTAGCCCAGACAGGATGAAATGAATGAGAGAGAAGCTCGAAGCTCGAGATGTAGGACCGATACATAGGCCTTTTGTGCAATGCACACTGGATACATTGACGACTGGTGGAGTAAAGTGAAACAAGAAGCAAAAAGATTCTACCCCTTCTTTGATAGCTGCTTACATAGGTCCAGTTCAAACAATAACAAACAACAACACCAACAAGAACAAAATCTTTAATATGCAAACCTGTAAATAGCATCAAGTGATTTTGGGTATATTTGGTAAAATTACACTTCCGAAAATTCCGAGGAAAAAGAACGAGGTTATGTACACTTTGCTATTTTCCTGTTTTATTTTCCTTACCCTTTTCAGGAGCCGCTGGTGGCGAGGGCATCTAAATCTATCGACCTATGATCTCCATGGAAACACTACCCTAGACCGACCGATACGTGAATCGATACTATAACTGCCAGTTATCGTGACAGCTGCTTTTCGTCTGCACTTTGATTTTTGTTTCGTTCTTGTCCGCGGTTGAAATAAAATACTTCCAATTTTGAAGCAAAAATAGCGTACTGAGTATCATGGCTTATCATTTACAGTTTGGAGGCACGAACCCTGGTCTGTCGAAACATGATATAGAGGTTTGAATAGGAGACTAAAGGAGGTCTATGGGGATCATGTACTAGCTGCTTTACACAACCAGTAGGCAGTCTTGGTAGTCTTCTCTCAAGACGCAATGCATTTAAATAAAGTGTCAGCATGTCTACGTTGCATTTTATCATGGATTGAAGGCTGAGAGATATGGACAGAGATGAAAGAGAGAGAGAGAGGGGGGGGGGAATGGGAGGAAAAATGAGTAGTGAGGGGGGAAGAAGCGTGGAGGCAGTGGTGCACAATGAGAAAGAAATGCGATACACATGTAAGTGTGAATAAGGTTGTGGGTGAGGATGTGTGTGTGGGAGCGGATGTGTGCGTGAGAGAGAGAGAGCAGAAAAGGGTATATATAAAGAAGAAAAGAGGAAATGAAAGGTAGAGAAATAACGAGGGAAGTGCCGCTGCTCATGAATGAATGAATGAATGATTTGAATGAATGAATGATTTGAATGAACGAATGATTTAAATGAATGAATGAATGAATGAATGAATGAATGAATGATTTGAATGATTGATTTATTGAGTCTATTTCCACGTGTTGGGCACCTATACATTTTGGAATGATTTTCACGAGACTGGAGAGAAGTTCTTCAAACACTTTCCAAGTGTGTCACTATAAATAAATGCAAAGGTCTTCGCAGATTGGGTGGGGGAAAGGGGGGGGGCACCAAGTACACGCTATTGAGATCAAAGCAGTTTTTTAGATGGTTCTCGCCTCCCCCTTTTTTTGCTAAAGCTTGTGATAGGTTTTCGGACATGTGCACCCCAACACCATCCCGGCGGCTCTAGAAAACTGGATGAATAAAATACAATTAATAATTAGGTCAATACAAATTTTCGACGAACGGTCAGGGAAGTCGGTACAAAATTGATTTGGCAATCAAATCTTAATGGTGATTGAGAATAGTTAAGACAAACAGCCACGCCAAAATCTTAACTTGACTTGTATTGATCCTGATCATACTCGAGTAAACACGCTTTTTATTAGGATTTTGAGATTGTACGTGTCTTTTCCTGACAGGATGATAATTATCCAGGCTCATCCTATCTTGGTTCATTTTACTGTTCAAACAAAATTTAATGCATATATATGATGTTACAGCAACGGATTACTTGACAAATATTTTCGACAAATACCACGTTCTCCAAAATGAATCAAGAAAAGTTAATAAGGTGTGAAAGGCATCATTCTAAACCATAGCCATATAGCAAGGTTTTTCTTTTCATCGTCAAGGATCTGTCAATATGCTCCTAAAAGCCAGTAGCGAAGAGGTTTTTTTTTTTTGTAAACAGAGTGCCTAATGTTATGTCATGCCTATATTGATTAAGATATGTCAAAATATTTACTCTGCCCCAATTTATTGCTGAAGATGTGCAAAATTATATACTAGCTGGCTGTAGAAGATGGGGTATTTGTATTTAATATCACGAACATGCTTCCATAAGGCCTCATATCCAGTTTCTATCAAAGTTGAGTCATTCAGCCATGTCAGATGTAGAATTTTGGGGTGTTATGGTCCTGTGAACCACAAGGTACGGGGTTCGAATCTCTTTGGCAAGATTTGAATCTAATTGGTCACTCTCCACCCAGGTGTTATGTGGGCGCCCGTAGGATGTAAGAGTCATTATGGTTAGCACTGAACACCTGTAAAATGGAGAAAGGCTGGAATGCTCCCATGGGAGTGGAGAAGGTGCACATTGTGTGCGGGCAAGCCTGAATCCGATGACCGGGGTAATAATATTTCTGTAAAGCGTCTAGACACATCTCTGAGAGTTGTATAAGGCGCTATTATAAAAATGCAGAATGATATTATCATTATTATTTGCTGTGGATAACATTTAGATTGACCCGTATAAAAACTGACAGAGACGAAGAACTGCACTTTCACTCATGCCTTAGCCAAATGGATTTAGCGCCTTTTGGAAGAGAGCTCTTCATATAATGACGGATGACCATTTACATATTTGCTCTTTAATTGACGTCGATGTCATACTTTGTATTGACCATACCTTCAGAAAAGCCGATTGATATGAATGTCGACTGTCAGAACCTGCATGTTTGAAAGCCCCCTGAACATGCCGCTCTGTTAGAAATATGACGAGATTATTCATGGTACATTTAACCTGAATCTCTGCAAGGCATTCATCGTAGTTACTGAGCTTCGCTTGAATAGGAGGGATCTCACCAGAGAACAAGCATGATAAGAGCTCGTTATTACCAGATGAGTTGATGCTAGACTCTAAATTAATTGTCATTTATCTTTCTGTATGTAATGAAAACGTCTTTTCCAGTGCTATATTTTCCTAAGTATATCAGGACACGGAGGAACATAAAAATATTAAAATTTGAAAGAGGGTCGAAATTGAACAGAAACGGCATTCTATCTAACAAGATCTTAAACGGATTCATTACGCCTACTGTGTCATTAGAAAGTCTGTAGCATTGCTTGATACTTTAAGATTGCATCTTCCCTTGCCGCCAACAGAGTGAAGAGAGCGTTGTCTGGGGAGAATATGACACATCACATGGTAGGATTCCAGGCCTATGATTGGTCAAACTAGTACGCATGAAATCCGGCCTACTCACTAATTGGCAGTATAGTGAAAACTACCGTCTGGACACTGCTCTACAAAGACCGGACTGGGCACCAGTTCAGTAAGGTTATCATGGCAATATGATAGCGAAAACTCTTGGAGGCAATTCACAATCTAAACGTAGGTAACATGGTTACTGTGCATGGAAATCAGTTCTTTCGATACTTGACAAAAAATATTCTTACAACATCAGGAAGCATTCGCCAAGGAAGACGTTTTCTCGAAACTACTATCATAGTTCCAGAGGAACACCCTGTCTGGAACCTTTCTAAATCTGCTGATATCCTGAGAAAATAAGCTATGTGATTAGACTAAATATTGGCTGGAAAATGAGTTTACACACGTAAGAAAAGGACATCAACTATTCTACAAACAGCAGCACATCAAATCACATCTGGTACGAATGAAGGATTCCTCTCGTGAATTTTCCGATCTGCACTCCACAGGGTAGCAGAAATAAAACGTGAGAGTTCGAAACTATATAATAGTAGCGAATAAAGGCCAAACGTTGATACCTGGGCGATTAGAAGTCGATATCCGCTATGAACACGTCAGTCAACTTGGTCGAAGAGGAGCAGAGGGTGCGTAATCTTGGTTATGGGGATGAAAGCACATTGTCCGTCGGGATAACGGTGGTTGTTATCTGCTACACCCAAATTATCCTCGCCATCGTGTCCAACATCATCGCGCTTTACGCCCTGCGCTGTGGGGACATCAGCCTGGACGAGATCACGCGGTTGTTCTTCAAAGCTCTCTCCGTGATCAACCTCGTCATCGGCGTCATCTACCCCTTTACGTATTCTTTCATCTACATCGATCATATCTCGTCCTACGCACGACCTAAACGACTCTACGGAATCATCTGTCGCATGTTCCAATCCTTCTTCACAGCTCCGTTGGTCCTGGCCTTGCTTATCATTGCCTGTGTCAACATCAACAAGTACTTGATGATCTCCAGACCTCTGAGATATCATCTTCACGTCACGCCTCTGAGAGCCAAGGTGGCCATAGTTGTAGTGGTGGTCCTTGCTGTTGGATACTCCATGCTCTTTGCATCGTTTCCTCACTCGCCATACGCTCAATACAGGTAAGAATTCCTTTTATAGATGCGTTGACTATTCTGATTTTCTCCTTCCAGTAGGGTTAATGGGACCAACCCAATTATGGTAGCCAAGGGGTAAAATCCGTTGAATACTGAATTGTATCCTACATAATATTTTAGAGGTG
Organism: Echinometra lucunter; assembly: GCA_029962745.1. Lineage (NCBI taxonomy): Eukaryota > Metazoa > Echinodermata > Echinoidea > Camarodonta > Echinometridae > Echinometra > Echinometra lucunter. Next base: position 3,342,162 of record CM057162.1, on the reverse strand, counting down.
TCGTAGTCTGATGGATATGTCACCAGGATGTGGATCTTGGGGTCTGAGTTCGAATCCCGCCGCGGCACTATTATGTCCTTTGACACGATATGATTAATTTACAGTTTCCACTTTTCATCCAGGTGTTAAGTGGGTAACAGGTAGAAAGCCAAAGTCATTATGATTTGTTTAGCATTTTGAGTGCCTGTAGAATGGCGCCTGGCAGAAACGATTCCTCAGGAGTGGAGAAGGTGCAAACATTGTGTGGGGGAAGGCAAGCATGAATCCAGTGATAACATTTCTGTAAAGCGCTTAGATACATCAGAATGAAAAAAAGGGAAGGGAGAGAAAAAGAGAAAAAAAAGAAAAAGAAAGGAAGAAAAGGAAGAAAGAAGAAAAGATAATGAATATTAAGGACTAGGGGTAAAAAAAGAAGAAAATGTCTCGGAGAGAGGAAGAGAGGTTCTGAGGATGTGGTTATAGTACGGTGGAGACATTAAGTCAGGGAAATGATGGACACTTTTTCTTGCTCGATCTGTTATTATCCTCGGTAAGTATACATCAGTCGGTTTGAAGAGGAAGGAAGGAAAGCAAATGAAAAAAAAAGAAAGGATAAGAAAAAGAATATAAAAGAAGAAAATAGAATAAGAAAGAAAAGAAAAGAAAAGAAACGGGAAAAAACTGTTCTCAGTGTACAATTCTTTTTTTCTCTCTCTCTCTCTCAGTCATAAAATCCAGAAACAAGGTGATTTCGGACACTTATTCCAGAAGGGAGATGCCCGAATATCATGATATTTGGGCAGTGAGGTATCTGACTATCCTCGAATTATACAAGAAGATTTACACTATCATCTGATGTATATAGGTGTCGAATGTACTTTCTAGATAATGTTTTATCGGTCGCTCGCTTCGGTCGCTTGCTTCTCTCTCTCGCAGAAACAGAATGGATTCGAACAGGAAGCAACGCCATTTGAGTCATATAGGGCGGATATGGGTGATCGAATAAATTATTTAGAGATCTTATCGGCTTATGTATTGTGATGACGAAATAATAACACTTCAAGGACGAAAAAGAGTGAAAATTTTCCTTGGTCGTATAAATACTTAGATAAACAGATAAAGCAAACGAATTCGAGATGACCAAACATATGATTTAGATATTTAAAGGCGCACGATGTATTCTGATGACGAATTATCACTTCTATGATGAAAAAGTGTAAGTGGCTTGGTAAAGCACATGAATTCGGCAAGCTAAGTGACCTAGTATATCAAACATCTTATAGGCCCATGGTGTATTTTGATAACGAGATGAAAAAAGTGAACTTTTTCCCCTCTCGCTCTGCTTGCTAATAATATTTAGATAAAATATGGATCATGGTTTGGGAAAGCAAACGAATTCGGTAAGCAAGGTGACCAAATATATATTTTAGAGAACTTATCGGCTTATGCATTCTGATGACGAAATAAAACTTCTATGACAAAAAAGAGGGTATTTTTCCTCGCTCTCTGTCCACTTGCTCGTACATAATATTGAGATTACCTTATATGGTTTGGGAAACTAATTTGACAATCTGTAATTTAGATATCTGATAGCTTATATAGGCGCATGGTGTATTTTGACGAAGAATTATCACTTCGACCAGGTAAAAGAGTATATATCATGTACGGTATATAATTTTCCTTTAAAAAATGAATAAAATAGAATAGATTTAGATTGATTTTCGCCCTGCAGGTCAGCTGTTTGCAGTGCTCTGGATGTTCATCCCTACCGGGCCGGTAGAAGCTGGTTACTCTTGGAAATCTGCATCCTCACACCCATCATCGTCATGACAACCGCTCTTAATCTTCGCATGCTGAAAATATCACTCAACCTGGCTAAACGACAAGTTGTTCCACGCCCTCTACGTTCGTCATCTCGTTCAACCACTATGACTACAACATCGTCTATGTCTTCTTCTTCTTCTTCTTCTTCTTCTTTTCTTCTTCTTCTTCTCTTCTTCTTCTTCTTCTTCTTCTTCTTTCTTCCGCCTTCATCTTTTCCCTCTCCTGTTTCTCATCCTCCTCCTCCTGTTTCTCCTCCTCCTCCTCCTGTTTCTCGCCCTCTTCCTCTTCCTCCTCCCTCTTCTTCTTCTTCTTCTTCTTCTTCTTCTTCTTCTTCTTCTTCTTCTTCTTCTTCTTCTTCTTCTTCTTCTTCTTCTTCTTCTTACCTTTCTTCTCCTTCTCCTTCTTCCCCTCTCCCTTCTTCTTTTCCTTTTATCCATCCATCACTACCTACTTGCTCTGTTCTCCCAGAGCCATGGGTCAAACTACCACTGAACCACTTACCCGCTTGCCATCACCTCCTCTCAACGACCCCCTTCCTAGACCCCCCTCCACCCCTTATCCTGCATTTAATCCTCCCACGAGGAAGGCTCCCCACCAATCTAAACCGCTGCCATCTCGCTACCATCTCAAACGAAGCGATCGGAAGGCCCTCCGTACCATCGCCGTCATCACCGTAACGTTTTACGTCATCTGGGTACCTCTTCTTCTCTACGACATTCTAAACTATCTCGAAGTCTACATAGGGGGCTTCGTGGATGCAGTGAAGTTGCTTCTTATGGCCAGTACTTGGTGGAATACGTTGCTTTACATTGGTACCGATAAGAAAGTTAGAAACCATGTCTTTCATTGCATCATGCAGCTTATAAAGTGCAAGGGCAAAAAGAATTAAGGATTCAGGTGATTCATCACCTGGCAAAATGACTCGTATGTAAAGGAAGAATGTATGGGCTATCCACGTGACCTTTTACGGGTGAATATATCCTAGACTTAGAAGGAAATGAGTGATAACGTAGGAGCCCTTTATTTTCGTAGATATGATCCCCCTGTATAAAGAGCACGCAGGCATGGGTGTGTCGATTGGCGTACTCAAAGATCAATGTACTTATCATGCCATGAACGTCACAATATGATGGATGTCAGTGCTATACAAGAGCCATTATTATCGTTATTACTATTATTATTATCATTATTATTATTATTATTATTATTATCACTAAGATATTACACAAATTTGCCCAGTCTGAATAGAATAAAGATTTGGAGCCCTACGGAACCCTTACATACAAACACAAGTATTTCAGTTGAAATACTTTTTTATGAAAAACGTGATGAAAAGGGAATATCAAGAATTAGGATTCTCAGAGTACCCCTCATCTACTTTAAACTCCCAATTCACTGGAAGAGATCACAGAACTGAGACGAAAGGAAGGAAGATGTGTATATCTGGCATGGCGCATCGCACACACATGCCAGTAAGCGATCGGTTAGATATGGGTGTCTACCCTCTGGGATTCCCCACTAGAGTTGCGTGAAGCGCCATCTATAGATCAATACCGCGGGCAACTTTAATTATGGTTGCTACTGATGTCAGTTTTTGTTTGTAATCATAACATTTGACGTTGACAGTTCCTTATTGCTGGGGAGGGGGGGGGGGATGATTCCCCATAGATAAAATGGTTCATCTCGTTGGATTGGCCATGGTCATTTTGGGATGAAATTTAAATATGTTAGCCTCGGACTTACTAGAGTAGCAAAACTTAAAGCCTACGGACTTTCTTAAAGGCATTGGCTAACATTGTTATGATTTTTAAAAAATCTCATTTTGTTACTTAAAAATGGGATAAACATTAGGGTTATAGTGTAAAAATACCAGTGTGAAAGTTTCAGAGCATAATATCCACGGGAAGTATTTTTAAATATTAGAAATGTGAACCAATGTTTGAAAAATATACGAGGGTCGGTTGCATAGACCCAACGTAAGGAGTGCGCATGCGCACATGACTCAACGGGACCGCACTGTGTGTATTGACGTATCACGCGGCGGAAGGCAAGTAATGGTATTTTTGAATTCGCGCAAACGGTCCTCTTAGTTCAGTGTCTCTCGAGACGAAAGCTAATAAAATCGCGGTTTGCGTCTAACTTACAGCTTTTCCTTCCAAATTATGGTTGGTTTCAGGGTTTTGAGTATAAATATAAGTACTTATACACATGTTTCATCTTAGTTTGAGAATTTTTGATAATAGTATTAGATAATAGTGACTATTACCGGCTTTATGGTCATGATAGATTGTGTTTACGTGTGCCCAGGGCGACATTCTTACCTATCCTTAATTTGTATTTTTCTTTTTCTTTCTGATCATTGTAATTATTATTCGCTATTCATCATACGACGTACATGCATTCATTACATTATTTTATGTACTTCTATTTATGTAAACTCACATGGATTGGAAAAGAAGACCTTCGGGTTATAGTGATTAAGTTAATCTTTTTCTTTTCCCGGCATCTATGTGACTCTCCCTATATTCTACTATTGTTTGTATTTGTTCTTTGGTTTGTTGATTCTGCCGAATAAAATAATAATAATAAAAATAATAATAATAATAATAATAATAATAATAATAATAATAATAATAATAATAATAATAATAATAATGATAATAATAATAATAATAGTATGCGTTTCATGATAAGTTTCATCCTAAATGCTGGTGTTGTTGTTAATATTAGAAGCAGGTAATCAATATAACTATTTGCCAGCTATGTCATGTGTATGTGTGAAACAAGAAGAAACAATAGTAGCATTTCTCAGCTGCAGCAATTTCACTATGTGAATAATCTATCAATGATGTTGAAAATTTATTTAGAATCCATAGAAAGCATCAAATTCGAGATGAAATCCCATTTCTTTTGACACAAGGATATCTGTCTAAACTCTCTTTATCTCTTCTATATTTTCTTGCGTGTCTCGAATAGACTGTTAGATAGACGGCGCCTTACCAATGCTTATTATCATCATTACAATATATTTTAAGGTTTTTTCACTGTGAACATGGCGGACAAAGAAAGCGGACAAACTAAAAAACCTCTCATTCTACCCTTCACAATGGTTCTGGTAGTCAAAAGAACATCCCTTCAGTGCTATTATGTTTAATCATGTAGTTCCAGGTGAATATGCACGTGACACCTGTTCCACATATCTTAGACAATAGCAGTGAAGGGATGTTCTTTTGACTACCAGAACCATTGTGAAGGGTAGAATGAGGGGTTGTTTATTTTGTCCGCTTTCTTGTCCGTCATGTTCATAGTGGTTGTTTCGTGACTCAATTTGAAGTATAATATGCTTTCGCTGACACCCCCAGAAATTCTCAGATATCGTTTTGGCATGCGATGATAATTGTTCAACCCTAAAAAGACTGGGCTATTTGGGAGGTATTGAGGACTGGGGCGCGCGGGGGGGGGGGGGGGGGTCCCCCCCTCGATATCTCGACGCAAAAATTTCCACGGACATTAAGAATCGCGTAAAGAACACAAATCCATCGTTATTTTATTTTATGTTAATCTTTATTTTTTCAACTTACGTTATCATTTATGATAATTCTATGCGTAAAACACATTTTGAGTGATAATTAAGTAATGAAAGGCTTTAAAGATGAAATTCCTATGCAAAAAGTTCTTTATAAACATTACAAACATTATTATTGGGAAAGAAAAAATCTTAAAGTGATTTCAATTCCTTTGTATTCTATTGTTTTTCTGTGTTTTTCAACTTTAATTTTTTATTGTTTTTTCAAGTTTGCTGTTTCAAGGTGTTATCTGGACCAATATTCAGTAAGAATATATGATAGTAACAGCTTAAAGAAGAAATTATAGAAGATAATGGAAGAATATAAGGAAATGCATTTTCCCATTTGTTTTGTACACAAAACTCAAGAAATTTTCTGGCTGACACAAAAGGTCACGTGACTCAGTAACGGTATGACCAGTTTTTGTAAACTTGGTGTCAAAGATGGGCAAGACTTGAATAAAAAAAGTCAGGGAGTGGCGTGGAGAGAAATGCGGTGGTTCGAATTTCGCGGCGAAAATTGTCGAGGGGCCATGATACCCCCCCCCCCCCCCCGTCTTTTTAGGGTTAATACAGCAGCTTGGATTCAGACACCGGCATAATAACCGGATGTTGAAGGCGTTTCCTTCGTGCAATGGGTTAGTGCAAACTGTGAATAATTTATCACCACTTTCGATTAAATAAATCTAGTATAGTCATCTAACATCTGTGCTTGAACATTTTTATTGATTGCCGTACTCAGGGTATGTAACTTCGAATAAGATTTATTTTACAATAATTTCCACGTTGTCAAATTGACTCAGAAACGGGGTCAGATGGGAGTCAAATCTATTCCAAGTTAAAGTGACTTAAGTCGCTTCTCAGCTAACGCCACACCATTCCGATTCAAATTAATTCGGAATCCGATTCACTTCAACTCCAAATAGAGTTGACTCCCAGATGACGCCGTTTCCTAGTCAATTTGACACCGTGGAAATAAGAGTGTATCCTTTCTCTCACTCAAGCATTATCTCTCTTGCATTAATAAATCCTACTGCATCTTTGTTACCTCGTGGGAATATTGATTATTCTCTGTTTTCCTCCAACAAATCATAACAATAGAAAAACAACAACAACAACAAATCTCTTTGCTTTCGTCAGAGAGCGTCTTTACATTTTAAAGTCATCGGTTCAAGTGTAAACATAGTATGATGTAAGTTAGACATAAAACGATCAGTTTTGCTTGGCTGGGCAAGCACACAATAACGAATAACCTTCTGACCGTTATCTGCTGAAACCGAGGTTGCCATGCTATCTATGTGTGTAAAGTTTGCTCTTTTGGCAATTATGGAAAACTGCAAACGATTATCTCCACAAGTAAGCCTACCAAATAAGAAAGATATTGAAATACGAAATGTTCTATAATGATGACATTTTTTAACACAACTTTAACTACTGATGACAGCATTTTGTAAACAATATTTCGTACACACATTAGTAAGTATTCATTTTCATTTTGCCCATGAATTGTACAATTTTTTTCTGTAACTAAATTCAAGATACAGTAGCAGTGTTTTCTCCAAAACATTGGGGTAAGAACAACGAGGATATGTGCTAGAAAATAAAGAATATTAAAATATCTGTGCTCAAATCATAGTGAGAGTTATCCACAAAATCATATGACCAATAGCTATGGTAATGTAAAAAAACCTGAAAATTTCAAAGAGGCATTACGTTCTTGATCTATGTCTGATTTTGTTCAAAATTTTCGCTGACCTGTTTCATTCTGTCCTATACTACACATGATTAATTGAGGAATATGGTTTTCTTTGATTATAGCTTGGTAAACTTTCTTCTTACTAAAGAATGTTCGTATAATTTCAATCTCATCGTTAGATTTTGGCTGTTGGTATCTCAAGCACACAAGCATGCAACGGCGCCCTCAGACGAAAGTAATTTATATAACCTATTTGATACTAAAACCAGGTGGTTCCTATAAGAAATTCATAGTTCGGTTCTCAGTGGGTCAACGGAACATAATCAACTATGGAAGGTTTACTTGGATCTTCTATTACTCTAGCACTCTCTCAGAAAAGTTGGTTAAAATTCATTAGAATGTAAAATACTAACTGGGTTTTTTAAAAGAAAAATGCCAATGTGTTTTACGTATGAAATTTCTAAACCAAGAATGTTTTAAACAACCTCATGATTTTCAACCAACTATTCTGAGAATACACATCTTTTATACCCCAAACGCAGAAAGAAAACCTACCCTATACCACCAATCAATATCTATACCAATAGTCAAACACTGATTGCCTTCGATTGGCAGTAGTAACGATTTGAATAAGGTACAATTACATTTGCTTTTAAAAAAGACCAAAGCAAACAAACATAAAGCAAAAAACAAGACAAATGAACAAATAAAAACAGTCGAACGCACGTTAAGTTTTCAAGTATTAAATATATTTTAATTTGCAATATAAATACATTGGTTATATAGATGATATTGAGATAACAGTGAATGGAAATTAGGCATATAGGTATGAACTTGTGCACAAACTATGAAGAAAGACAAATCTCACACAGGTCTGCAAACGCAGACTATATTTTGACACTTTCAAATATCTAATTTCGTGATGGCTTCGATATAAAAAAAAAAAAAAAAAAGCTTTTCCAGAGAGGCATAACACACCGCCGAGGAATCTCTGAAGGATCTGGGCCCCGTGTCATAAAACTTGTTATCACTAATCAAGTTGCAATAATTGTTATAAGTTACTGAAATCATTCCATCTGATTGGCTGAGAGCAAATTTGTCATTTAATGTGGCAGTTGTTACTGATAACAAGTTTTATGAACGGGGTCCAGACTGTATGTTAGGGAAAACGGAAATAAATAAAACCCAAACAAAACAAATAAAAAGCGTCAAATAAAAATGTCTCATGAAATATATTATTTATATATTTTCCCTTTTCTATTCTAAATTACAATATTAGTTGCTGAATTCCCCCCCCCCCCCTCCCAAGGCGTAATGATAATTGCCATGCCAAGAGAAGGAGAAATACGGCTGCAAATAATCAGGATAATACGAGGGAGAAATATACATTCTACTCTAATCTCCAATCAGTCTGATCAATTGCCCCATCTCACAGCCTCTCTCAGCCTCTCTCAGCCTCTCTCTTTCTCTCTATTTCTTTCCTATGTCTTCCTTTTAGCCCATCTTCCCCCTCTCTCTCTCTAGATTTTTCTTCTTTCAATTCATATCTCTCTTAACGAAGGACATCAAAGATATTGAGATTAAACAACACAAAAAATATTGAAATTTATTCTTGTGGAAACCATGCTCGTTAATTTTTTTCAATAATAATGAAAGCTAATTTGCTTTGTAATCTAACTGATAAATGCAGACCACAAATCTTGTCCAGTTTTTGCCATAATGTTAAAAAAACAACAACAAAAACTATAAATGTGAAAATGTGAAATCCCTCATGCTACTTCTTATCTGGCGTAGCACCAAGGTGCACACACACACAAAAAAAAAGAATCCGGGGCCTGTTTCTTCGTACCGTCGTAAGTCTAAGTTCGTGGACATCCCACTGAAATATAACACGACACTATGAGTTGTCCCAGGACTTAAACTTTGACGGTTTACAGAAACAAGCCCCTAAAATCTAACTTTTACTAGTACGGTTGTCGTTTACTTTTGTATAGTGTTGAAAATATTCCTAGCTAACTATAAAGATTACACACATGTGATAAAATAACTGATAAGATTTAAAACTGAATGAGTTAAATGATCCGATTCTTTGTCGTCGCTCGATCCAAGCGGCCGAGGTATTGAGAAACGACTTGGGAGATAAATTTTTTAAAATATGAAGAGTTCCCATGCGGATTTTGATGAAGCAATAATTTGAGGTTGTGCTATAATCTATCAGCGTATCGCTCTGAAATTCCCAAACCTCGAAATAAACGTTTCTTTGTACGAGTAGTTTGAATCCCTTTCCCATCCATTCTAAATTTCGTATATCACACCCGACCGTTATCTTGAAGGATTATTTCATCACATATAGCCCCCAGCCATGCCTTTTTTAATTTAAAATCCTGCATAATTGTGGTCGCTTGTACCTAGGCTAGATAATTATGCACATTATTTATTTATCTTCTTCTTCTTTTATTTATCTATTTTTTTTTGCAAGTAGTCAAAATAGATTAGTTTTGCCTCTACTTTCCTATATCTTATCGTGCTGATTTATGTAAGAAGAAGAAGAAGGAGAAGAAGAAGAAGAAGAAGAAGAAGAAGAAGAAGAAGAAGAAGAAGAAGAAGAAGAAGAAGATATAGAAGAAGTGTTAATTTAATATTCACTCGGGTCGCGAAACTGAGTTAACCCTATCTTTCACTTGCAATGTATTGTTCGTTATACAAAGAGAGCTACTTGATTGTTTTCTTAATTGCAAGAATGCTTCCCTGAAGAACATAATTGTCGAGCTTTGAACTTATACTTCAAAGAAAAGAGCTTTAATAGTTTTACTCCAGCTGATAACTCCTTATTATTTGACATCATTTACTAGAAAAACGGAACGTTTCGTTTAAAGACTTAATTTTAGGCAAATAAGTCTCAGTCTGATGTGGACGAACTAGATAAAAATTAAGCACTATAATGACTAATCATGCGTGTATCTTATCATTTGTTGTTTTTGCGCTTGATTGCATAATGTAACGAAAGGCATTCTCTTTTCACACGAAAGAGTAACAATTTTTTTAAAACCATATCACAGTACCGAGTTTATAAAGGCATAAATACTAGTACAGTGTTTCCTGCGGAAATCCCCGGACCCTTCGAAATGCACGTTTTTACCTCAAATTAGCGAATAAGTCGAAGCTCGCTTATATACGACAAGTTACATTTAAACATCGACAACAATAAGTTTACCTTGAAGTTTCAAATTCATGCTGAAAAATATTACCGAGAAAAAAAAGTTCAACGGCAAGAGAAATAAATCGTATTATGTAGAACACGTCATAATCATTCACTCTAAATTTCTTAGATTAGGAATCATTCTAAATTGATTGTAATTAGGGACAACTTCAAAATTAGATTAAGAAATTATGGTTACAGTTCGTCATTCCAAGGGTCCGTTATTCCGCAGGTTCGTTAGTCCGAAAATGAAATTAGGTTCGTTAGTTGGTTAGTTGGTTAGTTATTTTCGGACTTTCATTTTCGGACTATCGAACCTTCGGAATAACGAATCCTTTTTCATTTTCGGATTAGCGAACCATCGGAATAACGAACCTTTGGAACAACGCCACTAATGTTCGGATTAACGAACCCCTTTTTTTTTTCATTTTCGGATTAAAGAACATCTTTTTGCGTGTTTCGGAATAACGAACCTTCGGAAAAACGAACATCACCCGAAATTATAATCAATAAGATTGATTTCTAAATCTGTCAGATTAAGGTGTTTTTTTTTTAATTCTGGAGTTGTCCATGATTTTAGTCGAAGAAAGTCAGAGCGTTTGATGTGTAAAAATACGGACTCTCTACGACACTTGGACCGCTTTATCTTTGTATAATTTTAAAGATAAAGGTGCTTTCTTCATGTCCATGTTCATTGCATATGTTCGTACAAGCGTTTATCAGTGAGATAGATGGCAGATCCTGCCTATAAAATGACAAACATTGTCCTCCAGTGAGGAATCAAAATTAGAATTCTGGAATATATAAACTCAGTTCGATTTTCTTCTATAGGCGACTGACACAATGTGGCTATATTGCTATGGTTTGTCATAACTTTGTAACTGCGTTCATGGGGCCGTTTGCACCTTCCTCGTAGTCTTTACACAAGTCGCAGGCACTATGTGAATCCAGTCTACACGAGTGTTCAACCTGAGCTGACGTCATACCGCCATCACTTGTGATTTCACTCGCAACACTATCTTGATTAACTAGCCCTTCTCGAGCACGTTCTCTAGCACTTTTTCCATTTTCTACGAGGAAAATTCCATCGATTTCGTCCCCTCCTTCACAGTCGAAATCGTCATCGGCTTGGAATACGGGATTAATCTCCCCATAAGACACATCGTGGTCGCTACTGTCACCGATGGAAATAGACGATGACTGTTTTCTCGGTGATGGTGTCATTCGATGAGGGTGAACAAAGACCCTGATTTGTGATGTCTCCATGCCGTCTGTTATTAAAGCTTTATTGTAATCTCGATCATCCCTGTCTATCGATAGCCCGGTGTCGTCGTAATGTGGATCAGTGATTCTGTGCTGCTGTAAGTAAGGTGAATGACCTCCGTTCGTGTGAACTATCACCTTTGGGGTCAATGACACGTTATCGTAAATGTCAGATGACTTGCCGTTGTTTTCTAAGATAGCTTTGCGTGATCTAAGAGGCAAAGATAAAAACATGAAATAAAGAGAAATTATCAGATTTCAAGAGAAACCGTTTCAACCCATTTGTAAGTTTAACTTTTCCGGGGGAGGGGCGGTGTTTCCACGCATTAAGTTATCTTTAGTTTTAAAAGATCTCAGCATTCAAAATACTAAAAAAACTTTTTATTACATCTCCAAATCTCTCAATATTTTGCCAATTTGTTTGTTCTGAACTTCCATTTTCTTCTGAGACAAACTTTCTTTGATCTGTTAATTCTCATTTAATGAGAAATCCACTTTAGAAAATGAAGTGTTAGTCTTTCGGTTTCGTGGTGTTTCCATAATACAGCTTCAATCGCAAAACCCTAATTTATTGGCCGAATTACAAAATATTTCAATACCTTCGGGCTGAAAATTGTAATGCATCATATTTCAGATTGGGAGATGGATCGGAAGAGATAAAACATCATTCTACAATCATTAAAATAGGTAAACCCATTTTGTAAAATTCGTAATAATGACAGAAGCTTTTACATGAAAAGGGGACATATGAAATAACTTGCAAAATTCCATGTGACATCGCTCATGCAATAGCGCGACATTTCAATAAGGTTTTAAAAAGAGAATACTGAATTGATGTATCGATTGTTGTCTTTCTTATGGGGTGTTGCATGTTGCAACTGATTGTCACTGGCCAATCAAATCATTCTTGCATGCATGTCTTCTTAAAAGGGCAGACCCCGAGCCAATCAGAATGGTTTTTTCAAAATTAGCAACTTGTCTGTTGATGTTTTTCACAAATCTAAAACATTAATGTTGAATAAATCTATTCATCTCTATTTACAGTAAACATGGTAAAGATCAGCTCTGTACGTAATGCGGCTGGGGCTTTACGCATATTTTTAAAGTCTATTCTAGACATAACATCCCAGCCCCTGAAAAAACTTTTCAGTTGATATTTTGCTCATGCTGGTCGACTGGCAAGGGAAATGAAGTTTGCTCGAGGGTGTCATACACTCGTTCTTTCCCCCTTTAATTCTTTTCCCATCCTTTCCTTTGCTGTTTCATTTGTTTTCCTTTCCTTTTCTCTCCGACATTCTGTGATGGATGGTTACATGCCCCACCCCCTTGTGTCGAGGTTGGGCCGTAGTTTGGTCGCAATCGGCTCGCAGTGTAATCGTAGTGCTTTCTTCCAGTCGTTTCAACTAACCTTCTAAGTGCAGCCGTATCGCTTGACCTATTAAGTCCCATCTGACGGGCTGACAGGGGAAGCAGGATATCCCTTTTACGATGCTCTTGACATCTTCTATAGCCCGCCACCATGAGGAGAAGTAGAGATATTCCTACGATGCAAGGCATAACAATGAGGATAGACGAATTGTCCTGAATGGTCACGATTATGTTGTACGAACTCCGACCAGCATTTCTAGATCCTGTAAAGTGATAAGGGAAAAATAGGTAAATAAACAACTGGATTATGATTTTAACCTGTTGACTACCGAATTCGCACATTCCCGTAAGATTTATTGCAGGGTTACCCGGCTCCAGTTACAAGTAGGGAATTTGCAATACAGGAAAGATGACAGCAATTTTTATTGTCAGGAAAATTTTCTTTTACTTTTCTTTTTTTTCTTCTTCTTCTCATAATTGTTTTTATCATTATCCATATCATCACCATCATTGTCATTATCATTATCATTATTATTATTATTATTATTACTGATGTTGCTTTGAAGTAAATAATCAGAATAATGATGACGATGATAATGATAATGATAATGATGATGATGATGATAAAAATAAGAACAATAATAACGATGATAACAATAATAATGATTACAATATATTTTTTTAAAGAAGCAAAATCCACTTGAATTGAAATAATCAAGGCATTGATATATAGCGGGTTTCAAAGGATGGAATCACACACACACACACACACACACACACACACACACACACATATATATATATATATAGGTAAGTGCATCAACAGATCCATATGAGTAGAAAGTTAAAGGCCATTCATTAATCATATGCCAATTTAAGCAGACACGTTTTTTTCTCGTACGTTTAATGATTATTTTCTATGGCTCAAGGCGCGCTAGTTCTATTTTTTTTTCTTTGGTGGGGATCATGTAATTTATAATACACTCATACCATATACTTTGCATGTCAGTCGTAGAACCCTCGCTTTTGATGCTTAGAGCGGAAAGACACCACCGTTAATTGACTTGGTAATCAATTGCAAGTGCATTAATATCTTATCGGTGTAATGCATTATGAGCGAGCTAATGCATGAATGATGGACGAAGACCGAGTATGATAGTTTTGACAAAGACCATTATGGCCACTGGCCTGTGGTGAAGCGGGGGGGGGGGGGGGGGGGCACTAACTGCTTTTGGCGAGATGATTTTGTTTTATTCTTTTTTAATCCACGTTTGTCACGCTCCACCCAGGTGTACCTGGGGACACGATATATAAGAGAGCTCTATACACATTAAGTTGTGCCCGGGGTTATAGTAAGTACATGTACTTTAGCCAGCGGTGTAATGACCATTTTCTACATAGGGGGAGGGGGGGGGGGGGGGAGGCTGCGCTATAGAAATAGAAGGGGTCCACCTGCTGATGAGCAAGCAAGCACAAGTAGTCTTGAAGGATAACGAAGAAAAACGGAATAAAAGGGGTCCAGTCGGCTAGATATTCAAGAAAATTCGATGCAGGGACAATGTTGAAGAGATACAAAGACTAATAAAAAACAACAACCAAAACCTCCCACCAGTACGCCAGTGATTGGAGCTATACATGAATTGGATGTATGATACTCCACATTAATAGAGCAAAATTACTGGCACGGATACACAATGATGATATTCGCCGTCTAAAAGCAGAGATTTGCTGTATTAGATTAGCAGAATCCAGAGAATGATTCAAAAATTATCTCAAGCCTTACTTCTTCTCATCTTATTGAGTGCACTTTCCTTTCTCCCTACCTCTCCCCCCCTCTCTCTCTCTCTCTCTCTCAGTCTCTCACGCTCTTTCTCTCCTTTCTCTCCATCCCCCTCTCTCATTCTTTCCTTTCTCTCTCTCTCTCTCTCTCTCTCTCTGTTGCTCTCATTTCTCCTTTTCTCACTCACAGTTTCTTTCTCTTTTTCTCTCTTCCTCCCTTTTCTGTACCTCTCTCTCTCCCCCCCTCTCTCTTTCATCCTGTTTCGTCATGCCCCCCCCTCTCTCTGTCTCTTTCTCTCCCTTATTCTTTCCCCTCTCCGTTTCACTATCCCTTATTAATTCTTGTATATCTCTCTCAACCTAATCCTGATTTATCAGATCGATTGAGGATTATTCAGACATGCTGTAATGAGTGTAATAGTTATTACAAATATTATTGAATGATAGAGTTTCATGCATTTGCTTTTATCTTCGAATGTCTGCAGAAATGTGTGTCGAGTTATATATAAAAAGACACTAACAAATCTGTAAAATAAATCTGGATATGTTCAACTCTGTGTAAGTGCCACTATGATTAGAGGGAATAAAAAAGGTAACAACAACAACTAACCACACTTAACGTTGTGGTAAAGTGATACAGTGATTTCCATTAATGATGTCGCAAATTATCGTATTGAAAGCGTAATTACCATTTCATTACTTTTAGCAATCCGCCTATACGACAAAATATTAAACGTGGTCGTGTCTTGTAACCATGATAACAACGTTCACCTTTTTTTACATCACACCACACCCAAAATAGTCTGTATATCCAAGGATATAACTACACTGCCAATACTATCATGTTAGTAGATACGCGTGGGGGCTGATCCCGTATCAGTCATCAGTCAAGAAAAACAGACACAACAAAATAGTAGATATGACTAATAGTCCAAACCCACGTAGGTTTGCCCTACATGTCGGCCTACCACACCTATATTGATCAGTTAATCTGCACTGAAATATTACGTGTTTCACAATTACATTCAATGTCGAGTTAACGGGGAAACCTTGAATCACAAATCAGGAAACGGAGACTTTAATCGGTGAGTAACGAGACCGCCAGTTTTCCAGAGGAAAAAAAGGCAGAAATTTCAGCTTAAGAGTGATTTCTCAGAAATCCATTAGAATTATACCTGCTGTTGTCGAACTTTTACAGGAGGACACAATGAAAAACAACAAAAACTGAACAAGAAAAAGGGAATTGCCATAAAAAGAGAATTAAAGAATAACATAAACAAATAGTACCGCTTGAAACAACTGGGGAGCGTTTCATGAAGAGTCTTGTCGGTGATTTTCACCGACTAATTTGCTCTCAGCCAATCAGATGCGAGGATTTTCAGTAGCTTATAACAGTTGTCAGTGAAAATCACCGACAAAACTCTTCATGAAACGCTCCCCTGAAAATCTATTTTCCTGTAACACATGACGTTGTATATATCTCATATTCTTTTGGAGTCAGGTGATCTCTTTATTTTGAAATTTGTAATATCTTCCCGCAAAAAACGACAGTGTATCCCTTTTTATCGTAATAAAGGCTCAAAGAAAATAATCTATGCATTTGCGTTATGAGAAACAGGGAAAGCAACATTCAAAAGCTAGATGAATTAAAGAAATTTTAAATGAATACGTTTGATGATGATGATGATGATGATGATGATGATGATGATGATGAAGATGATGATGATGATGAAAATTTACAGAGTGCGCACACAGTTCAAGGACGCTCATTGCACTAGCTTAGCAAAAGTTATCTTAATACAATAACATTGAAGTATACGAACTGGATAAAACAAGACAAGAAGAAAATTTAGGATCGTATGCAGCCAAGTCTAATATCTTTTCCATGTGGTTTTATCATTTCTCGAAACGAGATACATTGTTTGTTTCAGAAGAGTGATTATTAATCTTAGAAGAAAATTGCGAATAAAATAAACACATACTTTTAAAAAGAAGCCAAAATGAAAAAAGAACACAACGTATAAAGGAATGAACCGATGTCTCGTCTCTTGTTATTTTTGTTATTTAGTAAACTATATAAGAGTTGACTTCACGATTTTTCACTCAGTTGACTTGATTCAATTAGTTCAAGTCCATGACTACATCCATTAAATGCATGAATATTATTTTCCATGGGATAAAGCAGTCTGCTCTTGACAACCGATATATCAACGTACCAATACAACAATCTAATCCACAGTTTAAATGAACACAAGGCGTGGTCTTTAACGAAAAAGCATAAATAGAAGCATTTCTTATTTTGAACCAAACTTGTATTCTCTCCAAGCCAAATTTTAAGAAGTCACAGAAAATTATGTCGCAGTAGACCTTAGCAACAAGCCATGTCCTGTCTCTTCTCTTCACCGGTTTACTATGTGCCTAGGATCTGCCCACGATCTGCCCACGATTATAGTGTCGCGACTGGTTACCTCAATATTACCCAGATTCGCAAACAGAAACACACCTTAAAGTAGTGTTCATTGCGTTGGTGACGCAATACCACTTCTATCGTGATTATCCACTTTCTTTAACCAAAACTACAATAATTTATTGTTAAAGGTGGTAGCCCACATTTGCACAACATTGTTTCAGAATTTGAAGACAAATAAGTCAATTTTAAAAGACAGATACTTATGTACAGCTATCATGTTATCAAATTTACAGCAATATTTCCAAAGAATAAGTGAAAAATGAATGCATGGTTTTACTCTTAAAGCGTCAGGAACACGCCTTTACAAAACAAGGAAAATAAAAGGAAATTTGTGTTGAATATTTCGTTCTCAATCCTAAACGGGAATGTACTGGGATCTAAAACTTTACGAGTCTTTTTTTTTTCTTTTTTCTGTAGCTTAAAGCAATCTAAAGTAAAACTTTTTGTGCAGATTGGGTGCCACTTGCAAATGAGAAAGATCTTTTTATGAGTACATCCGATGTGCATTACCGTGCAGCTGTTTCTATTATTTGTCTTAACGGTAATCTATTGTTGTTGTTGTTGTTGGAATAATGGTGAAGGCTAGCTTACCTTTCGAATGAGAGGTCCTCGGTTCGATCCTCTCTTGGTGCTTACATGTTGTTTTGCTTAGTTGCCCCCCCCCCCCCCCCTCGACACAGATGCACTAGATGGCTACCTGGTCATGCTGGTATTGCTGGGGTAAAAATAATTGCAGGGGCCACAGGAAGAGCAGTATCGATGTGACTACCCTGGTAAAATAAATTGAATTCTTATCATTTTCATTATTTTTTCTATACTTTCAAAGTTTCAGGAGACCCAAATTAATTTTCATAAAACATGTAATTTGTTTCCCAGTCCTGTTACAGGAACAAATATAATATTCATCAAAATAAATTAATAAATTGCGGCATATTATACACGATAATGGACTGCGCCAAAAAATGTAGGAGACAAAAGTACAATGCTCTCCGTTACTACGTCATATTGTCACCATGGTAACAACATTCATGAGTTTATCAATCTCAATTAACGAAATGAGACGTATAGATGGCAGAACAATGGGAGATAGAAATAAACCCCACTAGATGATTAAACGCATCCCATATATCCGTGCGTGTGTGTGTAATTTTTTAATCGTCTGACAAAAAAAAAAAAAAAAAAAAAAAAGCTGTTACACAAAAAGAGACAAGCAGGCTGTAATAAAATAATAATACTGAAATAGCGTACTGTGAGGAAAATTAATGATGATATATGAACACAATTATCATTACCATTAATGCTAATTGCTACTGGTATTGTTTGAAGCTGTTGTTATTACGAATACCTTTATCATAATGCTGCTCTAGATGATGATGTTGTTGTTGGTGGTGGTGGTGGTGGTGGTGATGGTGGTGGTGGCGGTGGTGGTGGTGGTGATGATGATGAGGGGGTGGTGGTGATGATGATGTTGGTGGTGGTGGTGGTGGTGGTGGTGGTGATGATGATAATGACAGGGGTAGTGGTGATGGTGATGATGATGATGATGGTGGTGGCGGTGGTGGTGGTGATGATGACGGGGGTGGTGGTGATGGTGATGATGATGATGGTGGTGGTGGTGGTGGTGGTGGTGATGATGATGGTAATGATGGTGGTGGTTGTGGTGGTGGTGGTGATGATGATGATGATGATAATGATGATGATGATGATGATGATGATGATGATGTTGAGAATCACCCCACAGAGGATTGGCGAGAAAGCCAGGTGTAGATAAGTTTTGATTTTGGCTGTTCTTAAAAAAATCGAATAATATCCAGCCAAGCTGTTTGTGGATCGGGCAAAGGAAGAGCAAAAACAACAAACAATCAAACAATCAAACGATCAAACAAGTAAACAAAAAAAAAAAAGGATCCAAATAATCACCAAAAGAAATGCAATCCCTGCCAAAGACTAAAGTTAATCAACATTCGCCTAACACTACTCCATCCAGATAAAGCGCATGAATACTTATCCGCTGTGTCTTGGTAGCCGAGCTGAAACCGAGAAAGAAGTATACATGAACAAGACATATTGGGGATGATGATGATGATGATGATGGTGGTGGTGGTGGTGGTGATGATAATGACGGGGGTGGTGGTGATGGTGATGATGATGATGATGGTGGCG
>CM057162.1:3313033-3322356 GCA_029962745.1 Echinometra lucunter | reverse complement strand
TAATATATTTTTTACATTCAACTCGGCAATGCCAAGAAATTAAAAAGTTATGAAAGTAGGGCAGTTTCTATGTTGTAGATGCTTGTTACTTTGATTATCCAATATAACACTCCAACGAGAGGTAGAAACACTTGAGTCTCTATTAATGCTAATTTCACATCAAGGGTAGGCGCGTTTCTAATAAAGTGCATCATCAATTAACCTAAATGATGACAGTTTAAATTACATCGAAAAGAAAAAAAAAAAAGGAGGAAGGCTAGGATGGTGTAAAGTCCGCTGATAGATGTTATCGAGTTGAATTTTTTTATTCCAAAACAGATAATCACTGCGTTATTTCCCGCCTGTCGACATATGTATGGCCGTCTGTCTCTTGTCTGTCTCTCTTTCTTTATCATGTTTATCCCTTCCTATTGTTCTCTTTTCTCTCCCTTCTCGCTTTTATCCCTCCGCCCCCCCCTCTCTCTCTCTCTCTCCCTCTCTTTCTTTCAGACTGAGAAGTTATGTGTCTCCAAGTGTTAGCTGCCAAGGCTCTAGAATCAAGTGCAGTTGCGGATTATTTGCTAGAATGAAACCTTTTCATCACAATGATCACTTCATCGCTATTTTCATTCATTCTTGCACATCTCTCTCTCTACCTACATATCTATCCATCTATCTATCTATCTTTCTGTCCGTTTTTACTCCCCACCATTTTTCTGTCTCCAAGTCTCCTTTCCTTGCTCTAAGCTTTTTGGTCTCCATCTCTGTTTACATCTTTTTCTGACATTTCTGAATTTTGGCACCATGCTCTTTTGACTTCCTTCCTTTAAACTTAGGGTTTAATTTTATCGAACCCATGCAATTACCAAATTGCTCTATTGTAGTTTTCGAGGCCTACTTCAAATCTAAGATGAAACGCCTCTAATTGCTTTCCTAATGACTCAAAAAGCTGAGTGACAAGATATTTCATTTTCCCCGTATGTTTAAAGGTTTGTTCGATTTCAGAATTCAAAGATTGGACCTTGAGCTTAGTTTGCATATTGCAATCACCTTGAGTTTCTTCCTCTGAGACATCTGCCACCAGTCCTGCCAATAACATCTGTACATACTGTATATGGCAAATCCAGGTGAACATCAAATACACGAAAGTAAACATGCCGGTGAAGGATGAGGAAAGGAAGAGTATAAAGTAGAGAAATAAGAAATAAACTATTCGAATGCTGCTGCTATTTCTACTACTACTACTACTACTACTACTACTACTACTACTACTACTACTACTACTACTACTACTACTACTTACTATCATCATCATCATCATCATCATCATCATCATCATCATCATCATCATCATCATCGTCATCAT
This sequence comes from Echinometra lucunter, assembly GCA_029962745.1. Lineage (NCBI taxonomy): Eukaryota > Metazoa > Echinodermata > Echinoidea > Camarodonta > Echinometridae > Echinometra > Echinometra lucunter. Next base: position 3,321,011 of record CM057162.1, on the reverse strand, counting down.
CATCGTGATCACATAATCATCATCATTTTATTCCATTTTAAACTTTCAATAACACACACACATATATATATCATCATGTCTTGTTCATTTATACTTCTTTCTCGGTTTCAGCTCGGCCACCAAGACACAGCGGATGCGCTTTATCTAGGTGGAGTAGTGGTGTTAGGCGAATGTAGATTAACCTTAGTGCTTTGGCAGAGACTGCATTTCTTTTGGTGATTATTTGGATCCTCTTTGTTGTTTGTTGTTTTTCGCTCTTCCTTTGCCCGATCCACAAACAGCTTGGCAATATATTATTCAATTTTTTTTTTAAGAACAGCAAAAATCAAAACCGTTTTGATTACGTATCTACGTATTGTAGATACGTTACGTATCTACACCTGGATTTCTCGCCACCCCCCCCCCCCCCCCTCCATTTCTAGTGAATGTACCAAGAACGTGACCTGCTACACAATAGTTTAGTTTTTTTGTACTGATTTTATTTTTGTTTTATAATTCCTAGAATATCTCCACATTGCTGGTTACAGTGAATACATTGCTCGTACATGCATCCAATTTTGCTCTATTAATATCCGGGGATTCAGAGTAGGGCCCCGTTTCATGAAACTTGTTATCAGTAATAAGTTGCAGTAACCGTTATAAGCTACTGCAATCCATGCATCTGACCGGCTGAGAGCAAATTTGTCATAGAAACGTGGCATCTGTTACCGTTAACATGTTTTATGAAACGGGCCCCAGGTTCTTCATTGTGATACTATCGTATTTGTCACGCAAATGGTGAGGGCAATACGTCAAAATAAATCAAAAGAATTAGCCTTGCTCTTTGGCATTATCTTCCAATTTGCGCGTAAATGAACAAGGATCCTACCGGTATAAGAAAGCCTCATTTCCATTTAAAGTGAGATTGTCGTGGATGCTGCAAGTCTTTCTTAACCTTGACAAGTAAGTGTGAATACAGCACTATAACATTTTACCTGTTCTTTAAGAAAGCTTCATTGTAATGAAAATTGAGCTCGCCATACACAAATCTGACTAATAATAATGATCATAATAATCTTGTATACCCAGAGAAGCCTCATCAGTTCCAGTGTTGTTCTTCCTGAGGTCCCTGCAAATTATTATTACCCCAGCTATTATTGCTAGGTCCCCATTTACACCTGGGTCGAGTGGGACACAATATTGGGTAAAACATCTTGCCCAAGGATGTAAGCACCCAGCGAGGATCGAACCCAGGACCTCTTGTTTAAGAGTCAAGAGCCTTTACCAATAGACCAAAGTGCTCCCAATATCCTTCATACTGAATTTCGAATGTTCCTATTAAACTTCAGTCTTAGTTTAAATGTATTTCATCTAAAGAGCGCTATCAGAGAGCAAAATCTCAAACGACAATCTAAATTGCTTGAAGATGAAAATCGCGGAGGCCGTGCGGGTCTGTGGGATGACGCCAAATGAGAAAGAATATCAGTTAATTAAGATCGCTTTTGTTGGTGGTCATCACGCAGCAGAATGGGTATTCAAGATACATCAGTCCCCACTGTAGGCCTACATGTATAGTAAACTTACCTCATATTGAAGACTGACATGATTATAGTAAAGGAAATTCTCCTCTAGCAGACAAAAATGTTTGATTGTATGAGACACTTTTGACCCAAACAGGATAAAAACTATATACTTTCGAAAAATCAACTGCAATTTCAAAAGCCTAATGTACTGCCATACAAATCATTCGGATTACGTAAGGATTACGCAATTGTAAAGTCTGACATTCCTAAAGGTGATAGACAGGGGCATGAAGTTGCCTTAAGTTGATTTTTTTTTCCATTTGATTAACAATTAATTTGTATATGATTATTTTTCTGTAGTTGCAAGCTAAACTTTACGATTCCAAACAGAATGGAGCAGATTTGCATGTCAGAAATAGCTCTGTTTTACACTCAAACGAAATACCAGTGCTCAAAGTATCTAGAAAATAACATGCAACGTTCTGAGAAAAGAAAAGAAAAACATCTAGAGGCAAAACGGAGTCCTGTCCACTTGCAGCCAGACTAGGCTAGACAGGCAAAGATCAAAGGATTAGTGTAAGTTTCCTATTGAGACTCAAACAGGCAAACCAGGCTATAGTGCTTAAAAGCTTTTAATAGCAGATACATGGTATATCAGGTTTTGACAGTACATGTTTTATTCGTCTGCACATGTATTTCATCATGACTCCACTCGTTCCCGAAGGACCTCTCTTTTTAAAAGCAAAAAAAAAAAAGAAGAAAGAAAAAGGAAAAGCTTTTGAAATGGCATTGGTCGTCGACCACAAGGGGGTGAAACTCCGCTTCTGCATCCGGCCAGCCATGGAGGGGGGGGGGGGGGGGTACGGAGGGTCAAATTGATCCCGCGTTTTATGTACAAAATTTTATAAACCTATGGCGCAGACCATTTTTCCGAGTATCAGCGAAAATCAGGCTTGTTTTGGCTTGCGCGCAGCGCGTATCACATTTTCATGAATATTTATGAATATGTATTAGATTTTTGTGACTTATTAACATAATAACGCATGCGCACTGAATTATTCATTCATTCATTTACCGTACCGTCGCCCAGACTCGTGAGAATTTCCCTCATTTCCTCTCTCATATCAATCATTTTACCCCAATAGCTTACACTCACTTCTATTTATCTGATGCCGATGCTGTCAGTAAGACATGCATTTCTGATTTTGACTTTATTTTGTGTTGATCACTTGCAGACTAAATTCAACAAAAGCTGTGTTTACAATATTATTATTGAAGGAATCCACACTCTACAAGCATTGCTTTTTTTAATAGAGGATCACCTCCATTTCAATAACATAAGAGCTTATAGGCTACTGTATTATTCTTTTGTAGATTAACTTTGTTTCATATTTCAAATTATGTAAACGTATCCTGTAAACAGTAACATGCATGTCTCCTGGCCCCCTCCACCAAACAGATAAATTCCTCTCACATATGGCTGCTGCAATCATGGGCATCAATGTGGGGAGGGGGGTGGGGGGAAGGGGGCATGGCGCGGTATGCGTCCCTAATATTTTAAGAGTGGGTTGACACAATAGGGTATGTCCCCCACATTCTGGAACAAAGCACACCTAGTCAAACCAAATTTCTAGCGTAATCCCCCCCCCCCCCACCCCCTATACTTAAAGCTGTGAGCTCTTTCTTTTCTCAGCAAAGTTTAACATTAATTTTTGCTCGTTGACATTTTGGGGAGGGGATCATCATAGACATATAATAAATGTATCCCCCTAAAGAATTTGATCCAAGGATTTTTTTTATCATTTCTGCAAACCAATTAAGGTGTATGCCCCCAAAGAAAAAATGCTGAGGAGCATTTTCTTTACTCGCTAGTCAGTGAATTTTAGGACATTACCCCCCCCCCCCCCCCGTCCTGTATGCACTGCAATCATACCTCAATTACAAAGTAACTTCATGATTTTGTGCCTGCATTATCGTCAACAATGCTTTTTTTCTTTCTTTTGCTAGTCCCTGAATTTTTGGACAGCCCCTTCCCCCCCCCCACCATATGGCTACAATCACACCTCTGTCACAAAACAACTTCATATGATCTTATGCCTGCATCATGCATCATCTTCAACCTCATCATCATTGTCTTTTCTTCTTTCTTTTGCTAGTCAGTGAATTTTTGAACAGAGCCCCCCCCCCCCCATCGCACCTCAATTACAAAGCAACTTCATATGATCTTTGGCCGGAATCATCATCCTCAACCTTGTCATCATCATCATCATCATCATCATCATTATCAACACTATCTTTCTTTCGCTATTCAGTGATTTTTCGGACAGTGCCCCCCCCCCCCCTCCATATGGCTGCAATCAACCTCAATTACAAGGCAACTTCATATGATCTTGTGCCAGCATCATCATCCTCATCATCATCAACAACACTGACAAAAGCAACATCAACATCAGATTTCACTCAAGGTTAAGAGAAATTGAAAGACAATAAGAATATAGAGAGAAGAAAATTATTTTATTAGCAAAAAAGTGTAACTCTAATTTCAATGCAGCAAGAGATCAGCAAACATTTCTGGAGGCAGAAAGCTCTTGTGGGAATACTTATAATAAATAATTGACTAGACTTGCTCCAGAACTACCCTCCAAACAATCACCCCCCCCCCCCCTCAGTGTCTACCCCTGGACAATCAACCCAAGCCAATTACAATGCCCATCCCATCCCCTAACTTGGAAATGTTACTTACTGTAGTTGACCTCAGGATTATTTCTTGGGGGGGGGGGGGGGGGGACAGTACACTGGAGGTAATTACCCGAGGAATAATAGTCCTAGAACTGTTGATTTTGAAGGCACAACTTCTATATACCATTTTTGTGTTCCCTGATTTTTTTATTTCTTTTGAATAGTTGTTAAAATGGTTTTGGTCCATGTTTCAATTGAATTCACAGATTTATACATTTTATTAGCCTGTCATGAAATCAGGCTCAAATCTTAATCAAGGTATCTTTAGGCAAAATGCAAATGAAGTTTCAAAATAAGGGCTTGGGGAAGGGTGCAATTCCTTAGTCTTCAAGCAGCTGGATACTCTGCAAGCCTTGTACTTGAACTTATTAGACAACCTGCAAGTAGAAAACAAAAGAAAAGAGAAAAATTTGTAAACATGCTACAGAGGAGAGAGAGAGAGAGAGAGAGAGAAAGAAAGAAAGAAAGGCTCCTCTCTAAGTACATGATAAATGACGTGATGAACCTGCCTGAAACTTTATTCTAAGTAGTTCAGTACATTATACTAGGAGGTCTGCACATAAGACTGCAAGCTTCAATCTGTGATAATAAAGATATTGGTTGTTGTTATTAGGCTAAGACTCGTTAGTCTTTACTTTGTATGGCTACTCTGTAGTAAAATACGCTGGGTTTTTTTTTAAAACATCCACGGCAAATGGATATTTCTGTCTAGAATTTAGCTTAAAAGCATTGTGGTGATAACAGGTCTATGAATGATGTCTAGCCCATACATAGCCAGGCTTGGTCTAACTGTGCCAGGCCTAGGTCTACCGTCTACTAGACCTAGTCCGATGATGGGTGATTTTCATGACAAAGAAAACATCAAGTTCAACTAGTCAAAGGAAGGTCCAATATAGGAGTATCATGAATTCAAACCAGGGTATAGCTTAACATGAACAATCATGGCTAAAGTTTTACTTAGAGTCTAGAGTTAGTCCGGATCAATGTTCCCAGCAAGGCCCGGCCCCAGGGGCACAGGGACACTCACTCCAGCCGGCCAGTAACGGCTTAATCAGAATTAACATTACGCTTGGGAATATCGTAGCCGTCCGTCTTGCAGTGCACTCAGCCTCGACTCCAGTTTCTAACAGGTCAACATCTACCGCTGATTTTCGCTGATTTAGCTAGCTTCAGTACTTTATCCACCGGAGAAAATTCTACAAACAGTTCTCTACGGAAAAAGTTTAATCTCTTTGAAAAATATCGCCATTACATTATTTTTCTTTCATGATTTAAAGTTCAATTGTATACAAGAATAGTTTCCTAATTTTGGGCTTTGGAGGTGATGTCCCATGCACTTTGTACAGGTAGCCTACGCACTGCTTGACGGACGATTAACAACTACGATGGAGACTGGTTAACAAAATGTCGCTTTACTTACTTTTCAGGTCATCTTATAATCTCATTCCATTCTGAATGCTCCTTTTAAGAATTTCTGCTTCCTTGGGGTTTACTCTGAATTCTTTTCACAACACGCAGATTTCCTGAAACAAATTTCTTGAGCGGTTTGTGCTGAAATGGTCAAAAAGTTGCACTCCTCTGCCAGCCGCCATTTATCCGAATTGCTGCCTCAAATCGTAGGGAATTGTGGGAAGGCAAAAATGTTTTATGTATGAGCTTATGCATTAAACATGAAGGCAATTACCCAATCATCGAACGGTATTTGAGAGTTTTATCTCATGAATAATAATTGACCCTCCGAAGTCGTCTTCAATTTTGCCGCGGCCGCCATTTTGGCCCAATGCAAAAGCCTATGGTATGTCAAAGGTCAATTTTTAGTTGCCTCTCTAGCCTTCCTTCGGAAGGCATACTGTGTATGCATCGTATCTCTGTGGTCGACCAAGAAGGATTCTCTTTTACCCATACATCACAGAAATTATTTGACAGTGTTTGAAGCCTTATTTTGATCATCTCGTATTCTTCAAACTGGCAACATTCAGCTGCATTTTTCAGGTAAAATTCATGTGTCTGAAAAGAATTGACAGAAAGTATAATAACAAAAACCTAGAAATGTTTGTCAGTTTAAATGGGGAAAACGGCCATTTTGAACTTTAATTCTATCACATTGCCAATTTAAGTGTTTCAGAGGTTATTTTCCATTAACAATATTTCAGCGTCAAACGATGTATTCTGATACAGTTGAAATGTAGACTATTGTGCTCTTTCTGCATATTAATTTTATTTTCATTTTTACTGCTCAACATCAGAGTTATTAGGCCAAACCACAAAATGTGGACCCTCTACCACGAATGGGTTAACGCTTAGTGATATCTTCGTGCACATAGTGATATATCATGGAGGTACTCTGTTGTGATATCTTCGGCGACGTTTATAACTTTAGAAGAATTATAAACTAATCAACTTATCTCCTTGAAATTCCGTCTTTCTCACTAGCATTATGAGATTTCCAAAGAATAATTCTAATTGTATCAGATTAATCGGGTCAAGAAGTCACTTTCGTAGTTTTGTAACAACACGCTTACTGAGCAAATTATAATTAATATAAGGCAACCAATGCCTTTCTTTTTCCTGTAATATATTAATGTCATTATCTGGATGCAATGTATTGTACTTGTTGTTGGTAAATAAATAAATCAAATCAAATCAATTTAAACGCTTCAAGGATGTGATTTAAAAGTAAAGTTGAATTCTTCTCATGGCAAATACAAGTAACACTTTATTCATTCCAAACAAACAGAAAAGATATACAATGGCATTACATGAGTAAAATGCAGAACAGATTTAAATGAGATTTACATTGTATTGATTTTTGTTCCTTGACGAGTAAATACACATTAATGGATCATCAAAAGAAAAGTCTGAGATCTTGTGGATATGAAGGGATCCCCTAAAAAGCAGTGCTTGTATACATAAGTCTCGTAAAGAAATTAGACTGTACACACAAAATGTATCTAGTTCGACGTTTTGTAGTTTGGTAAAATAAAATAAAGCACAACAATCCATATGGATATAACTAATTAAAGTGTGATCCAAAATTTTGCGATTATTCTTATGAGTCCTGTTTAAGGACTGAATGTATACTCTTCCCAACTGGCCTACGAAGAATGAGCTCACAAACTGCATTCTTCTTCTACCAGCCACAACATTATCTCTTAGTCCGCCACAGTAGGCGCCTCTAGTCTCGTATGCTTATTACAGAGTGATAATTATTGGTGATGTAGAGTGGAAAAAAAAAACCCAAGTCACCTGACCAGATAATCCTGAAATCCCCTTTCCCCCTTTTTCTTTCTAGAAACTTTCAAGCTTTCTTGATTGGACATTCCGGTGCATTTTCAACACTTTTAGATCCTTTTTCTGTTCTCCTATCTTTTCTTCTCCTGCCCTTCTATTCCTTCTTCTCAGCCAGCCCTTGTCTACCATCTTACTTTCAAACTATTCCTCGCCTTACTATCTCAACTCTCCGTTTTTTTCTGGTTTTTTTTTCTCCTCTTCTTTCGTCCCGCCTCTCTCTCTCTCTCTCTCTCTCTCTGTTCAAATTTTCTCTTTTTTGTTTATAAACATCCTTTTTATCCCTTCCTTTTCTTGTTATACTCCTTTTCTTTCTTCACCTAATTCTCTTTCTCTATTCGATTTCTCCTTTTCTCTCGCTCCAGCTCTCTTTCTCTTCTCAAGCTCAGCGGTTTAGGATTTTTATTTTCTCTGTGTGTGTGGGTGCGCGAATGTGTGAAGGTGTGTGC
>CM057162.1:3083033-3308033 GCA_029962745.1 Echinometra lucunter | reverse complement strand
TAGCAGCAGTTGTCGTAGTAGAGGTGGCGGTGGAGGTCGTCGTCGTCGTCGCAATAGTTTGATAATAATTTACTATGGTATTCCAGGTGGGAATGGAGCAGTATTTGTTGAAAAACTATATTTTGATGCCATTTCAAAACTGGGTCGTTCAATAACGCGGTGAATATCTCATAAAATTTATGATCATTACCTGAAGGCATCACGCATAAACTGAATACATGAATGGATTACTTAGCGTGAGAAAGACAACATTTGGCACACACTCTTCAACTATGTACCGAGACCATTTCCTGTTATATAAAACCGTGCAATTTTCACTCCAAAATGCTATCAATGAGGGAAGAAATATCATTTAGGCTTTTGAAGACCTTATTTTCAAAAGGCGTTAAATCAATTTTTCAACAAAACCAAGGTTTTAGCACGATTGGATGTTTGTTTAGTGCGCTTTAAGATGATTAATTTAAATATAGAAAATATTTCTAGAGAGTAGAAAAAAACGATTGGGTAAACAAATACGCTTATTTTCAAATGGCACTAAAAGGCGTAATTAATCAGGCATTTTATATCAAAACCATTTTCCTTCTTCTAAACATAAAAACTTTTCACAATAGCAAGTAATAACATAAGTTAGCTAACAAATGAAAATGAAAGAAATCCGGCTTAAGTGGCAAATTTCTAGAATTTTCTATATTTCACATTTGTACGGATTTAGCGCTTTATGGAAAGAATTATTATCATTATTTATTTGTAAAAATTTGAAGTCATGTGTTTAAAAAAAGCAAAAACCTACACATGCAATACTTTTTTTTTTCATTTTCATTTTTTAAATTTCTTATATTGGTATTTCAAACCGTGAAAAAACTCCGATGTTTCGAAAATTGATTTACTAGAAATTACTTAAAGTGGATTTAGCGCCGTTTTGAAAAAAAAAAAGCTTTTTATTTGTAGCTGTTATTTTCGATATTTGCTTTTAATAACGAACACCATATTTTCGCCCAATTCATCATAGGCTCCCAAACTCATTCATTTCTAGTCATCACCCCCCCCCCCCTTCTTCTGGAAAAAAAAAAAAAAAACTTTGACAAAGAAATGACATGGCATAAGAATCTGATAGTAGCTTTAACTGACTTTTCATATATTCTTTCTATGTTCTAAGCTCTTTTCTCTTATGTAGTATGACATGTATGACATTAACCTGGTTATATCACTGTATATAGACCAAAAAAAAATGCACTTGTAGGAGGACTCCGGAGAGAAAAGAGGATGGAACACATGCTTATTTTCGTCACCAACAAAATTATTAAAAAAATATACGAAATTCACAGAGGTCGCGGAAGCGGGGGGGGGGGGGGGGGGCTGGGGGGCTGCACCCCCCCCCCCCCACACACACACATACACACACACAAACACAAATTTGGATAAAAATGAAAAGAAAAGAAATAAGAACAAAGGAAAATAAAAAATGTAAACTTTAAAACTTGATGCTTAAATTGCTCATAGGTTCGCAAAACCATTAAAAATACCCACAAAAGGCTTCAGTGGGCTCTGTCTTCTGGACCCCGCCTGTATTGATGTCAGCCCCCCCCCCCCCTCCCCTCACTCCAAAAGACATTCTGCAGCCTCATTGATTCGAAGATGCATTAAAGAGCTGGATAGGTGGTATACCTTTTTAGTAGATTATGGATTCATGTTGAGGTTGATTTAAAATTCTGGAATATACACAAAAAATCTTTAACTAAGAAAGTGTTTTTAATGAGATTTAACACTGAATCTGGGTCAGGCATTGTCCAAATATCTACCGTCCGCACAATTCTTTTCATAGGCTCCAACCATCCTTTCATAAAATATACCTACTTCTGGAGGGAATTCTAAGTTCATTGTCTAAAAATTAAATTGACGTCATAGAACATTACCTTAGTCCGTAAATCATCCCTTTTCATATTTGCGTTCAAAAGACGTCCAGGCAAATCTCCTGTGGTAAAATTGCTTATTAATCCAAATTGCTATTGCTATCTAGAGTTCGACCTAGATAAAAGTACAATAAATTTGGGGGCTTCTAAGGAAATCTAAGGAGTCTGGTTTTTTTTCTCTCTCTTGAGGCGGTATTGTCCGTGGAAAGGGAGGTCAGGTGTTAGAAAGGGAACAGGCCATACAACAGAGGAGCATACAACTAAACAGGTTCTACGTCACGTCGTGTTGCCTGGTGATATTTTAAAATGCTCAGAAAGAGAAGAATTGAAGAAGAAGTTAAGAAGGATGAAAAGAAGTGGTAAGTACGGTCACGATCTATCACACGTATAGGTGTAATGATCGGCGACGTGGATCAATATCAAGGGGAAGCACTACGGATGCCTCCAGTGAAGCGCGCTAGTCATAATAGTCACTCACAAGCCATGAAACCCCGCACGCACACTCCCCCCTCAGTGTTACGTTCATATCAGTTATTGCCCTATTCGGTTCTTTCATTCACATTCCATGCATGTATAAGCTAAGTTGAAATCGTTATATTCCTACAAGTTTAGTGTATGATTAGCAAAATTTCCAGTACTGTGATTGTTTTCATTAAAATGGTGATGATGATGAAGATGATGATGATGATGATGATGATGATGATAATGATAATAATAATGACTATTTGTAAAGCGTCATATCCATTCAATACGCAGCATGCTCAAGGCGCTGGTAAGTGAGTAGATATTTGAGGACTCTTTAGCAATGAATAGAACATAATTCGCTATTTGTAGAATTGGATGGGATTCAATATTGACAAATCATATCAAACTTTCAATAACATAAGAGCTTATAAGAGGTAGATATTAAATTGGTTTGGTTCTGATTATTTCATATACCTCAGTGCTAAGAAAGCATGAATGCTTGCTAGTAAGAATCAGATGACCAACCGTTTTACGTCCTCTCCGTGGGACGTGGTAATGAGAATGCCTTACCTATGGGCACTAGCACATTGACTTGGTTTCGAACCCGGGTCACCGGGTCGCGAGACCACTGCTATTCCAACTGAGCATTCGTGCCTCTATGATATCATCACAAGTGAATTTTAAAAATTCGAGAAAGATTTAAAAAAAAAACCACCACAAACTAACATACAAACAATAACGAAATGAAGACAAACATACATAAAGTTGGGAAGAAGGATTGAGACCATGGAGACTGAGAGTGAGTGAGAGAGAGAGAGAGAGAGAGAGAGAGAGAGGGAGGATAAATGATAAAGTAAATCAAAATGAGCTTCATAGCTAGAAAAGATACTGTGGAAGAGAGAGAGAAAAAAAGAGTTTGGACAGACAGAGACAGAGAGAGTGTGTTAAGGATAAAAAGAAAGAGACAAGATAGAACGAGAGAGGAGAAGAGAAAGACATGCCTCGAGTAAGATGTAAGAGAGAGAGAGAGAGAGAAGACAGAACGAGAGAGAAGAAGAGAAAGAATGCCTCGAGTAAGATTTCTGTGAGAATGTAAGAGCTGATCAAAAAAACCTTTCTAGAACAACGTCTTTCGAGCAAATCTGACACCAATTAGAAACACCACGTGCTATTTCACCGATACTTTGTACTTTGGTACTCTGAGACAATCGCAACACTAGCCCCAATTAAAGAAAGGTGAGGTATTTGTCTTTCTCTCATATGGCATCACGCCTACCAAGATATCATGTACAAAGAATAGTGTACACACTAGTCTCTCAACAAGACGTCGAAAAAAAATATGTGGAATGATTTATTTTGTAAAAAAAAAATATGCTTCTTGTGGCTCCAACTTATTGGAAAATTTGCAGTTACATAATTTGTAGTAGTAAGAAAGGGAGGGAATCAGAGAGAAAGATAAAGATAGAGAGAGGGTGGTGTGTTTGTGAGGGTATGTGTATGTGTGCGTGTGTGAGAAGGAGGGAGAGAGAGGGAGAGGGAGAGAGAGAGAGAGACTCTGTGTCTTCTGAAATTAAACAATTCCTTTATTAAACTTTTCTTTCTGCATTAATACAAACAATCTTTTCGAATTGGATCCTATTGTGTTTTTTCCTTGTCTGTTTTGAGTACATTTTTACAACTAATCTGTGAAACAGCAAATGATCTGATTAGAGAATGTAGCATATGTCGATCTTAGGAATTATTGATATTGATATGTCGATATCAATTTATGTATGTCCGTGATTTGAATTAAAATAGAAGGAAAGACAAATGCAAAAAGTAAACATAAAACCACCCCTCTCAACGAAAATAAATGTGGTTTTGTCAGGTATTTACTTTTAATAATTGGAAAAAAAACCCTGGATATTAAAGCACTGTTGTAGCACAGCAGGGTATGCCTGTGCAGGCCTTCCTACCGTCGTAATCGTACACAGACATTCAACGTGGAAGGAATCAATAGCTCTCTCCCCCAGTACGATAGATATCGATCATTATGAATAATTTAGATTTGATATTACGCATACCAAAGCACTATTATCAAGGAATTAATTATTCACTTTCACTGCAAAATTGGCCATGGTCACGTGCCTAAAACACTAAAGAAAGGAAGAGACGGTTGTCATGGATACCTCTCCATACCCATCGCAAATACCATTGAGAAATCAACTCAAGGACCATTCATTTGTCCTATTGTATCACGAAGAAAATCATATTCAGATTACATAATACGATATTGCAATGTGTGCACATCTAAGGCTACAGTCAAGGGTGTGTTATGTATTTTATTTTTTAAAAATAGAATTAATCGGTATTCATATCACTACGAATTGAATCATAATTAATTTCATACAAATAAAAACATTGCATGATTGATTGTTTAAAGAGAATGATAACATTGGGAGAGAGAGATACTTTAAAATTCTAAGGCCTATTCAACCTTTTAGAAGAATTTTATCCCTCTTTTATTCTTCAGTCCCATGCCACCTCTTAGCTTTAAGGGCAACTTATAGTGGGCTTTAAGGCATATCAGATATTAATACCGTGTATTTATGTAGGGTTTAATCACGTGATTCGTCATTTATGACGAAATTTTCTGAAGCTATTGGGTGTATATTACCTGCACGCTTTCCTCTTTCATAATTAATCCCTCTCGACGCTATTTGTTCCGGAGAAGAAAATGTCAAATTGGCTTCAGCACCTTTCAACGTTTAAACAAAATTTACAATCTCACATTAACTTTGTGGGAAATGAATCTCGTTTCCCCTATCTCATGTAAAACAAGCAAGAAACAAAGAAGCAACAACGGCAACAAACACGACAAATACCACTCTTCCTGAAGACCCGTTCTTTTATCTTTTCCTCATTCTGTCCAAGCACTCTAAAAACTAAACTGTTAAATCACACTTTGAAAGGGCCGAGGAGTGACTACATGCTAAATTTTAATCTTTATATAGTGATGAATCCAGCAAAATCAAAGTGTTAATCTACCATTTTGAAAATGTAGTCACTTCTCGCCTGGCCCTTTTTTAAAATGGTGATTTAACTCTCCCCGCGCCCTTCCCCTTTCTCATCCACGCCCTCTCTCTGTCTCTTCCTTTTTGTTGTCCTTCTCTTTCCCCCTCCCTCTTCTTCACCTCTTTTTTTTTTTTTTTTTTTTTTTGTATATACACAGTCATATACTATCTCTCTAAAATCCCTTTCACAATTTCAATAACGAACAATAGGAGGAGATTTGATCGTAGAATTCCAGAGGGAGCAGAATATTGCGCATTATTTTGATGCTGCTATTATGGCTATTATCGACATAATATCAGCATTAGAATAATCCTACGAATATGTGAACGCAGTCGCAATTAATGCGCATTATTGCAACGGGTGGTAAAAACGTCACTACTTTCCCCGCAGCGCAAGCCCAGAAGACACGCGCGGACGTGCATCGTGTACTGAAGGAGCATGTGCAGTTACCATGGCGATTATCCTCCTTTTCGAGGACATTCTTTCGTTCGGAAATAATGAAGGTTATTTTCAGAGTTTTGAACGGAGTTTTTTTTTGGTTGTTTGTTTAATCAAATTGTCCGCATTATTATAATGCGGATAATAGGATGATTTTGTGAAAGGGGTATAAATGTCTATCTCTCTTTTGAACCCTATGGATAATTCGGACCCAGATAAGACACCAACTTGCAGCAATGAACGTAGAGGTGAGATTTGATATGTAACGACTCCAAGACTGCAGGTTGAATGACTAACAGAAAACTATTGATTTTGTTTTGTGGTCATTAATTTTTAGTTAGCAGCTAAAAAAACAAACAGGATTGTCCCTCATATATGCCATACGAGCATAGATACTACTAAAAAAAAGTGTAAGTGTAAATTATTATCCACAAGATGAATTTCCATCGATTTCTGCAACATTAAAATCTCAAAATGTCCAATCTTAACGCATTCACGACAGAAATTATTTGAAGCCCTATTTAATCCGATTTCTTTCTTCAAATTGGCATCGCTCGTATCTTTCTTTTATTGCCACATTATTCTTTCTCAAAGAAAAATGAGTGGTTTTTAATTATCCACCGTGTTGCCAATTTAAGGACTTTAGTACTTATTTTGTTTTGAAAATCGTCTGCATCAAACTACTGGATATAGTATATGTATTTAGAATATTCTGCCCTTTCTGCTCATGTACATAGTATTTTTTATAAGACTTAGCATCAAAACTTATAAGGTCAAACCACATAACGTTACCTTGAATATTACCTCGAGGCCGTCGTCAACATCAAGCAGGTCGCTCATGACAACGGTCTCCCGCGTTCTGAAATTCTGTTAAATAACAATTTTCCATATACTTTTTTATATTCAGAAGTAAATTGTAAATGATTCATGCGTCTAAAATGTATATGTATAAAACCTCTGTAATAATTGATTATGTTGTATTGTGTTGAGCATGTTGAACGCAGAAATAAATTTCAAACAAACAAACAAACAAATGTGGACTTCATGTGGGTTAGCTTCATTTAATTTCTCCTATGAGAATAAATGACTAATCAATACCAAGTGAGTTCTGTAAAGACTGTAGCTCGCATTCTGCCTCTCACACACGATTTTGCGAAGCACATCTACATCCAGGAGCGTTACATCACAATAATTATGTTTCCTACAAAATTGAATTTATTAGTAGCGGTTATCTGTGGTAGCAGTTTTATTATCAGAGACTGTGAAGGTGAACTCACTTGCCAACCAAAAGTCAGCATCTAGAGGTGATAATTTAATCCTATGTTTGTCTCTCGGGTATGGAGCCAATGGGCCTTCTTTCTATGGGTAGCATCGAGGAATTAAGGTTGTCAAATCTCATGTACCGTGATACATTTACAAAAGTCATCATTCATATGATGCCCGTGTATTCGGTTGTTCAGATAGACAGCCTTCCTCATATCTCCAGCGTGTAAAGTGGTGCAGTCATGACCTTATACCATTTTCACAAGGACTGTAACTTATCAGTTTTTATTTAGATTAAATGAGGATGAAAACAGACTGATCAATCTATGCAGTCAACATCATGAACAATGAAACAACAAGTCCAAGTAAAACTGTCCCTGGAATAATGTGGAAAAAGAATGGAGGGCTCCCCTCATTTCCTATTCATTATTTCATCTATTTATTGTCATTTTGAAAATGATGATATTGAAATGTCTTGATTTAAAAAAAAAATGATAAGCTTGTTGTTGTTCTTGTTGTTATCGCTTGGGTCACACAATTGCTCTGCAGTGGCTGACTATGGGTGTGAACCAAAACAGCTCGGTTTACAAAAAAAGATGAATATCCGCTTTCTGATTGAAAACCTGATTCTGATTGTAAGTAAGTCTTTCTAATATTTATCCTAAGCCAATATAGAAATTTGTTGCGGCGCGTAATGAAGTACGGACGGACTGTTCAGATCCATGGACAGTATGGGCAGACTACCTACTCATATGTATGACTGATATTAAGAGTGATTACAGTGTAAACGCTTTTGTAATGCATTATACGCCAATGTGCAAATATCATCATTGGTCGAGGATGATGTAATACTTGTACTCAAGCACGTTCTGTATGCTCATTCCCCCTTATGGCTACGGCTTGTTCATGACCACGCATACAATAAACGTATTTTCATTCGGAGACACTGATGCCGCAAAAGAATAATTTTGATGACAACGTAAGACATGTTAGAAACTGTAATTTGTATCGGTAACGCTCTGTTGATATCCGCCTTCTCGTCTCCCTTTGTCTGTATCTGTCTGTCAGTCATTCTCTTTTTCTTTACTTTTCTTGCTCTTTCTTCTTCATTCTATCTCCTTATCAATATCTGAATCGCCCCCTCTCTGAGCTGTTCCTATATCTGAATCCTTTTCTATCCCTCTGTAAGACAAAAAAATAGTGAGCTTTTATTCTACTCCTACCAAAAAAATAAAAAAATAAAAAAAAATAAAAGAT
Source organism: Echinometra lucunter (assembly GCA_029962745.1). Taxonomy (NCBI): domain Eukaryota; kingdom Metazoa; phylum Echinodermata; class Echinoidea; order Camarodonta; family Echinometridae; genus Echinometra; species Echinometra lucunter. The sequence continues at coordinate 3,299,646 of CM057162.1, read as the reverse complement.
AAAGAAAGCAAGAAAGAAAAAGAACAAAAAGTGGAATAATGGTCAAATATAGTGGCAAAATGTGTTTAGATTTCAGGCAATAAAACACTACGTTACCGATCTCCTTTGAATAAAGCATCTCATAATATACGGTTATCTCTATTTCGGTTGCCTCGTTATTTTCTTATATCCATGGTTACAATAAAAGGATGCGTCCCTAGCTAGCATCATCACGCTGTGTTTAACGACACGCTGTTCCTCTAAATCTCAGCAAATTAAACTGGACTCCGGAGGATCCAATACTGTCAGATGCATCCACACACACAAGGCAATGCACAATACTGGTAACAGGAATGGATAATGAGAAAATGCAGGAACTCTGAAGGAATCAACTAAAGGACAGTTCCAAATCCCCTGTAATCCAGTTGTCGCTTGCAGACATCTTTGTTCGGATTATGTTGACCCGTCCTTTTAATCGCACATTTCACAGGTGTTTCAAATTAAAGGTAATAGAAAAGGCTACTGGAATTGCTATGATAATATTCTAGAATCGGTTCTTTCCTAAAATTTGGGATTTCGGATATGGCTAAGACGTTGAAGAAAGATGATTTTATCTAGAAAACTTTAATAATCGAGATTTTCGGGTTTAAAGGTGATAATGAGATTTATCTTACACAGATGAAAGCGTTTTTAAAATAAAGGTATAATGATAACAAGAAGTGGAGAGTATTTCCCATCAGTCAAAACGTAAAAACAGTTCTATCCAGAAATACCAACCAGTGTTTGACTTCCCGTGATTCTCCCAACTAATTACAGACAATAAAGATTTGCCGAAACTAGAGGCATACATAAAATCTAAATAAAAAGCACCTTAAAAACAACAAAAACATCTCCACCTTGGTGTCTAACATATTTTCCAAAAAATCTTACTTACAGGAGCAAATAGACATGAGTAAAAGTCATCTCAGAGGGATTTGGCATGTTTGGGGTAAAAATAAAGGGGGGGGGGGTTACCTTTTGATTCGTTCATTGTAAACAGAATACACACCAAACCTGCTGGTCAAATAAAAAACACATGATGGTAAGACATCCTCCGGTGATATTTCCGTGTCGTTGAAGGATTTACAAAAATAGGTCGAGAAACTAATCATATTATTCTTATCTGCGCCCTACTTTTTTTTAATTCCTTTCTTTTAAAAAGGAAGCAAAGGTATCGACCGGAAATTATCAAATCACTTAAATGAGTGAAACAAGCATAAAACCCAAGCAACGCCCAAGGGATGCATCTTACATAATCTTTTGAAGGATATTGCAGTCCGAAAAAATAGTGAATTAATTAATTGGAGATTATGAAAGTTGCGTTAGGAAGGTTATTTCTGAAGAAGAAACATAGGAATTGAGTAGACAAAAGAAGTAGTAAGAGGTGTCGCAGGGACTTCTCGAACAAAAAGAGGTTTGTGTAAAGAAGTAGTGATAGAGGTATCGCAGAGAGTTGTGGAACAATGGGACGTTTGTGCTAAAAAAATGTGAACATAGTAGCTAGTATAAAAAAAAAAAAAAAGATTTCCTTTTTCTTCAATATCACGAGATCATGAAAATCATCAATGTTAATATCATCCTCCTGACCACTCCAAGTGATAAAGAAAAGGGCAAGAGAAAAAGGAGGAGAAGAATCAGAAGAAGGAGAAGAGAAGGAAGAGTAGGACTGCAAGATAAAGGAAGAGAGCATGCGAAATAAAAAGAGGAAAAAAAGTGAATTTTTTGCTGATGTGAACAAATAGCAGACAGGAATAATGATTATCATGATAATAATATTTACACCATCCCTCCCTCCTACCCCCATGTCATAAAATGATAAGAATCGGCAGACCTTTTAAGGCCAGTATGCTTACGATTACCGCTAGCCAATCATCATAACGAGGTTCGCCTATTTCAGCAATTAGATTCCACACTCGTTTCCTTCATGTTTAATCGACAAACTGTGGGTGCAATCGGTAGATAATTCAATGAAGGGCGCCATTGGGTAAACTTGAACGGGAACTGGTTGACTACTTATTTTTTCTCAAGTTAGATACTGAATATCGTAATAAAGCGATAAGATAATGAAGAAGAAGAGAGTAACAAATAACTGTTAAATTTTGTGAAGAAAAGACTCTTGAAACATTAGGCCGTCACAAATCGGTGTTATGATGAAAAGCTGTGAGGTGATAGGCCTACATGCAATTTCAACTTGGGGTCTACGAGATGCTATCAGTTGGCTATGGTGTCGCCTAGAGTTACATACGTTCTACGGTCTTGTATAAGCTTACATGACGTGAAAGTGTCCTTTCCCCAACATCTGTCTTAAAAGAAGGAGCACTTTTATGATATGATATTTTATGCTCTACCTGTCCAAGGTGCTACATATAATTTGTAATTCGGATCTCATTGATATAAACATAGTCACAGATACGACTTATCCTTATCCTCGTGTCAACCTTCAAAATACTACATATACATCAGTGCATTATTCCTAATATTGAATGTAATACATCAAAGAAAAAAATGGTTTATTTCTTTCATCATAACTCCCTCCATCATGCATCAGCCTTGAAGTGTCCAATCACATATCAGTGCATTCCCTGTCTCCAGGAGTTATGCAGCAATATTTTTCCCCCGTTTTCTTTTTTCTTTTTTTTTCTTCAAATTTGTGAAATTAGTTCTACCTGACTTCTGTCACCCAGACGCCAATAATGAGATTGGTTTTTGTAGCTGAGATTTGCTTTTATTCGGACATTCCAAACAAGTTCCTAATTGGGTTTATTTTAATCATATTTTGCCGTGTATGGGGTGAGTACCATCACCCTCCGATCTACCAAAATACACAGGCTGCAGACAACAAATATCCAAAAGTGGTCTAAGAATTTTGCTGTATTTTAGCAAGTCTGTGTTCATTGTCGTTGGAAAATATCTTTAAAATAGAGTAAGATACATCGACAGTTTTGGTTTACAAGTGTTACTTTAAACTGGAGAAGCAAATAAGAGCAAAATAAGAAAATAAAACTTGAATATCTACTTGGGATTCCATTTTCATGGAAAATATGTTCGATGCAACTCTGCAAGGAAGCACTTATAACATTAAAGCTTAAGTACATTTTTGGTAGCAAAAGAAAATTGGCAAATAGAAACATGTTGAATATATAGGACCACACTGTTCTCCTAGTATAAAAAGATGCATGCACGATATCTGATATTTTGTTCATTATTTCCGGTGAATTTTAGTGTAAATATCTGAAAGAAAGATCATGGCTACCCATGCCATACGCAAGGACTCTTAAACCCTGACAGCTCTGATTATAATAACCCCAACGCTACGGTTCGGAGATATTAACCAAGTTTGTCACACACAGTTTACATGAGTGAAGTTGCAGTGCATATAAGGCACATCGACGGTACTGGATTTTAGGTCTCTGGCCCAGTATCTTAACTATTTTTTGTTTTGCCTCTCATGGGAGGGGGGGGGGGGGCAGCCCCCCCCCCCCCCCATAATTTCGGTTTAAAGAAAACACACAAATAATCTATTCATTTTAATAACTTAATATCTAAAATAAATTGTAAATTCCTCATTCCGCATAAGCTTGCAAAACCATAAAAACTCAAGGGCTTCAGGAGACGGAGCCCCCTGAACCCCCGCTAGGCCTGGGCCCTACAGCCCCTGGACTCCGCGTGTTTGGATGTTAGCCCCCCTCCCCTCCCAAAAACGTTCTGTGGCCCCTGCCTCTCGCTTGTTGAATAATACTTTAGCAAGAAAAAAACAACTTCACAACATCTTAGTTTTGCTATCATCTTTTTGTTTCCTCAAAGAGATCTGGCGGAAAGTTTATGATGGGTTACCAAAACTGTACGTATACAGCGTAAAGGAACTCAATACTCAGAGAAGTTGGTATATGACATGAAGTGGATTGCATGTACAGAAAAGAAGGCCAATTTACGGGCAATGTCGGAGAGAAATTATGAATAAATCGGCCAGACCTTTTGCAGAAAAATCTTATTTTTCTGTTTATCTGGTCATAATACAGCGCCATGAATAATGAACCTTATTTCCACAACTATAGAAAAAAAAGAGATAATAAAAGTATATATACATATATATATATATATAGAGAGAGAGAGAGAGAGAGAGAGAGAGAGAGAACTCGAAAGAGGATAAAGAAAATAAACTATATAGAGACTTATAGGATGAAAGAAAGAGAAAAAAGGCAAAAAGAATGATATGAAGAAATAAAGAAAAAAGGAGAGAAAGAGAGGAGAGAGAGAGAGAGACAGAGAGAGGGGGGGGGGGTTGAAGGGAGGGGGCGCACATCCACGACCGCAAAACTACATGGGCCATGAGAGTTGACTAACCTAACGTGTTTATGTCATGTTATCAATAGTATATAATGTGGGGGGGGGGGGGTTCGTACTTAGCTGATTAATACAAAACACGATATTTTAGTCATGGCTGTGTTAATGGGCATCCTAATCAGCTTAAAGGCATTGGCTAACTTTGTGAGTAGCTGATTTAAAAAATTCTCAAACTAAGATGAAACATGTGTATGAGTACTTGTATTTGTACTCAAAAACCCTGAAACCAACCATAATTTGGAATGAAAAAGTGTAAGTTAGACGCAAACGGCGATTTTATTATCCTTCGTCTCACGAGACAATCACTAAGAGGACCACTTTGCTTGAATTTTAAAATTCCGTTATGTGCCTCCCGCAGCGTGATACCAATACACACAGTACGGTAAGGTGAGTCATACGCGCATGCGCACTCCTTATGTCTATTCTGTGCAACCGACCCTCGTATATTTTCCAAACATTGGTTCACATTTTTGATATTTAAAAATACTTCCTGTGGACATTATACTTTGAAACTTTCAGACTGGTATTTTGACACTATAACCCTTATGTTTATCCCATTTTCAAGTAACAAAACAAGTTTTTTTAAAATCATAACAATGTTAACCAATGTCTTTAATAGAACAGGGAGCTTCAGCATTATCAGGAAATTTAAATTCTGCCAGACCTCTTTGTCTTATTGAAAGTGTCTTTGCTATCAATATGTACATCGTATATGTACATCTTATTAACATTCATGACGCCTTTCCCTTTAAACAGGTCGTTGTGGAAATGCAGGTGCGAAGTGCGATAGTTTTGTTTTGTTCTTTAAAAAAAAATGGGGAAAAAATGGTGGAATGTACACTAATCCCGTGCCTACATTTGACAACTGGCAAAAAGCTCATTTGAAATAAAAAAATTCTAATTCAACATTATTTTAAGAAAATGACAGATCTCTAACTTATGGTGTGCAAAACCTATGAAACATTTTTCGCTGAAAAAAAATTTATTTAAAAAGAAAAAGAAGAAGAAACAAAGAGGCTTACTAACATGCCATATGGATGCAAGGAAAGGTTTATGAACCCCCTCTATACATTACACGATTCGATGTTATCCAATATCAAACCTTTTCTCTTTTATAACTGATTACAATACTAGCTTTTCAAAAAAAAAAAAAAAAATCAGCGATTTTATGTCACGCAAGCACAACACATAGATCATTGTCAGTTACATTATGACAAGGCAGCGGATATATGATTTTTGAAGGGATTTCTCTAGGAAGTTGAGATCAACAATGATGTGTTCAATATCTCATGATTGCTTTGTCTGTCCTCGTATTTGTTATATGAATCCAATGTGACGTTTTTTTATTTTCATTTTGAAGACGCTTTGAACATAATAACATTTACATTTCACAGTTGCTACAGAAACGTTGAGAATTTTATCCTTATCTTTAAGGATATGGGTAGCAGAGAGAGAGAGAGAGAGAGAGAAAGTAATATTGAAGTTTAGCATTGAAACGTGCTTATAGTGGTAAAAAGCCGTGCACGGCATTATGAACAGACAGAGAACAATATATATATATATATATATATATATATATATATATATATGCATATATATATACCCATATATATATATATATATAGAGAGAGAGAGAGAGAGAGAGAGAGAGAGATGGAAAGGGGCAAAGATAGAGCAAAAACAGAACGATGATGAGAGGATTATGCAACCATAAAGACTGAGCAGCTGATTAAGAGATAAAGATAAACGAAGAAAAGCGACATATTAGCAAGAGAGAGAGAGAGAGAGAGAGAGAAAGAGAGAGAGAACAAGAGAAAGGGGCCATCATGCATACATTATTTCCCTCATAATCATTTTCTAGCCTGAATGTCAGTGATTTCGAATTTGTGTTTACTTTGAAATCAAGCGAGCTAGGTTGTTCTACTCTCACTGTCACGCGCATACATCTCATATTGACGCCACTCGATCTATAGATACTATACCTTTTATGGCATAAGGTCGCAAATCACAAATTGCAAAATCTATTCTTGAGCTTTCTAACTCATAACCAGATAACATAATTCCCCCTAAATGAATTCATTTATTTTTTAATGCAAGATATTTATTTTCTGTAGAAAAGTTGCAAGTCAGAAAGGTGGAAACTTACAATATTTTGTAATAACCAGAGAAGCATTTATGAATGTAGATTTACACCTTTATACTTTTAAAGAGGTTACAATATATTTTCTGGCAAAAGGTTGAACGCTATAAATTGGGAAATTTATTGTAACCGTCTTATCATAGCCAAAAAGAAGTATTTTCAAGCAATGTACATGCTATATACAGTTTTACAATGGAAAACATTTCCATAACGTGGTAATATTCCTTTTTTTTTAATACACATGCACACGTTGGTATCAATATGCCTATAGCACGTTAATTTATTTGATGTACGATAAAAGAGCAATGCAAATGCCTTGCTCAAAAGATCAACCCCCCCCCCCCAATTCTTGCGTCTCCAGACATACGCCTTAAACCACTCGACTACGACACCTCTACCCTCCTAGCAATGCCTAGTGGTGAATTCCGATTGCAAACGAAATCGTACGTTGATTGTTCATAGCATTCCCGATATAAACTGCTTTTCCAGGTATCAGACTAATTCGACTTTGCAATGTTTAATATTACTGAAAAGGTGAAGGCCAATGCATTGCAATTATAGGATAGAGCCAAACATTACCTGATTACTGAAACAAAATAATACTACTGAATTGAATTTTTAATTCATCCTTTTCTAATGGTCTACTGTATCATACTTTGAAAATCTACTCGATGCTGAATGAAAAATGAAATTCTCTTTTAGGGCGGTGAGGAAAGGAAATTTACACTATTATGTTTTCGATATTTTATCATTTGCTCTTACTTCTTTTTATCACTCCAGGTCATGACAGTTCTCCATCTTTGTAAGGCAGGTCAGCTAGTTCTGCTGACTGTAACTGAGGAACCCATGTTGATTTAGCTGGTTGTAACAGAAATGAGAAGAGTTTTCCCGCGCCCAAGGTTGATCGTGATGTCACTATCGCTGAAATATCGATCACGGACCGTGATTTGGGTATGTGTTGCGTGCAAGCGCGACCCTCAAATCAAAGATGTATGGTGTGGTAAATAAAGGGGCAGATTGAAAAGCGGAAATAACCTTTAGTTTCGGGTTAAGCTGGGTAACTCCAAATGATTGTTTAGCCTGTCCCTACCCCTTTTGCAACTCTCTTTTCCACTCTTCGTTTTATGTTTTTTTTTTGTTTTGTTTTTTTTTTCCTTCGTTCACCTTATACAAACTTATAAATGGATGAAATGGATATATATTTTATGTCATTATGATAAGATAATTGTTGTCAATCAAATCAGACTCTTAAATTCCCTATAAATAAATGAAACCAATGCAAAGATTTTTACTTGCCAAAACAAAGAAGAATAGAGGAGAAAGAAGAAGAGAAGAATGAAGAGGAGGGGGAAGAAAGGAAAGTAGGGGAGGAGAAGAACGAGAATTGAAAAAAAAAAAAGAAAACATCACATTTATTCCGATGAGTGTACAAAAAAGAAACATATGATTAATTCCATGTCCCTAGCCCCGTTTTTTCAGTCACCTTCAAAAGTGCACTCCGATATTCATAGTTAATTTTTAAATTGCATTTGAAAGAAAATGGGCGAGACAATAACTAACAGTCTATTCCGTAGCATGTTGATATGAATCGAAATATCATTGCGGATGCAGTTTTCGAATTAATTGAAAGAGTGGCCTTCGTCTGTCGAGTTATCAAAATTGAAATTATTGCCACACAGATTTTTTCACGCGTTCGCATTAGACATTCAATAAAGGCGAGACTCGCTTTTCAATACTGCAGTTTTGGGGGATGGTAATCATTAAAAACAATTTGCCAGCAAGCGTGATCTTGTCTCTTCATCACAGTGCCCCTTGACGTTGATTAACGGAACGTATGTTCGGTAGGAAGAGCACCGTTGCAAACAATTTAATTTCTGAGTGATGGGCCAATTAAAAAAAAAATAATCAAACATTGAAGCTATCTCGCCTCATGAAGGTTATATCAAACAGTATTCATTGGTAGTCTTTGCCATGGTCATTAAGCCTTGACGAATCGAACTTTTAAAAAAAGACACAAAAAAACACAAACAAACTGAAACATTACTTTGCAGGCTTCGCCTTACATAACGAATAATATTTCAAGCTCTAAATTAAATTCGCACAAACCCGCCATTAAAAAGATGGATATAACGTTCTGCCTTTACCGCTCTTCACGCCATATTGCAACGAAAGTAGAGTATTGCATCATAAAATCCAAACCTAAGCCCTTTTGATGATATTTTGTTCAATATATATATATATATATATATATATATATATACATTTGACTTTATTAGACTTGTTGTATACCCTCTCCTTTAACTTTTACTTATTTTAGTTTAAATGAAGGTTGAGTATGGTAACTTGCATGCCATGAACCACTATGAGATTATGGCCTTAAAATGCATCACATGATATTTTACAGTCTACCTGATATTTGGTACTGTGTTATGGCCTTACGGCCTTAACCTAAAAAACAAGGAAAGTACTGCATCGTGTGATAGAATAATAGATGTCACATTTGTTATGTCATCGTATCAGATTCCGTTAGCAAAGTGGTGGACAGTACACATTCCCCCTTTACACTGTGTTTCTAATATGCCTCGCATCCCCTCCAGTAGTAGTAGTAGTAGTAGTAGTAGTAGTAGTAGTAGTAGTAGTAGTAGTATTGATGATGATGATGATGATGCTGATGATGATGGTGGTGGTGGTGATTATGATGATAAATAGTAATAATAATATGAAGAAGAATGATGATGATGATGATGATGATGATGATAATAATAATAATAATAATAATAATAACAATAATAATAATAATAATAATAATAATAATAACAACAATAATAATAATAATAATGATACATAACAACAAGATTAATAACAACAAAAACTAATAAGCAGGGGAGAATATGGCGCTGCTCTTGTAAAGCCCCCGTCCTGTCCTAATTGATTCATGTATATAACAACCATACCGAAGGTGATTCAATTTTCATCCATAACCATCTACCCGTAACGTTCAAGGTAAATTGGTATATGCGTCACACCTCTCCATCCTTTCTCATTTTTCATATATATATTTTTAAATATCTTTGTGTGTGAATGGTTGGTTGGTGTAGCCTATGTGCTAGTGAGTACAGTTTGGAGCAATTTGGTGATTACAAAATTATACTGTAAACACTCACGTTCTTACAAAGGGCCTCAACTAATTTGCATTTTTATGAAGCTTGAAAAGAGTTTCCAGTATAATTGGATGAGCAGGCAAGGGCCAGCGCTATAGAAGAATCAGCTTTATTCTCACTGTTATTATTATCATTGCTGTTTTCATTATTATTATTATTATTATTATTATTATTATTATTATTATAATTATTATTATTATCATTATTATTGTTGTTGTTGTTATTATTATTATTATTGTTGTTGTTTTTGTTATTATTATTATTATTATTATTATTATCATTATTATTATCATTATTATTATTATAATCATCATTATTGTTATTATTACTATTATTATCATTATTATTATTATTGTTGTTGTTGTTGTTATTAACATTATTTAAAACAGTAATAATAATATCATTATTATTGAAATCATCTTTGATTATGTTTATTATTATCAATACTACCACCACTACTACTACAATTACTATTATCATCACTGTTATTATCATTTATCATCATCAGTAGTAGTATTATCATTAGTCTCCTTAAGAGTCACAACTCTTTATTGTCTTCAATCACTTGCAAAGACCTGATGTAGCATTAAGTGAGCACAGTCGTATTACAACATGCCATACCTTCTGGCTGTACATGGTGGATACTGTTATGCAAGCTAGCAATTATTCATAAACTTGCTGTCAATGTAGCTGTTAAATCATTGTTAAATCATGTCCATTGCTTTCTGTATATGTTTTCTTCCTTCCCTCGAAAGGAAACTGCTTTCCTTTCTGAAGTTTTCTTTGCTATGCTGGCATTCATTTTGTAATCAACCTATGAAGTTGAATGTATAGGGCCTACACGCATACCCCCCCCCCCCAAAAAAAAAAAAAAAAAACACCCCGATATTCAAGATATAACTAAAGATTTTAGTTTAAAGAGCCGAACATGTAAGATTACACCTGTTGAGTTACAAACTTGTTTTCATTTATCTGTTCATCTGATAGTACTTGTGTTGTTACCTTGTAAAAAACATGCAAAACCTGCCATTCGCCCATACAAGCAATGGTCCTGGTATATTTGCATCCTTCCCTCTATTATGTTTATGTCACTATAGTTTTCCTTTTCTATTCTTGTCAAACTATGTTGAATTGATTCTACTATGTTTACTTTGTATATTTGTATTCTACTTTTCTCTAATAAAGAAGTGATATCAACAACATATACCAAATTTCATATAAATAAAATTGTATACATCTATTCAGTTATGGGGGGGGGGTCAGAATAAATTGACAGTACAGTGATTATACTACACATAAATCATGCAAATGTTTGTTGTTAGTGTAACCGTCTAGTTTTCATCAAATTTTTCACAGTTAGATGTCAGATGAAAAGTCAATTTTAAAAAAAAGGTCAAGCTGCAAAAAGGAATGAGGAAGAGAAATACTAGACATGAATTGTATTCCACCCGATAAACATGATAAAAGACTTACATTTACTGCTCGGAGAATGAGAATCTATCTTCTCTCAACATGTTATTTGAAAAAAGGAAATTCAATGAGTGACTAAAAACGTGATTAGGGCTTCCATATTCTTCAGACAGTCACTCTAATGCACCTGTCCATACCCTACACCAGAGTAGCTCAAAACAAATGCTTCCTGACTCAACCCGAATTGAGATATAAGTAAGTAGATGAAAACATTGATTAAAAAGACGAAAGAAAATTTAAAGTACAATCAATATTTAAAAGTAGGTAAAAACTAAAGAGCTTTCTTTAATAGAGATTCTCTTATGATACGCTTAGGAAGCTGTCGTATAATTTGCCAAAATAGTTGGATTACGCTTCCCTTGAATTGGTATTTCAACTGAACCCCATCTTCAACACTAAGCGCTCCTTAAAAAATAACTTTAGTACCCTGAACACTGTGCAATATTATGTTTGTACGGTTTGTGAAATGATTTCTTCCCTTTTCATCTAAGGAAAACCCACCTTCATGACAATGATGGCGTTAAACCATTAATATCTATAATGCCTTGTGTTTCAGGGGGAAAAGAAATAGGTGGGGCAAAAATTGTCGCCTTTATACTTTTCCGATGAAGGGACTCCATTAAAAGATAAAGGACGTTTTGAAAGGCATGTTCCAACTTGCCTTGAATATTATTTGCTTGTTTAATTATCTCATCGGAAATATGTAAATCAGAAACACATTTATGCAGTTGCTGGTTCTTTAGGAGTTTCTTTCTGTCTGTTTTTTTTTCTCTCTCTCTTTCTCCCATTAAGATATGACGGATGGATATAAACCCAGAAAAGGAAATACAACTAATTGATTTGCTGAAAGAGTAAGAACAAATCTATCTTTGAAAATGCAAATTTTATGGGAGTTTTGATTTTCTTTTGAGATATTTTTTCTTGTATGGCGATAAAAAACGGGAAAATAATGATAATAAAAATAATAACAATATCTGGTGACAAGATTTAGAATAGCTTTAAGAGTCTTAAACCCTGATTTTAAGTATGGGCTTTAAAGAATGAAAGAAAAGAAACACACCCTATACCACAAACCCTCGGAGATCGACCCAATATCAGGTTTCTATCTAATCCAACTGATATAAGATTTGTAGTGCTTGTCTTGCTATGCTAAAATTACGGTCAAAACTACAGCCAACCGCTGAGATTATCATGTATTATGAGGCTTAACTGTGCTTTAGCATGCTCACGTTTAAAACAGATCGATTACAGCCTAGAATCGACATGATCGATGCAACTGTTAAAAAAAGAAATATCTCACTCGAGTTTCCGGGAATTATAAGTTTCTGGCAGTTATACTTGCTCAACATGAATTCAAAACTTCTAAGAAACTATGTTACAAAATATGTCATGACGTCAGCTGGTGAAATGTGTCCTTCACGTCATGGAAACTTACCTTGGGCGAAGGAAAAAATAAAAAGAGTCTATGTCAGACATTGTCTACTCGTTATTTTGTTCCTCTCTCTACAAAAGTATAAACAAGGTATTGTTGATAAGTAACTCCCGTTAGCGTAAAGTATAATGGCCAGTTATACCAATTCATGGAGTTACACAGTCTGTTCCATCCCTCCCTACTCATTGGGCAACAACCCAAGTGTTTAAGAAAACATTAAAGAATGTATGATTTATATACAATTTTGATTTGGAAGGAAAATGCCTTAAATTATCATAAATGGTTGAGGAACATCTGAATCCAGTAATACGAATACTGGTAATATATATAAAAGTTTTTCGAATCATTTGCAATCCAGCAAAGCGATTCAATTTTGCTGACAATAACAGACGTTAATTTGAAAGACGCTTCACCCAAGTCTTGTAAGACGTGAGGTCTCGTACAAGTCGGTTAAAAAATCGGGTTTAAAGGACGAGATAGCTATTTTGACCTTTTTATTTAGAATTAAGCTGCTGGAGCACTTCAAGAGCAATATTTTTATGAGACATTGTTACGAGGATATCACTGAAGATGCTTGAAAAGGAATTAGCGGCTTTGGAGACTGAAAAACTGTCCTTCACCTTACGAGAATCTAACCTGCTCATATCTAAGCCCTGACCAGAGCAGCCGATTACTTCATTATATTTGATAAAGGTAACCTTGATTTGCAATTAGTAACTATTTTTATTAGAATAAGGTTCAAACCAGAGAGCTACATTCATTCAGTACGGTATCTTCAACAGCATTATGGCTAAAAGGCATCCTAGAAAGAAAGAAAAAAACAACCAGCTTCTTGAAGGCTCTAAATATTAGGTTTCAAAACAAAATATTAAGGTTGTTTCTTGCCAAAAGTCCTCATATTTCCACCTCGATCGTTATTTCTTTGTGCTCTGATCCGGATCTTGCACATTTCATTGCGTTTACGTCTTGTCATGTCATTCTTTTTATGAACTTTTGCACAAATCTGAGAAAAGTCGTCAACTAGAATGAGGTCTAAAATCAAGCTTTCGTCGAACAATTGTTTAAGATATATGGCGTATGCTTTCATGCAGTATACAGATTTCATCCTTCTGCAAAAGAGGGAAATATCTCATATACAGACATTTGCTCTTCAAAAAATTATCGAGCTCTTAGAATTGTTGCTTGTTATACCGCGTCTTTTAATATCGCTCAATTCTGCATTCTTCAATTTAAGTGCAAGTGGAGCGCAGGTCCGTTGCTTAGTTGGAATTCTTGCAGGCGATTATTGTTCGAGCATGGAAATACGAGTGAGTGAGTAATTGAAGATTGAGTGGTTTTTGTGTTAATGTGCATGAATAGCCTACACGGTAAATCAATACATGTGGCTACTTCTGTGTCCAGGAAATCTTATGGACGTATGGATCTAAAGCGAATACACTACAAAGGTTACTCCATAATTCGTTTTCATTCCGGTTTGCAATCATTCTTGAAGTTGAAGGTGCGTAATGTGGTTTCTTTCACTGTCCCTTTTTGAAAAATGGTGCAGTGAAACCAGGCTTTCTGCCCCGTTTGCGTTAAACAGAAACACCAAAATGATTGTTGACTAGCATGACTAGTGAATTTTATAAATTCGCTATAATATCTTCTGAGTGGTGGGGTGCCCTCTGGAGAGGGGTTTATATTCGAAGATGAAATTTCTCTACAGCAATAATTTTTATTGCGATTCATTTTTTTAAAATTCTGACAATTGGAAATGAATATCCAGGCCGTAGAGAAAAACAATCAATTTTTCGTACAATGACAAAAAATGATAAGAGGATTTTCATTCTCTTGTTTTTCCATACTTTTTTCTGGGGAGCGTTTCATGAAGAGTTTTGTCAGTGACTTTCATTGAAAACTGTTATAAACTACTGAAAATCCTCGCATCTGATCTGCTGACAGCATATTAGTCAGTGAAAATCACCGACAAGACTCTTCATGAAACGCCCTCCTTGTCCCTGTTGTGCTCATTCCTTTTCTCTCCATTTCTCTCAGTCTCTTTGTCTCTCTTTCTTTCTCTATCTCCCTCTCTCTCACACTTACACACACCCACACACACGCGCACACTTTATTCGCCAATCCCACTAACTGTCCCCTCCGCTCACTCCTAAAGTTTCTCACTTCGTGCTCTTTTTTGAAACCAATGTAATTTCTTATGTACCTCCTCGTTCTCCTATACTTTCCATACTTTTTCCCTTATTCTTTCTCTCTCTTCTTATCTCTCTCTCTATCTCTCTCTCTCTCTCTTTTATTATCTATCTTTACAATCATCCAACCCTAACCCACATATGATTATATTGCTCTCACTATATTACCCTTTTACACCGAAGCCCATGTCTGTCGTATTTAGTCTATCTGGGTATTTGAAGAGTCGTCATGACAGCCGTGTTCGAAATAAGATGTAGCTGCTCGAAGTGCAAATATTGGTTCTCATTTTGCTCACATGTCGTCATTGTATCATAAAGGTGCAGTAAGGTTACTACAGGAAAACGGCTTTAAATATTCACATCTACACTGCTCTACTTTGACAAAGGAAGCGAGTGACAAATCACCAAAATTTGAGGCATTGATATTTTCATATTTTACCTAGTGTGCTCTTCTTCCGGGCCAAATTTATGCATGACCACTCATCTTTCTAAGGGATATGTTAGGCAAAACATCATGAAACTGCATTGACGTCAGTCATGTTAGTGTGAACAGATACATTTTGTTATTTACAGGAAATGTCAATTCTGTCACTTGCTACCTTTTGTTAAAGCAGGGCAGTATAGTGGGTTAGTTATAAATACTAGGGTAGGGAACCAGGAGGGATAAATATTTTTGCACCATATTCACAATACATTTGCAAGATGTATCATTGTACTGATGCAGAGAGCGTTCACTGGGGATTGATCATAACAAGTACAGTTTAAAAAGAATCTTTAGTTCGGGGAGGTGGTAAAAGATAATTAGAAGCTTTATAATTTTTAAGGTCAGTTCGGAAGGATTCCATCATAGAAATATCCCTTGAAAAGGGATTATTCATCAAAAGACAATAATTCATTAAAATTCCCTTATATTCGAACAGTGGCAAGAAGAAGTTCGTTAGAACATGCGTGGAGTCCCATATATTCATTTCTTCGTGCAATGTACGCGCTTTTCTCAAATTTGTGTAAATTTCTTATCATTGTCATGGTTTAAAAACCTTAGGGTTTATTCACTAAGTAATCAGTCTTTCTCAATTGATTTGAAACAGTCTCTTTTAAACTAACCAGCATTCAAGTTTACTTTTATTTTCTACCAAATTTAATGTTCAGTTAGCAAGCTTTTGTTCTCTCCTATCATGCCTCCTGTCATGCCTATCACTATGAACATGGTGGACAAAGAAAGCGGACAAAATAAACAACCTCTCATTCTACCCTTCACAATGGTTCTGGTAGTCAAAAGAACATCCCTTCACTGCTATTATGTTTAATCATGCAGTTTCAGGTGAATATGCATGTGACACCTGTTCCGCATATTTTAGACAATAGCAGTGAAGGGATGTTCTTTTGACTACCAGAACCATTGTGAAGGGTAGAATGAGGGGTTGTTTATTTTGTCCGCTTTCTTTGTCTGTCATGTTCAAGTGTATGGACTCTCTCATTGTTGTATTTAACTTTATTATTCTTAATTATTACTATTATTATTGTTATTATTATCATTATTATTATCATTGTTGTTATTATTATTATCATTATCATTATTATTATTATTATTATTATTATTATTATTATTATTATTATTATCATTATTATTATCATTGTTGTTATTATTATCATTATTATTATTATTATTATTACTATTATTATTATTATTATTATTATTACCATTATTATTATTATCATTATCATTATTATTATTATCATTATTATTATTATTATTATCATTATCATTATTATTATTATTATTATTATTATTATTATTATTATTATTATGATCGCCACCACCATCATTATTATTATTTACAGCCCATTGTACGTCTCCGATGACTCTAAGCGCTTTACAGAAATATTATTCAGACTTGCCCGCACAAAATGGATGCACCTTCACCACTCCCCGGAGAGCAATCCAGCCAGGCGCTTCTTGCAATAAACTATAATGCTAAACAAAGCACAATGAATTTCGCAACTTACCAGTACCAAATTAATTACAGTACGGCCTCCTCTCCTTGCGTATTTTGCATTATTCAAAGAATATATTTCGAGTGTCTAAAAGGAATGTTATGTGTTTTCAAGATGAGAATCCTGTCGGGAGTTGTAGCTAAGGATTCCGAGCTCTAAAACATTGTGACCAAAAGCAATATGCAAAATTGTATCGTTACACATTTTACTGTAAAACCCCCCCTACTGTTTAAATACCCAACAGGGCCGTAAGCATAAATGTTTTCCGGGGGGGGGGGGGGAAGACGCGTAAAAATTATTCGAGGAAGCTCAAAAGCCCAAAGTCATATCTATTAAATACTTATCTCCTGCAAAGGAGCCCAAAAGCCCAAAGTCATATCTATTAAATACTTATCTCCTGCAAAGGAGCCCAAAAGCCCAAAGTCATATCTATTAAATACTTATCTCCTGCAAAGGAGCCCAAAAGTCCAAAGTCATATCTATTAAATACTTATCTCCTGCAAAGGAGCCCAAAAGCCCAAAGTCATATCTATTAAATACTTATCTCCTTCAAAGGAGCCCAAAAGCCCAAAATCATATCTGTTAAATACTTATCTCCTGCAAATGAGCCCAAAAGCCCAAAGTCATATCTATTAAATACTTATCTCCTGCAAAGGAGCCCAAAAGCCCAAAGTCATATCTATTAAATACTTATCTCCTTCAAAGGAGCCCAAAAGCCCAAAGTCATATCTATTAAATACTTATCTCCTGCAAAGAAGCCCAAAAGCCCAAAGTCATATCTATTAAATACGTATCTCCTTCAAAGGAGCCCAAAAGCCCAAAGTCATATCTATTAAATACTTATCTCCTGCAAAGGAGCCCAAAAGCCCAAAGTCATATCTATTAAATACTTATCTCCTGCAAAGGAGCCCAAAAGTCCAAAGTCATATCTATTAAATACTTATCTCCTGCAAAGGAGCCCAAAAGCCCAAAGTCATATCTATTAAATACTTATCTCCTTCAAAGGAGCCCAAAAGCCCAAAATCATATCTGTTAAATACTTATCTCCTGCAAATGAGCCCAAAAGCCCAAAGTCATATCTATTAAATACTTATCTTCTGCAAAGGAGCCCAAAAGCCCAAAGTCATATCTATTAAATACTTATCTCCTTCAAAGGAGCCCAAAAGCCCAAAGTCATATCTATTAAATACATATCTCCTGCAAAGAAGCCCAAAAGCCCAAAGTCATATCTATTAAATACGTATCTCCTTCAAAGGAGCCCAAAAGCCCAAAGTCATATCTATTAAATACTTATCTCCTGCAAAGGAGCCCAAAAGCCCAAAGTCATATCTATTAAATACTTATCTCCTGCAAAGGATCATTGTTCTTCTAAGGAATAAAATCAAGGAAATTCGTGATTGTGTTTATTACTTTCCTTTCCGACTGAATTCTTACACCAGTCTGAATTCACACACCACCGAGCAGCTAGCCTCGAAGAATATGAAAAATCACCAACATTTATTTCGTTTTGTTTATTTCTAGGTAATTTTTATTCGCACGTAGCTGCGTCATTTGTGTTCTGCACTTTTCTTTCTAGAAATACATTTCCTTTCAGAAATAACGTAGTATGACTCATAGAGGGGTGGGGAATAGCGTTTGATAATTTTGCATCAGAATTTGTTTTAGACCTACTATTGTCATGAATGTCAAAAAAACGAGTTTTGGATACTCGATTAATCATCCCCCCCCCCTTTTTACACCCTCTCTTCCTTCTACTTCCCAATCTACGATCATGATTCATTAAATTTCCCCTCCCCCTTCGATCGCTTCTCTTTCATTCTCTCTCTACCCACGTCACTTGCTGTTTACCCAGGATCAAGTTGGAGCATGGGTGAAGTTTGTCAATATGACTCGGCAAAGAATACAATAGTCATATCACTGCACGTGACAGAGTTCCTCTCGATCAGGTGAAGAGTGGGGTCCGTTATACATCAAGGCATAAGAAATATGAAGCTGGGGAGGGAGGGGGTGGATGAGTGGGGAATTGGCGTAAATCCACGGGGGATGGAGCTATATATACCCCACGTTTTAGAGAGGGAGATGATGTCGAGTACAGATATCCCCCCCACACACACACACATTCACACTTTTTAAAGAAGAAACGATATTTTAATCAATCGGTAAATTTTTGATTATTGTTTTATAAACCACGGTTATAGCAGTAAAATGTCTATTTGAATTACGATTAAAAACCACATATAAGATTAGAAGATTCCAAGTGTGCGTGGGTATGTGTGTGTGTGTACTTGTGCGTAAGTTCGCGCTAGATATTTTGGCAAAAGATTTCCATATCCCCTCCCCCCCCCCCCCCAACACACACACACACTCCTCGAAACCGACTTACGGCGGTGATGTGGTGGCTTTAGCCCAGATAATTCTTAAAATAACCAATAGTTGGGCAACTAGCGACTCTTATTCTGCATAGGCGTTAGAGTCCTTACACACTTTCTCCCGGCTTTATTTCGAAAAGTTATGGAGGTTACGGTTACAGTTCAATTATGACTTTAGGTTTATAATTTTTCGCCCATGGTCAAAGTTTAGAATCTACCACGGTTATAGCAGTAAAATGTCTATTTGAAATACGATTAAAAACCACACATAAGATTAGAAGATTCCAAGTGTGCTTGGG
Source organism: Echinometra lucunter (assembly GCA_029962745.1). Taxonomy (NCBI): domain Eukaryota; kingdom Metazoa; phylum Echinodermata; class Echinoidea; order Camarodonta; family Echinometridae; genus Echinometra; species Echinometra lucunter. Next base: position 3,280,232 of record CM057162.1, on the reverse strand, counting down.
TATGTGTGTGTGTACTAGTGCGTAAGTTCGCGCTAGATATTTTGGCAAAAGATTTCCATATCCCCTCCCCCCCCCCACACACACACACACACTCCTCGAAACCGACTTACGGCGGTGATGTGGTGGCTTTAGCCCAGATAATTCTTAAAATAACCAATAGTCGGGCAACCAGCGACTCTAATTCTGCCTAGGCGTTGGGTCCTTACACACTTTCTCCCCGCTTTATTTCGCAAAGTTATGGAGGTTACGCTTACCGTCAATTATGACTTTACAGTTTTATAATTTTTCGCCCATGGTCAAAGTTTAGAATCTACCGAGTGTATTAATCTGACATCATTCTGACCATGATCTTATATCATAAACCCTCACAGTGGAATATTCATGCTTGGCTGTGTAAATTTCTGAGGCGGTCGACCTGTATGGTTTGAGATAAAAAATCATCAACAAATCAGCGCAATTTTATCATTTTGCTCTTAGGATCAGAGGATGATGAAATATCTTATTTCAGCATGTTCGATATTATTCTTTCAACTGGATCTCAATCGCCTTGATTAAATGAAAATATCATATTTTTTAAAAAAATATATATAAACTGCGATCTTTCCCCTCTGAAGCTCACACAGGAGATCGGTACACTACTTGCATATTGTCGGCAACTGCCCCCGTATAGAGCTAAAGCAGTGCAAGGTTAGTATTTCTTCGCATTGTGAGTGCATTCATGCTTTTATGGCGCGGTTTGAGGTTTACCAGAGCCAAAATATTGGGTAAAAATGTGCCATGAGGGTTATTATGTGTCCAAGCAACTTTGGGCATTTTGGGGGCATTTCTTTTTATCCAATTTGATGGAAATTTTGCCCATTCTAAAGTAATTACTGCTTATTTTTACCCTTACTGGACCATATGCTTCCCGCATTGGGTATATAACAATATTGCCCAAAGTTATTTGGACATAATTATAATTACCCTCGTGCAGGTTAAAATTGTACCCAATATTTCTTACAATGTAGATAAGCAATAACTAGGAAGATACGAAGATCTTATTCAAAACATCAAAATGTTAACAAATTCAAACAATAATATGAATAACAACTCAGAATTTACATAAAAACTGTAATTCCCGCTATATTACAGATAGCAAAGCATTAACATATTAAAATTAAATTCTTAAAAGTGCGGTCCTGAATATTTGTTTAGTATACCACATACCATATGCCCAACAACCTTCACAAGACTGAGGTCGCTCCCCATTGCAAACATGATTCTTCAGGCTTGCAAAAGACACCACCCGTATATAAATGACAAATTACAATGGATGAAGATATAGATATAACAGAAAACCTTGAAATATGAATATTTTTGTAGTTACGCCGATAAAGCGTGATTATCATGATTTTACCTGCATATATTCTTGTGGAAATTTTGGTTGTAAAGGTTAGATGAGATGGTATCTCGTTTGCTGTGGGTTAGAATAATCTGATGATAGCAACACGAAACCATACCCAGGTGAGGACTGAATTTAATCAGGGGGGTGTTTCACAAAGATTTAAGTTTGACTTGCACTTAAATTCACATTTGCGTGTGGTATCTAACGCATCACCTCATTGGTCAGATCATGCACAGGGTGCGCACGCTACCGCGTATCCATCAATGAGATTACGCGTTAAATAACATGTGCGCGTTGGCGCCTAAGCATGACTTTAAGTCACACTTAAATCTTTGTGAAACACCACCCAGAACATGTAGTATCAGTATACTCACAGTCTAATTTTACATGCAACAAAAATGTTAAATCACCATTTAGGGTGGAGGAGTGACTACATTTTCAAAATGTTGGTTCAACACTTTAAACATGCTGGATTCAACACTATAAAGGTTAAAATACACCATGAATAGCGTTGAATCCAGCATGTTCAAAGTGTTAAAGTGATTACAAAATGGCAAAGAAAATTTTGATATATGATCGAGAATAGAATTCTAAGAAGAATGACATTAAAAATGTGATGATTTTCAATCGAAATCAATGCATTTTGGCTAATTTTCTCTTGAAAAGTTATGAGCTGACCAAACAAAATTTAGTATGAGGTATGACGTAAAAGTGGGTACCCAGCTTCGCGCATTGCAGTTGTGCTACGCGCTAGACTGTACAACATGTATTATACCTTGCGCGCATTTTGCTAGAAGTGCGCGATAAGGTACCCACTTTGACGTCATTTTGATGTCAAAGTGGGTACCCATTTGAAACTGGGTCACAGCTGAGGGGTCAAAATATCCTGAAATCTTACCACATTTGGGGGTTTCCTTGGCAACAGGACTTTAAAAAAAACTTTAGACAGATGATTTTCTGTTGATAAAATCATGCTCTTTTAAATGAACTAACATTGTTTCAGCATTGGGTACCCCCTCTTTAAGGCGCTTTCACACATGATGCGACAGTGTGGTACCACAATGTGGCGCCACACTGTTTTGTGTTCAAGCCTATGGGGTATAGGTCGACAAAAAAAATGTCGCTGAGGCAGGACACACTTTTTTTTTTTGCTGCCTAGATACACAAAAAATACGCACCAATCAAATTTCTAAAAAGTTAGAGCACAAAAATATTGCCATGAGATTGCTTGCGCAAGCGTGCGCAAGTTTTGACAATATGCTCTCTTATTGAGAGTTGACGCGTTAATGCGCGTTCAATTAGCATAAAGTGGTGACACAAAGTCCCACCATGTGTGAAGACGAAACAGTGTGGCGCCACAGCGTGGTACCACACTGTCGCATCATGTGTGAAAGCACCTTTAATCCAACATTTTGAAAATGTAGTCACTCCTCCATCCTTTTAAATGGTGATTCAACATTTTTAGCCTTTAGAGTGTTGTACATGCATCATGTCATACGAAACTGCAAGAAAGGTAGACACATGTTTATGTGTAGATAGATTTGAGTGATTTTCTCAGGTTTTATAGAAAAAAATCTTAATTAATTAGAAAAGGCTGGATCAAATGAGAAGACTAATGTTTGGCATGTGTGAAGCATGTGCACCACTCTCTCACGCGCTCTCTCTCTCTCTCTTTCTCTCTCCCTCTCTCTCTTTCTCTCTCTCTCTCACGCTCTCTCTCTCTCACGCGCTCTCTCTCTCTCTCTCTCTCTCTCTCTCTCTCGTTTTCTGCACTTTCAACGTGCACTCTGTTACATTCTCAAGTGATGCTCATGTAATGTTCATTCTCATTTTTCGTGTTTTTTTGTAATGTTTGTTTGTTCTGTCTGTTGTAAGTCTGTCTGTGATTTGGCTGCTTGTTTTAGTTTTGGTTTTCCATGTTTCGTTTATTAGACTTCATATTCAGTGTGATGTACTTGACTTGTTTCTGCATCATACTTGCCCTGCGTTGCAGATCATGAGGTTTTCCATGCTTGGTTTATTAGACTTCATATTTAGTGTAATGTATTTGACTTGTTCTACATCATACTTGCCATGCGTTGCAGATCATGAGGTTTTCCATGTTTGGATTATAGTCATATTATTTGACTTGTTTCTGCATCATATTTGCCCTGCGTTGCAGATCATGAGGTTTTCAAGGCATTATAGCTATCTATGGTAGATATGTACACAGTGATTATGTGATACAGAAGTTTCACCACTAATTACTAAGGTCAGAATATTTCACATACATCTCAGTGTAATATCATATTCGATCATTATGCATATTAGTCGAACTTAACAACATCACGACACGTAAAGCGACTGGTTTCTTGTACTGGCAATTGCATTTCCTCCCCGAAGCACTGCCACAGAATTTTTTTTTTTTTTTTTAAAGAAGATTGAGGTAGTGCAAAATCATTTTGAAAGGGTACCTATATAGAAGAATTTCTTTAGATGATTTGAGCACTTGATAGCAGCTCAGTCGGAGTAAGGGCAGTAATCTTATTGTTTGTGTTTGCATGCATGTGGAGCATCTGTTTGGTGGATATTCTTCCGCAATATGAAGACATCACAGCCAATAATATCATGAATATAAAGCATCTATGTTTCACAAAAACATGTTTGATTACTCATAGACTATATGGTAGAACACGAGAGCTGATGCTAACGTGATACGCCTGGCTGCGCAATAAGTCCCATTAGAAGAACTATCAATTGAGCCATCTGTATTCACTTCTATCTGGGGCTCTCTTAATGCAGGTTCATATGCCCTGGCGTGAATCCTGTCAGTAAAAGGCACGACGTAGTTGACCTTTTTTTAAAACTGCAATGCTGGTTATAAGGGTATAACCATGGTTACTGTGCCGACTTTAAAGATATTTAATGGGCAATAATATTGTGTCGCTGACCAATAATTACATGTGTCTGAGCGGCGTTGGTACATTTACCCTCTTTGTGCCCTTTCAACAACAACAACAACAAAACAAAAGCAACGACAACAAAATGAGTCTTGTTTATGATGTTGATCAAATATGTATCATACACGATTAATCGAGGCAAGGGTTTACAATTTCAGTATTATGAAGTGACTCACATAAGGGCCATATGTATTCTATTCCAGTCTCAATATTTTTTTTTCAAATACAAGTATATAAATCAGGTAAAGGACCTTTATTCAAATCTAAATCAGTTTCTCGCACATTGTGTCTACATTTACATTTCGTCTTTGGGGGAACGGTTTCCGAAAATAAAAAAATTCATTTGATTACAGTACTTAGCCTATCTTACAGTGAAATACATCCAAACCTGCTTCTAATCGGATCTCCAATCAATTTGCATTTTCCATACTCGCTATTTCCACAGCGCATTGCAAATTCGGAGCTGTGGTAGCAAAAGCAACGCTCGGTGGACATCGCCATTTAAAAATCGGGGTTTATTGTACGCTGGTAGCTATTCTTGGTCGTAGATGAATAATAATAATGGTTCTGTTATTAGCATGATAATTAGAACGAGTAGTTGTAAACAATGTATATAACCAGCGAAGATGACAATTAGGATAATTAGTTCGTTGACACAAGCGATAAGAGAATTCTCCCCTTTCTCTCTTTTATTCCTTTCTCTCTCCTCCTCTCGCTCTCTCTCTCTTGCTCTTTCTCTCTCTCTCTTCACTCTCTTATTTTGTTCTCGTCCTTTTCCGCATATCTTTGTTAAATAAAACCCTGTCTCTTTTCGCACCATACCCCCTTCCCTTGAAATCCATTCCTTTCTCCGCCTCTTCCATTTCTAACGATCAATTTCTCCAACTAGTAACTTTTTTTCTATTTTGTTACATTCCTGTATCTCATTTCTCGTTCCATTTTCCTGGCCATGTTTAATTATGCAAACCATGTAAACCTGCGATTCTTTGTGTGTAATGTTAAAATGAATATTCTGCCTTGCTCTCTTTAATATATTTCTATCTGAAATCATGGAAATAGCGTATAATGATTTGTACATAGCAATATTAACTCACCCTGTCCTTTTATCTTTGCTCGTGCTTTATTCCATTCAAAAAAAATCCTTTTCTCAACAACACTTAGTTATCCAAGGACAATCCAAGAGTTCTCGCGTAAACTTAAGGCGCATGACAAATCTGTTGCATTAAAAGTATAATAAGGATGCTCGACATTGTAGCAGAAATCTGGGAATCTAAGAAGACACAGGGAAAGAGAGTTTCTAAGAAAGGGAGTAAGAGAATGCCTTACTATTCATGCTACTAATTTTATGAGGTTTCGATCCGTTTTTCCATTTTCCAAAGGATATGGAATACAGTGCGATGACGCCATTATAAATAGAAATTCAGGACAGTGATGATTGTGTTCTCGCATGTCTGCACTTGATGAAGACTGCTTCGGTGATTCCTCGTTTAAGAAAAAAAAAAAAAAAACTTGAACGAGAATTGAATGAAAGGCTGAAAAGGAATAGCATTTGACGCATGCTACAAACTTGACGATAACCCTGAGCAAAATGCTGAAAATGACTGTACAACAACTTGAATCGGATTTCCTGTTTTATCACGTGATCTTCTATTTTGGGCATCATATTCCTTGTCCATCTACCTGATGCCTTTGTGCTTCGCACTGCAATTTCAAAATTGAATCAAGTACACCTTGTGAAAAAAAAACCCCACATAATATTCAGCGCAGTATAAACTGGTTTATGTCTATCTCTCTTCTCGTAAAAGTATACTCCATAAAACTTTGCCCGCTTTAAACTGCTCAGATGAAAGTTGAATGAAAGTTGATTAACGAAAACCGAATGAGAATAGTAATTGGTATATGCTAAAAAAAAATGAAGAAAAATCTGCACAATATACTGGACAAATGAACTCAAAACCGTAATCAAATAATCTTCTACTGTCATTATTTCAATCCTTTCTCGTCTACCCGATCTTTTTTCTTACTGCCAAATTTCTTTCTTGCGCTGCAGGACTTTTGCATTCTATTGATTATTCCTGTTTTTACAATAAAATGTTATGGATGACTCACGAATTTATGAACAAAAGCTTGGCCTTTTCAGATATTTCGCTCGCAGTATCATTGGGCTGACTGGTAACAGCAGTAACACTAGAATACAAATAGCCTGCGATAGATGTAAACACAACAAAACAAAGTAACTCCCCCCTAATTCAAAATAGCATAACTTTTTAACGAAAAAGTTTTGAGCAAAATAATTTGGCAGGAGTGTTCCTACACTTATTGACTAACTTCAGTGTGAAAATGAGAATGATCCGTTAAGTCATGCATAAGTGAGCAGACATTAAAGGCAAAAATGTCACTTTTCAAAAGTCACAAGAGTCATTTTGGGGGGTCTGTTAAACAAAACTTTGACGAATTTGGTTTCTTCCATTGTTTGACCCCGTCATGCTATCCCTGACACTTTTCATGTTTATCACAGTTGGTTAAACACAATTTTTTTGAAGAAAGTGATGTTCAGCCCTCCTAAATCTACAAAATCCATTCAGTTTATGGAAAGAATTGGCATCAACCAACATGAATCAGCACATTATGTGAAAATACCAGGTAGTCGTTTTTCCAGCATTAAACAGTAATTTTTTAACATTTCTTGCTTCATCGTTAAAAATGTTCTCACTCAACCATGACACAATCTCAATAAACATCAACAGCACTTAAACAACACCAGAAAATGCTTGTTTCACAGATTCCCCAAAATGACTCGTGTGACTTTTGAAAAGTGACATTTTTGCCTTTAATGTCTGCTCACTCATGCATGACTTGATAGATCAATCTCATTTTCACACCGAAGTTAGGCAATAAGTGTACGAACACTCCTGCCAAATTATTTTGCTCAAAACTTCTTCGTTAATAAGTTATGCTGTTTTGAATTAGGGGGGAGTTACTTTTTTTGTTGTGTTTAGACGGAAATTGAGCCTTGATTGCCAATGTCTGGAACAGACAAGGCTCCTAGCAAGCATAGCATTTTGCAATGTTTAATGCATACTATGAAAATTCTGACATCTACCAACTTGTATCTCGCTACAGATAAGTAAATTTCATAAACAGAAAAGGGAGTACAAGAGCACGAGTGATCAGTAGGAGCCCCCCCCCCCCTCAAAAAAAAAAGTTTACCCTGTTACGAGAAACCCAGTGTTGTAATACTTCTGTGTCGATAACTAGCATGCCGGAGTTTGAGAACAAACGTGTGGATAGAAGGTTTGTGTTTTGTTTCCGCGGTGAAAGCTATGCAAGATTGTTCACTAGCTGCATGCTCGAATCTCACCTTTCAAATATGTATCATCACTGTTCCACTTGATTTCTTCTTCTTCTTCTTCTTCTTCTTCTTCTTCTTCTTCTTCTTCTTCTTCTTCTTCTTCTTCTTCTTTTGGTGGGAGGGATCAAAGCTGAATTTAATGTTCATTCATTTTTATACTGTCTACATTGCTCTAATCGTTTTATTCACACCTATTTTTTGCCTATGTAACGCATCTAATTAGGAACTGATATCAATACAATGCATCATGCTACATGCAGGCGTGGAGACATGAATAAAACAGAATACGATAATCATCGTGTTATAATATGATATTCGTATTTGATATCTTCGAGGCCATCTGTTCTCACATTCGGTATTTGTTTTCTGTCTACAGTACTTAATCACACAGATAAATCATACATAATGATGTCGGAAAATGAAATCTTATATTCTAGATTAGCAAAATCTTTTTCTGTAATTATATAGACCATTCAATTTTCGTTTAACGATCGAAAAATGTGTTTAGCTCATATCGTGAGTTGAATGAACATCATTTGAACTAATTTCTGTTTCAGAGAATCGTTAGCATGGTCAACTCCGTTTTCATTTCAAGTGGAGCAAAAAGTAGAGAGAGAGAGAAAATGAAACGAACTTATTGCTCGGTATTCTGCTAATTTAGTTAAAAGTTCGATCCAAAGCGACCTCAGTTTAACTTCTCTGTTAAAACTCACTAGACCAGGGAGGGGTGAATTTATGAGGAGAGCACCATGACGAGGGTACATTGATCTTCATACCCGAACACACTTTCCAGCGACTCGAACCATGCTGACTTTGCTCTCGATTTATTATGCTCTGATTCTGTGATTATGTAAATGTCTGCACAGCAAATCTTTACAGAATACCATGCTCTCTTTTGATGTATTTGGTTTGTTTTTAATCTCACGGACAGGATCCACTGTGAAAACTCTACACGCGTAGCCTTGGAACAGTAGACATTCCGCTTTCATTGGCCACTCGATTAGTAATATTTAGATTTTCTTGAATATTTGCTGGAGCGAACGCTGCATATATCTACCGTGGCCTCAGAATGTTTTCGTTTAAACCAGCACGACCAGAGAAACACATGAAAACAAGCTACAACTGAAGATGTTGCAAAGATACGATAGTGTTCGTGCCTTTCATTTTACCTTTCAAAGTACTGTAATATTTTGATCCCACTGGGTGTGCCAATTTTCAGCGCACTAATATCTACAAAACTAATTTCTAGAAGTTTTTATTGGTAACGTGTTGGTACTTACTTGCATCGGGGACATATCCCTCCGAGGATGGTGATGGTGATGATTGTATCCCAGCCGACAAACTTCCCGAGGGTTGTAAAGAGGCTGATGATGATAATGGCCATCTACTTGCTGTAGAAATGTTTAGAGGTGATGGTAATGACCTGGTCAGAGGATGAGCATCAGAAATTGGTGTCGTCGCAATGGTCTTAGAGATGATATAAGATCCAGTGTCGATGTGACGATGTGATTGCTCCTCGGACATAGGTGATGTTGGTAGTGAGGGGGATGATGATGATGAGGATGGTGATGATGATAGTGGTGGTGTTGGTGAAGAGGATGACAAGGTGTAAGTGGCTGTTGAATGTGAGGTAGGATGGATAAATGAAGGGGTAGATATAAGCGAAGTCATATGAGATGAAATGTTGAGTTTATTGGAAGAAGAGAAAGTTGATGATGGTAGGAATGGAAATGATGTTGATGGTAACGATGGCAACGTAGATACCAACGAATATGAGGGAGGTGGTGATGGAGTCTCCACCGGGGATGCGTTCCTTTGGCTAGATGCCAGAGGGGTTGTATAAGGTAGTATGGTAGGCGTGTTTGAGGATAGCAGTGGCGTTTGGAATGGCACTGATGATGGAAACGATGAAACTGTGCTCTCTGGTGTAAATGTTGTCGATGATGATGATGATGATGATGATGATGATGAAGAAGAAGAAGATGATGATGATAATGGTGATGATGAGGATGAATACACTAACGTCCGATAAGACGGCTGAAGCTGTGATAATTCAGTAATAGAACCCACTTGCGATACAGTAATAACAGTTTGAGTTGGAAATATATTCCTAGATATTGCAGATGATGGTTTTCCATACCAATATGTCTCAGACAAAATACTTTGGGATTCTTTCGAATCTACTGTAGATGACTGAAGCGTCACAAGATCCATCGGATCAGCCGACTCAGGACTCCTTTTCTCTCGAATCCTTTTCTTTTGACCAGACAAAGAGAGCCTCAATGACGACGAGGATGGAGACAGAGTTGAAGAAGGCAAGGAGGTCGATGTCGCACTTGATATGGAGATCGACCCCGGTAAATTTTTGGAAAGTAGCTGCTGAGAAGAAAAATTATAAGTGAAGGCACTCGATGATTTGCTTGACAGGTTTCGATGCAAGGTGCAGCTGCTGTTTGAGGGTGCATGCATGTCACTTCCCTGCCGACGCACTGGTGAGGGATTCCATTGCTGAGCCGCTGATAACTGATCGTGTTTTCTCGTACTCTTAAAAATTGATTCGTGAGGCAAGTTTGAATCAGCACTGCTTTTCTTGGCTGCAGTAAACCTTGATAAATTATTCAAAGGAGTTTCTGACGACAATGGTCCAACATTTTGCAAAGAAGGCGATGGTGTTATGACAAGGCTTGATGATAGAAATCTCAAAGTGTATGAAAGAGCTTGTGCAGTTGCATCATTTGAAAATGAAGATCCCGCATTGTTTGGTGATAAAGGTGAACTGATTTCAAGGAGGCTTCCTGACGCTAGGAAATAATAAAGAAATAATAGATTCCACACGGTAACTTGGATGACAAGCCATTGTCTAAGCGGCATCATATGGAGAAGAGAGAGAGAGAGAGAGACTGGTTGTTATGATGATACACGAGTAGCCTGCACCTCAATGACTGATTGGTAGGACTGTCATCTCGACGAATGAATGGAGCTACTCCGTGTGAGATGAGCACGGACATAATATCAATCTCATTCTCACTCAACCGATCTCCCGGTCTCTCTCTCTCTCTCTCTCTCTCTCTCTCTCTCTCTCACTCTCACTCTTCCTCTCTTTCAATCCCATACAGACACACTCTCACTATCTATCTAGTGTGCTTTTGGTCTTTTCAAAAATATCTTTAGCACACCCTCCCTCTCCACTTTTCTCTTTCCCTCCTTCTCTCTCTCTTCTCCTCTCTACCTTCATCATGTTCATTCATATCTCTTTCCGGGCACTGTCTGGTTTACCGTTCTATCGCACTCCACATGTTGGTAGTACTCTCTCTCTCTCTCTCTCTCTCTCTCTCTCTCTCTCACTCACCCACGAGCACACACGCCCACTACCACAACTAACCCCTCTCCCCCCTCTTTCTTTCCCTCTCTTTGTCTATCTCTATCTAGATTTTTCGATCGACTTTAACCTTATGAAATGCTGTCTAGTCTTCTGTATTTTGATCAATTTCCCCCTATTGCTGTTACTAGTATTAAAAACTGCCTAGCAGGCGCGGTTCTACGGGCGGGGGGGGGGGGGGGGGGTTGGGGCTCACCCCCCCCCAAAAAAAAACCCAAACAAATTGGACGATATTGGTTTAATTTTAATTTCATATATACCGTATTCTAATATACATTACAATCCTCCAAGCCAATGGTTAGCGCGCCCCCCCCCCCCCTCCCCATTTTTTTTTTCTCTCTAGAACCGCGCCTGCTGCCCTAGGAAGTATGATAGTTGTCTTGACCATTAAACCATGAGACCTAGGGAGCATTTCATGAAGAGTTTTGTCGGTGATTTTCACCGACTAATTTGCTTTCAGCCAATCAGATGCGAGGATTTTCCAATAGCTTATAACATTTGTCGGTGATTTTCACCGACAAAACTCTTCATGAAACGCTCCCCAGGACCCCGTCCTATAAAGAGTTGCGACTGATTCAAATCAATCGCAGCTTTGAGACTGATCTCATCTCATATCTCAAAAGTACAGAGTTGGAATCAATCTCAAAGTTGCGATTGATTTGCGATTGATTTGAATCAATCACAACTCGTTATACAGTATGTCCACGAAACCTAGACTGACCGACGTTGACTCATCTTAATCACAGTTATAATTATAAAACTTAGAGTGAATAAAGACAATGTAAAGTTGGTTTACCAAAAAATTCGTTTGGCCAACAGTGTTTGAATTCCAAAAAGATAATCACATTTCTAGAAAGTTAATTTTCTGCCCTTTCGTATGACACCTCCATCGGGAAAAATGAACCAGGAATGACACTGATAGCGTGAATCAAAATAGTGATTGCATTTCCCTGATTTTTTAAATCTTTTTCTTTTAAAGCTTTTTCGCATGAATTGATGCGGAGATAATGACGAGTGGTCTAAAAAAATGCATGTAGACATGATAAAAACCCCTCCTATCCCACTATCCTCATTCTCATTGTCCATCATCGATTGACGCCCCTGCCCAAATCCCTAATTTTGACTTTCTTCCTTTTCCGAGCCGGACATTCTTAATGTGAGTGCAGTAAGTTCAAACATGCGTGATCATTAACGAATTATTATGAATGACAGAAAGACTGAAATGTTACGACTGGGCGAATTTGAATAATAACTGACGGATTACACTGCTCATTATTGCGCATTATGCAATTTGATCGATGAAAAAAACAATTTCTTTGAAGAAACATTTTCGTTTTGTGTGAGAGCGAGCTAGAAAGAGGGAGAGAGAGAGAGAGAGAGAGAGGGGGGGGGGGGGGGGGGGGTTGTGACTCCACCTTCATTACAAACGCACAACAAAGGAATGCTCGTTGAGGCGTATCCAATGCCTATAGCCTGTGTCATAACGATTTATTCCGACTAGTCGATTCGTTCCTCGGAACAGCGTTGCCAGTTTCAAAATGCTGTATCATCGTACTAGAGAGTCAAAATTATCGTGTGTTTTTTTTGGAGAAAATTATCGTACACACAGCTGACTCTACAGTACATAAACTATCCATACGATTAGCCGCCCCTTAACTTCAGGAAAACTTATTTTGATTAGCTGCAAATTCAATGTAGGGGCCTACCAGACGCGTAGACGGGTTAATTAACTGTTAGGTATGCGAAGTATACTGTGGAAGAGACTTTGAGTAGGTTGAAATGACTATGCCTATCGCATCGATTGGACCGAGACGGATCCAATCGGCGGGTGAACATTCAGGCGATTGGTTCCCAAGGATCCAATCGCTAGCCCGACACTGGCTCAGCTCTTCCACACATATATTGGCCGTAAAGGGGAAAATAAGTTTTCTCTAAATTTCCTCATTTTTCTATGCTTTTTCACATCTCAGATTATAGTGAGGATATCTATGAAACCAAATCCAATGTCGTCTGTTGCAATTAGTGTGAGGTCATAGTTTTATAATTTCCCCGTTGTCTAGAGCGAAATTTGCCCTGAAAAGTTTTTGCTTTGTCGAACAAAACTTAAAAAACAATTACTCAAAAGAGTGATGAAGACGCCTACCTGCTAACAGCAATCACTTGTGTGAGAAGTTTTGGTTGGACAATAGCTAATCATCATTGCTGCTGATTTATGTTAACTCCCACTCGACGTGTATTATTAATGATGTCAAAATTACCGAAACAAGATTTCATCAACGATGATGAACCTGTTGTTAATCATCGTTGATGATTAACCTGTTGTTAATCATCAACGATGATTAACAACAGGTTCAGAATTTTTTTTTTCCTCGAGTACATCATTATTAGACCGATATATATTAATTCTTTTTCCAATTACTAATTGTCATTTTTCCTTGAAGGAAGGGGGGAGGGGACAACTGGAATGATTTTACAAAAAGAGTATTACGCAAATGGCTAAAAGGTGATTTCAGAAAAGGGAGGGGTCAAGAATGTATTTTATCACGGCTTATTTACTTCTTTACCCAATTCAATTTAATTCAACTTTTACTGATTTGTAATCCATACAAATTGGATTATTCTCAATTTTTTTCACAAACATCAACAAAAATTTTACAAAATAAATATATCATAAATAGAACAAAGTATAACATAAATGGCAAAGTATACCAGGATTTTCACAAAAACATAACAGAATATAACAAAATGTAACAGAATACGATAGATATATACTAGAATATGCCACTATATATTCGATTAAAACAACTTTTAAGTATATAACAAAACAAAACATAAAACAAAAAACAAAACAAAACAAAACAAAAAGCAGCCAAATCCCGCATAAGTGGTATCCTCTCTTTAAATTTTACGGACCAGGGTTAGAAAAAAATTATTGAACAAAAAAAAAAAACCTTTAAAAAAAATAAAATATAAAATAATCACAGCGATATCATATAATAAAATACATTAGTTATCATACATCCCACAGAATGGAGTGAAAGAAGAACAAATACCAATAGCTCAACATCCCCCTTCCCCCCCCCTTCTTGTAGGCACCCACTTCCAATTAATACCATTACACCCATTATGTATACCATATTTACTGACGACCCACCACCCCTCCCCTCCCCTCCCCCCCCCCCCCATCTCGTGTCAAAAACAAAGAAACAAAAAATCTTCTGCGATACCTATGAAATACAACACAGTCCTTTAATCAAAATCAGTTTCTGTTTTCTCTAGTTAATTAACTAGTATCATATCTTAGTGCGTGCAAGCACTGTGATTATAAAACATTTTGCTTACATGAGCTGATCGTCTCAGTCGTAAATTATCATTGCACTTGGAGCAGATCCCGTCTTGTGATTTAGGATTAGACAACTAAATTAGAGTGTGAAATTGTTTATTTTTGTATGTTGGGTGCATGATATCACAGAATGCTTTTCAATTCTTCAAAGATGAACATAATCGTAATTCTGGTTATCTTCATTGCATTTAATATCCACAGGAATGAAGCCTTTCGAGTGGTTACAGAGAAAGCCATTTCAACGCTTGTGGGCAGTAACGTTACCCTTGCATGTACATATAGCCCTGCCACTGATCCAAGGAGACCTTCTCTCTTCCTTTCATGGCAAATAGCTCGGAATTCATTCTCAACGCGTGATATCGCATTTATTCAATGCCGTCCCAATACCTGCCAAACTGTGACAACTAGTTCACGCTATACTATAATATTTGATGGGGAATCTAGTGTAAATCTCACAGTCAGTAACGCCAGCTGAATAGACTGCGCTGTCTACAAGTGTACCGTTATAACACCAGACGGGAAATCTTCAAGCAGCGTTGAAGTCATTATTGTTGGTAAGGTTATATCAATAATTTTAAAATATATAGAGGATTGGATGATTTATTCCACCTTCGAATTATTCATCCTCATAATGCGAATGAGTTTAAAAACAATTATTACCATACAGGCAATTACCATTATTAACTATGAGCCATTGAAACACTTCTCTATTTTCGTTTTACCGATGTTTTATTTCTCACAGTTCCTCCTATGGACCACTTCATACAAAATGTTGACTCTGGAGAGATTTATGAACCAAGAGGTGGCGTGCTTCTAGAAGAAAATACAGTCCTCAACTTAAGCTGTTTATTTCTACTTCTCATCCACCTCCGTCCAATTTTCACTGGAAACTTGGAAATAATTCTGAACGTACATCTTTTACCTGGCATCCCCAAACCCACCAGTGGGTCGCAACACTCCAACTGTGCATACAATCAGATTTTCTTGGGGAATCTGTTAGCTGTCTTGTAGAAGTCGGCGGGATGACTTTCACTGAATTCACCTTACTCAGTGTCACTTGTAAGTAACTCACAAAATAGGGGCATCGCAATATTTGTAAAAAGGACAGGGAATTTTGGCACAATTTAGGGAGGCTGTTATCGCCAATTTGCGCTCATTTAAGTATGCTTAGGCCTACAGCGGTTTCAACCACACCTGCATGGTTTAAACCTCTTTTGTGAATTCCGGCCAGTGCTTTCCCCAATAACGTTTCCCTTGACCTAGGTTTTTTTACTTTTAAAATTATTCTAATCAAATTTGATTGACTACTGTTCTAGTCAAAACTGAGACAATTCTAAGTCAAATGAAATAATTTGACTAGATCAAGGATCATACGTGGGGCACCGACGCTAACTTGACTCGATTCGAATGCATTTGACTAGAATTCTACTTAAAGTTTAATTTGTTTTACTAGACTTCGGTTCATTTTCTCTGGAATCTAGTCAAATTTGACTAGATTTGTTTTAGAGTATACCTGGCAATCCTGGGATAATAATGTTAAGTACTCGTAAGAAGAGCAGTGGTGTAGCTACGTAGGACTAAGTAATGAAATGTAATTAGTTATCAAATCTAATGTTATTATCATTGTTATCATTGTTATTGTTTATTATTATTATTATTTTTATTATTATTATTATTATTATTATTATTATTATTATTATTATTATTATTATTATTGTTATTATTATTATTATCATTATTACTATTATCATTTGTAGTAGTAGAAGTAGTAGTAGTAGTAGTAGTAATAGCAGCAGCAGTAGTGGTAGTAGTAGTAGTAGTAGTGGTAGTAGTAGTAGTAGTAGTAGTAGTAGTAGTGGTAGTAGTAGTAGTAGTAGTAGTAGTAGTAGTGGTAGTAGTAGTAGTAGTAGTAGTAGTAGTAGTAGTAGTAGTATTGTTATTATCATTATCATCATTGTTATCATTATCATGTCTAGCCTCGACGCAATTAGCGCTCTTCTCTATACATGTCTCGGATGTTGGAATATCATCGGCAAAGCTCTTTTGGTCCAACAACCCCTCCCTTTCGCCAGTCATGTCTTTTAAGCAATGTCTCTTATTTACGTCAAATTAGGAGGCTACATTTTAAGGGTTCACAAAATTTGCACTGAACGCTTTAAAGATATGTCAATTTGTTTGTTCTGATTTTTGTGTTTGCGTTTTTTTTTTTATTATTGATCATTGAATTCAAGTAACAATGCTTCCAATTATCAAACAAGAAAAGGAAAAAAGACAAACAGGTATTTTATGTCTTGTCCTTATTATAATGATCGAATAGTCATTCCTGATAAAGCAGAATATTCGCAATGGTTTTCTAGCATCCGTTGCTCTTCTTTGAAATTGACCTATGATTTTCATTACAGTGCATTAATTTAGAAATATTCTTTAAGTGAGCGTTTTGGCCAGATTTTACATATATAATATTTGTGTCATTCTTACGTAATGATTAGATGCACCACGGATGGAACCATTGAGCTCTCAGTATCAAAGAGTCAACCCTGGAGACAAGGTTTGCATGGCTTGCATCATAGAGTCAAATCCTCCCAGTCAAATCGTGTGGTACAAGGACGGAATCATGTCCTTACCGGGCGGTAGATTTCAACAGGAGATCAGAAATAGAGATGGCACGTCGTATGTTGCGTCTATGAACATCAGTGGTATAATTACACCCTACGACTTCATGCAGTATACCTGCAAGGCAACAAACTCTATAGGAACTAAAACACTGGAGTTCCATCTGGGCCATGTATGTAAGTACATGATTTCTCGATTTGTGGCTTTCCGTAAACATGGTAAAATCGAACTGATATTGACTTTACTTGGATCAGCTACAAAATATACTTTACCCCGCAAGCGTTCAGTATGACGGTGTGTCGAAACTTCGCGGACGCGGATGTCCATATTTTGTGTATAGAGCATATCTCAAAAACTAGAAAAGATCTCTAAAATCAAATAGTATCACTCGATAGAGGAACCTAAAATTACCTTAGGACGAAGTTTTCTCTGGAAGTGGGGAAGAAATTATTAAAGTATTCACAAAGATCTGCAGATTTTGCTACGTCATTATTTAGCGTCCGTTCCGAAAAAAATAAAAATAAAAATAAAAAAATTGAACCTACCGAGAAGGGTCTAGAAATCTTCATTATAAGAGAAGATGTCATCAAACTTTAAAGTAAAAAGTGATATTAAATGATTCTATGGCATTTTGCCATGGTAGTGATGCAATTATCTTACCTTTGATGCAGGCGCGGTTCCAGAGCAAACGATTTTTTGGGGGCGGCTATTGGGGGCTTGGAGGATAATATGCCAGAGCTAGAGCAAAGTGAATGAAAATTGGGAGGGGGATTACCCCCCCCCCCCCACACACACACACTCACACACACACATCCACACACACGCACACGCGCAATAGGGACTTTCGATTTCGAAAATACACTACTTTTTATTTGTGAGCGAGCGAAGCGAGCTAGTCAAAAACTACCAGTTCTTGCTGAACCTGTCATCAAAATACACCCTAGATTGATATATTTTTTTAATGGTCTATTTAGTCACCTCGCTAGCTATACCTCGCTGGCATTTTCCACCCTTATCCTAAAGAGTGAGCGAGCTAGCAAGGACATACAGACTCCACAGGCCTATGAAATATAAGAAATACATTCGGTCGGCTCCCTTGCATGACCAATTCGTTTGCCTTCCCAAATAATTCATTATCTAGCTATAATTATTGCCCGCCCGCACACCGTCCCCCATACATACTATTTGTTTATTTTGCGAGCGAGCGGAGCGAGCGAGACAAAAATAACCACATCTTGCAGTAAAAGACGTCTGAGTTTGTTATCAAAATTACTCTCCAGGCCTTTAAGATGTTCACCCGGCACCTCACTAACAAATTATTATAAACCTCGCTGGTCCAGTAAACTGTTTCCTGTCTAAAACCATACTTAGAAACGTTTCTGAATAATATGAGCTAGCGAAGCAAGCAACGAAACACACAATGATCAAGTATCAAAATACATTATATACCTATATTCGGTCACGTCCCTTGCATACCCAATTCGTTTGCCTTCCCAAATAATTCTTTATTGGAGCGAGCGTAGCGAGCGAAGAAAAAAATGTATACAAAATTCTCTAATTGATCTTATCATGTGCACTCCCTGCAGAATTATTTCGAGAATCGTCGGACACGTCGCTGCAAAATTGTTATGATATCCAGGCATAGACTGCTGCTAGAATAAGAGTGCTTGCTGATCGAAAACATCTTGTTTCGTTTCTAGAATTTATCAGAGAGCCAAAAAAAAAAAAAAATTGAATACTGAGACTGGGTTATACTATAGTCGTCATTTTTTTTTTTTTTTTTTTTTTTTTTTTTGGGGGGGGGGGGAGCTTGAGCGATTTATGGGGGGAGGGGGGGGGGGGGCTTCAGCCCCCAAAGCCGTAGAACCGCAACTGCTTTGATGGATCTCTAATTTGCATAAATCATTTGTAAACTGGCTTGCAACGAAGTTTGGACTCGTTATTTTGTAAACCCATTTCCAGTTCTAGCGCATTGCGATACGACATCGAACTTTCCGATGGCGATAACTCATGCATTCTTTGCCTATAAACTTTCTTCTTGCACCCATTAAAAATTTTCTTTGGTATCTATTAAACAGAATAATTTTGTGTAGAATTTGAGAAATTCTGGATTACATATTGCGCTCTTTAGGAAATTCAATTCAATTCAATTCAATTCATTTATTTCCATATTCAAATTCAAGTTGTACAATGTAAAAAACATGATAAAATACAAACAAGAATCAATTAAGAATGACAAAAATGCAACAACAAAAAATACAAAAAAGAACCAAAGAAGCAGAACATAATGTAATCTGAATACGGAGGAATTGCCAAAAAGCCAAAGACGCTTATCGAGGGCAATCCCAGAATAAGAGTAAAAGGATACATTCATATCATAAAAAACAGAAAGTGCGAGACAGAAAGGTAGAAATTAGAGAGAGGGAGGTTGGAAAGAAAAGGGAGAGAGATAGGGAAAAAATGAGAATAGAGAATTGACATTTAAAAAAAAAGATTACGAAGAAAAAAAAATATATATATACATGCTAAGTATATTAAAAATCTACACGCAGTATATATGCCTTGTATTTACGTTTGAATGTTAACAAAGTCGGACATAATTTAAGTTCATCTGGAATGTTATTCCAGCATCTAGAACCAATGAAAGCAATGGTAGTTTTTGAGAAATTAAGTTTTAAGAAAGGTAAACGTAAATCCCCTTGTGCTCTAGTACTATATGAGTGTATTGCACTATTCTTAGTAAAAAGATCATTAAAACTCATAGGCAGTATACCTTTGAAATAAGAATACATAAATATGGCAACTTGTAGGTGATTAATTTGAAAGACATTTAAAACATTCATTTTCTTAAAAAGAGGAGAGCTGTGACTTAAAGGTGGAGCATTGCACATAGCCCTAATTGCACGTTTTTGTAGTATGTATAATCGGTTTAAAATAGTAATTCCACAGTTTCCCCAAACAATATTACAGTAAGACAAATGGGGTAAAATCATTGAATTGTATAGCATCATTAGTACTTTAAAAGGCACGACAAGTTTAATACGATTTAAAACACCAATAGCCTTAGCTATCTTAGATGATATATTATTAACATGTTCATTCCAGGTAAGCTTTTCATCGATTAATATACCCAAGAAATTTGTGTGCCCTACTCTTTTGATATTGACATCACCTATTTGAATTTGCATATCAGAGTTATGTAATGAATATTTTTTAGATTTAAAAAGCATATATGAAGTTTTGTCAAAATTAATAATGAGACGGTTGGATATAAACCACTTGTAAACATTTCTTAATTCAGTATTGACAATAGCATTTGTTTCATTTAAGTTTTGACCTGAAATAAATAAATTAGTATCGTCTGCAAACATAATTGGACAAAAATATTTACTAACATATTGAAAATCATTTACAAATATTAAAAAGAGCAAAGGCCCGAGGATTGACCCTTGTGGCACTCCGACAGTTAAATCAAGTTGGTCAGATGATACATTGTCAATACATACAAACTGCTTTCTATTAAAAAGATAACTTTTAAACCAATTGTGTATATTTCCCCTGATACCGTAATATTCAAGTTTCTGCAATAATATATGGTGATCAATGCAATCAAACGCCTTTGAAAGGTCCAGAAATATTCCAATTAAAAACTTTTTCTGTTCAAAAACATTGGCAAGAGTGTTTGTGAAATCTAAAAGAGCAGTACTCGTTGAGTGACCTTGTCTAAAACCAAATTGTCTTTCGTATAAAATATTGTTTTTATCAATATAATTCAATAATTTATTATAAACAATTTTTTCAAATGTCTTAGTAAAAACAGATAAAAGAGAAATCGGACGATAGTTAGAAACTTTTTCTTTATCCCCTTTTTTAAAAACTGGAATTACTTTAGCCACTTTGAGTTTATCGGGGAATATACCTAACTCTAATGACATATTAAAAATATTGCACATAGGTTGTAAAATAAAACATAACGACTTTTTAAAAACTTCAATATTGATATCATCAAATCCCGGACTCTTATTTACCTTGAATGACTTGACTACATCAATAATATCAGCTTGACTCACTGGAGTTACAAACATGGAATGATCTATTCTTCTTTTCATAAAAAAGGAAAAGTGCAAATCGCTCGATGGTAAACTAGTTATAAGTTTAGATCCAATTGTACTGAAGTAACTATTAAACTGTTTAACAATTTCAACCGTATCTTTGGTTTTCACATCATCATCATCTTTGATAACTGTACACTGGTCTTTGACTTTACGTTTGTTAATAACTTCATTGATGGTCTTCCATGTTTTACTAATATTACCGTTAAGTTGAGTAAATTTGTTTACATAATATTTCCTTTTACATCTTCTAACTTCGGTATTGAATTCATTTCTGAATTCTTTGTATCTATTTCTTTTACTCAATGATGGATCTTTAATGAATTTACGATATAAATTATGTTTCTTTTTACACATCTTCCGTAAAGTACTATTAAACCATGGTTTATTATCTTTAACATTGTATTTGAAAAGTTTGAGAGGGAAACATTCATCATATAATTTCTTGTACTGAGTATAAAATGCATCAAATCTATCATTAACATCAGTAAAATTATAAACAAAAGACCAATTTTGTTTTTGTAACTCCATACAAAATTGAGAAATTGAGTCACTATTAATACTTCGCTTTTGATAAAACGAAGGTAAAGAATTGCACTTTTTATAATTTGAAATTGCATATATTGCACAATGGTCACTAACATCACATGTAAGAATTCCAGTACGACTAACACTGTCTGGTACATTAGTAAAAACATTGTCAATGAGTGTGGCACTCTCAGAGGTAACTCGAGTAGGTTTAGAAATTAGAGGAGAAAATGAAAATGATGTTAATAGATCTAAAAAAGTTTTTGATAGTTGAGAATTGTACATCAAGTTGATATTGTAATCTCCAAGTAAAAAACAATCCTTCTTTTCGTGCAAGGCATTTTGCAATATAAGTTCTAATTTATCAAGAAATAATGTAACAGATTTATCTGGAGGTCTATATATGACATAAATCAAAAGACTGTTGGAGGAACGATTTCTTGAAATTTCAATACACATACATTCAATAACATCATCCATAAGTTCTAAATCTGTTCGTCTTGTAAATAAGATATTATTTCTGATATAAATTCCTACTCCACCTCCTCGCTTAAAAACACGATTTTTGGCAAGAAAGGCATAATTGTGCAAGTTAAAATAAGTACTCTCGTCCTCTTTCAGCCATGTCTCAGTTAAACCTATAACTGAAAATTTAGCATTAAAGCAATTTAGAAATAAATTCATATGATCAAAATTTTTCTTAAGACTACGGCAATTCATGTGGATCATTGATAAGTTTTCATTGTTTAAATATCTACAAGTATTAAAATCATTAGGGGTTGTGTAGGGGGGATTCAAACTGCAATCTATCCGACATCGTCATAAAAGATGGTGGTGTAACAAATGTAAATATACTGCTGTGAGTATTTCATAGACATGCATGCAAATTCATTGAATAAGAAAGAAGCACAATAAGGAAACATATTTACAAAGACATCTAAAAACATAGTTCTAAAAATAAAAATAAAAATGTTCTGGATACAACAAAGAGTGAGTTCCAATTTTCAACTTGGGTTGTAGCCAGGAGCAAGACAAAGTCATGAAAATGTTGCAAGTTCAAATGTTAGAAAGATACATTACATCAAGGCCTCACTAGGTTTTCCAGTCGTCTGAGATCGAGTGCACTTCTGATGCTTCGTTTCTCGGTTCCTCTTTCGGTTTTGATGAGGGCGATGATTCGACCATCACTTGTCCAGGTGTTGGCTACTTGGGGACAATTCTTCGTTTCCTTGAGAAGCTTTGCATTGATGCTTGTCAAATCCTCTTGAATCGATTTGCGTTGTCCCGCTAATTTCCGACGGTTTTTCATGACAGCTTGGCGCATACGATATGAGACAAACTTCACAATTATTGGACGGGGTGGGTGGCGTCTACTTGTAGAGTCTGGTTCCTTCTGCTTGTTAGATAACCTGTGACTTCTCTCAATATCCCCTTTGGTAAGTGGTACATCCAGGACATCATTGGAGAGTTTCACAATTACATCATTGGTGTCTTCATTGGTAGTTTCTTCGATGCCAAAAAATCGGAGACAGTTTCGGCGAGAGTACTGTTCTTGATCATTTGCATGGTGTCTCAGGACATCGATGGTTGTAGATTGCCCTTCCAACTTTGCTTGAAGAGATTTAATCTTCTGTTCCTTCTCTCTGCTTCCATTCTCGAGGTCAAGGATTTGACCTTCAAGTCTTTCTACAGCAGCTGTAAGTTCAGAAAATCGTCTATCCACTGCTTTCTCAATGATGGCGAGGAAGTTGTCATTGGACATGATGTCTTTAATAACAGCAGTCACAACCTTCTTGTGAGCAGCTTTCTCTGCAGTAGACCTTGTGCTCACTGAAGGTGAATTTGACATGATGAATAGAGGTATAAGGACGTAAGTAGTCACAGAATGAGCTATTCAGGTTTGCATTGAATAATGAAGAGCAAGTTTCAATGCTGTCCACTTCACGGTTGAGTTGCAATGAATGGAGACTGTGTCCAAGAATCACTTCAATATATTACACACAGAGGCAAGTGAGGAGTTTTCAAGCACAAAAAAGTGAAGGTATGGGACTGTACAGTAAGTCAGTACAAAATATCACACAGCTGGTCAAACTTGAAGGTAGAATTCTCACCAGTTGCACTTGAAAATTTGATGTAAATATTGCTCCTGGCTTCTCTTCTGTAATCCTCACAGTTAGTTCATAGTCACTTTCATTAGCTAATATACAGAAAGTAGAAAATTCTGGATAAAAAAACTGGTAGAACTGGTAGAACTAGAAACTAGAAGCTTGACATTGAAATCAAAATATTCGCGAAGTTTGGTCACCCCATCGTACAGCCAATACCGGCTATTGCTTTATTGTAGTGAATGATTTTCCCATACCCCATTTTTCCATGCTCTCTTTACTTTAAGTCTTCTACTTAACCTGGGTCAGAGTGGCTAATTTAGATTAGAAATTTGCAATGAGACAGTATAATGATTAAAATATCTCAAAATCAATCAGGATTTCAAGATTTCCTGTTTGAAAATAATATTCTCAGTCGTGAAGACATATTCTATTTTACAACTTCGAATACGTCGAACATTTCCTCCGGATCTATTGTATGGATTTTTTTTCTAGGTGATTTTGGAGACATCTTCGACGTGTCTGCGACTTCAATACTTCCGTTTCTCTCCGTAGAGTGGAATAGCAGTAAGCGTATAGAAGAGGTATCCATTGGCACTAATGTCATAGGGTGTCACAGGTCATCAGGATCATGCCAAACTGTATCCCTTGGTGACGGTGTCCACCAAGCAGTTTTCCATGACATCCAGGCCTGTTCGGTGTACGCAATCACCGTGGGCATGATAAGCGCGTGGAGTGCATACTGTGACAACACAAATCAAGTTCAGTTGAACATCACCACACCACGTAAGTTAATACCCTATATGTGCGTTATTAGGCCACTCTAAATAGGGGCTATCGAACCATGATGTTTTGATACGTTATACACAATTTCCAAAACACCTTTCAGATCTTCAGATTGATAACCATATTTGTAGCAGATTGTCCAAACTATTCTTATTTTCAAATACGGTGCTGGAGGCCAGATTTTTCCATGTTCAGTCCATTATGACTTTTATATTATCATTTCCAATAAGCCTTAAAGATCAAAATGTTTACACTAAAAAAAGAAAAATTATAATAACAGCTTTAACGCTGAGCACCACCAACATTTTTTTTCTTAGAGGTCATCGATTTATTTGTTCACATTTAGCTTTATGAGATCAATAAATACAACCATATTAAAAAATCATTAATGAGTGTGTTTTAGAAATAAAGGGTGTTATCGGTACAGTTTTTTTTTTATTTGAAGTTATGACTTTGAATCTTCGATAATTTCTGATGGAAGATATTATTTCTCATTTCACATTAATGTACACTTACTGCCATTTACATGGTCCAAGGACATGACTAATTTTTTGCCCCCATTTGCAGTATATAGATTTGTATAATGTGTTTTTATGATATTTTATTTAGAGTTAAGTCTGCTTGACTTTTACATTCTCTAGATAGACTGACATCGTTCAATCAAAGCATTAAACACTAAACGTTAATTCAGTAATGAAATTTTTACGCCGAAACCACAAAGTGTTTAATGAATAGTTAATAATCAATCATCGAAATGCAGTAATAAAACATCGTCATTATTCTCTCTTTCTCTTTTTCTCACATAAATACATACATTTTTTCCTCTCTATCCCTCTCGATTTCTCATTATATCTTTCTTTATTTGCCCCACCTACATCTCCACTAAATGGTCACTCGGCAAGCTGCCACACCAAGAGAAATGGGTAGGTACAGAATATTCTTTTAAAAAGACAAAAAGACATAACAAAACAGCTTGAATCGTGAAAAAAAAACCAAATGTAATCTGTCGCAAAATAAAGCTCCTTACTATTCGCATTCAGAAGAAAAGACCTTGAATTAGGTTATACATAAAGATTTCACTTAAAACTAAGAATGGGAGAAGAGAAGGTTTCATTTCTTTTTCATGTATTAGCTGTCGTATTACTTGATAAGGTGAATGTCCTCATTGCCTGCATATAAATAATTACATACAGGACAAGTTTCACACCAATATAATTTACAACACAGAACACGCAATGTGGTTTCAACTAAGCAATGAAATGTTTCGATCACTGACGCTGATTAACCTATCAATCAAACTTTACCATGCGGTAATTATTTGAAATTGCCTGGTCATCAATCAGTGTGCGTGGAACTATATTATTATATGTCTATGGACGATACCGATTTCCTTTTCGAAATGTTTATATCATTGATATTATGCCGAGAACCATTTGACTTTCTTAGCCAGTAAATTTCGTTTGATTTGACTTTTCACGATATTTTAAAGTACTCAGTCAGTACTCAATCTTCTTGGTGTAGTTTTTAAGAGTAAAGTCGTTTAAAAAAAAATTCTCTGTATACAGGAATCGATGTGCTGTATGATCCAGAAAGTGGGATGGTGAAAGTTTCTTCCATATCTTCGTTATCACCTTCTGACTTAAATGCTGGTGTTTGCTTTGACCTTGAAATTCTCTTGATCCGGGAATGGACGCGTTCACACTTGTGTTTACACATTGGGAGCGAAGCGCTTGTAGCACAGAACCTGCCTCTTGCTAATATCTGGGTCATTGCGTGCTGCATGGACATGTGCAGCCAAGCTTCTCCGGTTCGCAGTATGTACAATTCATACACCTGTCATTTCTCTCAGTAACTCCGTTTCCTTTCTCCTTTGATCTTTCTCTTCTTCTTTATCGCTCATTTCCTCATTCAAAACAATAAATTTATAGCTGGATTGTAAAATGTTATATTTTTAAAGTCATAGAAAACAGACAAATGTTCTTAAACGGTCTAATTATAACAACTGTCCTGTTTTCGACGTTAAATTCATTCTACGCATGGAAAGTATTATCATTAGGTGAATAAGAAATATAAGGAATATCCTGCACATTTGTTTATAAACTAGGAGGCAAAAAAAAAAAAAAAAAAAAAAAAACCCTCTTGACAGATTCTGAACGTCCCTCATACAATACAAAGTGATTGTTATTATCATGATTACGATAACCAATGAAAATAATATTGTGAGAATCCTGCATTTTCCTACCAGCCTGGACAATGGCATTACCACCTTTGTCATCACCATCTCGAAATGCCATCGTGGTACCTATCGTTTTAGTCTTTTGTGTCATTCTTCCTGCCGTAGCTGCAGCCGTTATATTTTTCAAGAAAAGTGAGTAATCCTAATCGTGTTATACGTATCATATAAATCTACTATCTGCCTGTAAATCATTTACAATATATACAACCAAATTTTGCACATTTCAAATCCGTACTTAAAACCCACCTTTTCCGCCTTTCTAATTATGACTAACATTCATTATCGATTATCGATCAATTTGTTGATTGTAATACTTGCTAGTCATTTGTTTGTTTATACTTTGTTATATTTCAAAATGTACAGCGCAAAGAGAAGTGAATGCTTATTATTATTATTATCATCATCATTATTGATATTATCATTATCATTATCATTGTTATCATTATTATCGTTATTATTGTTATTATTATTATTATTATTATTGTTATTATTATTATTATCATTATTATTATTATTATTCATTATTATTATTATTATTATTATTATTATTGAAAAGAAAATGACCCGTTTGTACACCCTCAACTCGTAGGTTACATTTTTTTCTTCTTTTCTTTCACATGGTTTCATGTTTTTTCAATTTGTCATATTTGAATGTATATGTAATGTTTTACAAGGCTCCCTGGAAGAACAATATTATGTTTACTGAAGGGGCTACCCTTTTGAATTAAAACAAAATCAAATCAAATATAACAAAATCCCCCTTTTTTTCTTGGCTGTCAAAAGATTTATTTGTAAATCCATTGAGTCTTTCTTATTTCCAGATTTCGTATACTTCTTTTCTAAAACTTACAAGACATTTAAGAGAATGGCTACAATTTGCTATAAATATACCCTATATCGTCATAAAGTTTCTGTTACCATCGTTAGTGATGTTTCATAAAGCACTAATAGGAATGGTATAGGAATATCGCCAATATTATTCTTAAATCATCTGCTCCGTGGTTTGTACTCATCCCTTATAATGGAAGAAAATTAAGAAGATGAGCTGCATCACTTGAAATTAATTCATTTACTGATTTATAAGTCATCAGCAAGAGAAATGAGTTCACGAAGCAAATCATTTAAAGACTTCGGTCGACACTATCCCCCTTTACTTTAGCCCCCTCATACACTCTCGCGATCCTTTCTTCCACATTTTCGATGACACAAACCATCCCTCTACCCTCATCTTCCCAAAATGTACCATTCCTCATGGTGTAGAATATTACCTTGGTGGTAAACAACATTCTTTCATTTGCCTTTGATTTATTTCAGAAACATTTTCCAAAACTCTGACGAGAAAAGAAGAAATGGTGGTAAGTATATAATAAGAGAAAAGAAAATTAGATATTTTTGTCATGGTATAGAACCCAACACACTGCCCAAGGCAGAACAAATTTCCTATCAGCGTAAAAGAAAATAATAATAATTTTTTAAAAAATAGAAGAAGCATAAACGTACATCTAAAAGACATATGCTCATGAACACCAGACTATAGGTGCCGATTTCCTTTTCTGTCATGTCTATGGTGTGCTCCTAGATTTTTGATGGTTATCGTCTCTCTGTATTGTATTGTATATTGTCCATCTCTTTCTCTCTCTCTAACAATCTCTCTCTATCTCGCTTTATATAATAAGAGTGTTTTGGAATCATGGGGTAATCCTCAGACCTGTTGAGAAATTCGCTTTAACCATGTTAACGCACCTGGGGTAGTATTCTGAGTCTTTTTAAACTCTGTTTTAAGTCTTTTTTAGCAAATCGGTATTCTGAACACCGTCTTATCTCTGTTTTAACTTTTGTTTTAACTTTTGTTTTATCTTTCTAACCGCGCATTTTAATTTGCATGCTTGGCGCAAATCGTGCGCAAGTGCATAAAAATGCCACATGCAATAACACGGTATTCTGAATTCCGTTTTATCTTCTGTTTTAACTTTTTCCACTGGACAATTCATACTCATGAGATAATACAAGGGTGGGAGGTGTTTTAACTTTGTATGGGTATGTCATGGCGGCAAATTTTCTCGCTCATTGTGTTTTTGGTTGCAATGAGGGGGATAACGAGAACTTTCTGATATTCCAAAACAACATTTCGAGAGAATTTTTGCCTCGCGTGGAGAAATTTGGCAATTGTCTGCGATAATATCAGAGATGATTTGCACAACTCATTCTGCGACTTTCTGTCACATTCTCGATCGCATCAATTAATTCAAGCAAGAAACTAAACGCAAAATTAATGCGCTCATTTACAACGCGAATATAAGTTCACGCATTTCACACACCCCTCCCCCTGGGGGCGATCTTATTGGCTGGATCATCTTTGAACCATCTTTAACGACTTTCCCTATTGGATGATATTTTTGTGGTGGGTGTGGCTTTGATGACTTTCAACACCGTTAAAACAGTTCCCAGAATACCGTTTAAAGACTGTTTTAGCGGTGCTGTAAGTATGTGACTTAAAACAGAAGTTACAACAGAACTTAAAACACAATTGAAACGGTGTTCAGAATACCATCCCTGGCAGCTGGGCGATTTTCTGGAACAATAAGATGAAAAGTTTAAATATATTTCTAAAATATTTTTCATTTCATCGCCCCTTCTTCTTTTTATCATATAGAAAAATCCCACAATCAAGACGATCTTTAGACCGCATAGGAGCAGCAGTGAATACGACCAAATTGATGACAACATTGCAATGAGCCAAACGTGCGTGAATAAAGAGGTGCGATATCACTGAAATTTTCATAAAGAATTGAAATGTGTTGTTCGAATAAACATTTGAACCTCTTTTCCCCTAACTTCCAAAATCTATCTCACATATTGCTGGGGGCACTTCCTACCCCCGGATTTTCACCTAGTATGGGAAAATCGAAATACATGTAGACAACACGGATTATTTGAATTGCATTATTTAGCATTTAATAGAAAACAAAAACACACACAAGAAAGTCCATTCGTTCTCGATTTTCCTGTATCTTTAAAAGAAAAAAAAAAGTACTACACTTCATAAGGGCTGGAAGGTAAGTACCGCTAAGCCAATTTTGACCACAAACGGGAAATGCTGGGAAGTACTTGAAAACAAGTATTTTTTAAAATCTGTGAGTTGGATTACCATGAACAGAATATTGAGCAGAAGGCAAAATCAAACACCTCATGATTCCAAATAATGAAAGGAGTTGGTTTGAATGTTAGTTCATGTCTGACAGGTCTAATGTTAAGACGGAGGGTTGTGGGTCCAGAAACTTAGGGGGGTTTGCCGTTATTTTCACAAAAAGGGCATGAAATATCTGACTACCATAATTATGATTTTTTTTTAAATATTGTTTAACATGACTTACATATTGCCTGCCAACAAGTTCAAATTACTGTTTGCAATTGCCTGACCGGATACACAATCTGTCTGGAGACACGGAGTAAGGGTATACTCCATGTTTTCAGGTTTCATACCCTGGTATTAACTAGATATTGCCTATAATATTTTTTTCAGTTTGTTATGGAAATGTTAGGTTATGTAAAGCGCTTAGAAGCATTGTATTAGGGGCTATATAAGTTGTATTTATTATCATTATTATTATTATTATTATTATTATTATTATTATTATTATTATTATGATTATTCTCATTATTATTATTACTGTTGTTATTATTATTATTATTATTATTATTATTATTATCATCATCATCATTATTATTAATATTATTATTATTATTATTATTATTATTATTATTATTATTATTATTATTATTATTATTTCCACATATTTCCAGATATCTTCTAGCATTTCCTTGAAAATTGCCGACAAAGAATCTCATACAACACTGATATCCGATAAAATTCACACTGCAGAATTATTTTGTTTACTGTTCAATTGTTATAAAGATGAGAACTGAACCTGATACCCCGGATATTCAGTACGTGCTTGGAAGGATGCCACCTGCAGATTTGCCTGAACTTCCTCCACCGTCCACAGAGCTGAAGGATGTACCGTCTTCAGTGATCCCCAGACAGAACCAGAGTGAAGTAATACCTCAAGCGGGAGGTGGCCTCACCAAGGCATCGTCAGAGGAAATCATTCGCCCTTGCAACATTAGCCTGCTGCCTTGCGACGTTATGAGAGATACTGACGATCTCACTGTGGCTGAGGTATCTAATCATGGCGTTCCTCAAAACAACTATGTGGACACGACGAGAACGACAGACAAAAGCAATGACCAAACTCAGCCGATTAAGAACGACTTACTTGGACCGGAACGTCTCCTGTGCAGAAATACTGAAGAACCGGTCTTAACTGTAACAAGATTCGAGGCTTGTACTTCCCAAGGAGAAGTCCAGTGTTCAAACCCGAAGACAGTTGTTTATGAGAATTTGCCCCTTGTCAGTCGCGTGAAGAGTCTTAAAAGGATTCGCCGTGCTTTCATTCCATCTTTGGAATTTCCTGAGCAACCCCCTATGCCTCATGAGACGACAAAGGGTGCCATCTAGAAACGCTCTATTTGAAACATGGGAGTTTAGTACACTTCGTTATCATTTGCGCAATTCAGGCATTATCAGTTGCAATGCCACCAAGAATACTCATGCTTTAATTTCATTTCGTTTGGAATTGGGTAATGCTCTTTTGTTCAGTTTATCTCACAACCAGCTTTGCAAAATTACAAACATTACAGAATGTCACAGCAGCGGCTGCTCGTGTAGTGACCCTCTCCAAGGAGTGCCCTCTCCAACAAGCACAGTTACATCACCCCCAGTTCTCAAATCACTTCAGCTGCATGGTTGTCGTTAGAGGGACGTATTGTCGAAATTCTTTTGTTATATTATTTCACTGTATACATGGCGTTGTTAATTCCTCGGTACAACATAGGCTGGATAAACTATTACATTCCCCCTAGATTGATACGTTCTCAAAACTCTGGTTTACTTGATATTTCTAGGTTTAATACAAAGTGGAAGAGCGAGCCTTTGCTCATGCTGGGCTATACTCTCTCCCAATACAGTGTTTAGAAATAGCAGTTCTGTTGTCATGGTTGTAGTGTTAAAAATAATCTTTAAAAATATATGTTTGAGTTACCCTATAATTGATCACCATTACCATGATTACGTTCATGTTTTACTCACACCTTCAAATTGCGCTGCTGACAAAGATGGCGATGATTTTTCCCAATATGGCCGCCATGTCTTACTGAACAGTTTTGAGCATAAGTTTTCAATGGAGCATCTGTCTATCACGTATGTTGCATCATATTGAAGAGTATTGAATTTTCCTTCACAGTGGTGGTGTAACTTTTGATGGGTTTGATGATGATTTGTATAATATTCTATAAACTTCTCGAAAATTGCCCATATGTATGGTCGCTTTCACATAACTTCAACATTGTTTATCCAACAAGGAAATTTATATAGCGCCCCCGGGGGGGGGGGGGGGCACTGTCATTACTAGGTGGACACCATGCTCTTACATGGACTTTCAAAATGGACCCTAAACAAGTAATTATCCTGCGATCTCAGAATACCCTAAACGAGTAGTTTGTTATGGTTTTCCCCACCCTAAACAAGTACACGCACCCAAGCTGTTGCAAAAGTAAGTATCAGGACAACTCCCCCGGAGACTAGGGGAGTTGTTCTTGGTGAGTTGTCATCCGGGAAAGGTGTCCTCCGGGGAGAGTTGACCTCGGGGGAGCTGTCCTCCAGGGAAGCGGTGCTCCAGGGGGAGTTGTCAGGTAGGAATCGTATCGAGGGAGTTGTCCTCTCGGGGGACTTGTCCTAGAACCGTAAAAGTATACCTTTTTTTCTAATTTTTGCAATTTTGATAGTATCCTTTTCACTGTAAGCGCGTACATCACCCGTCCTTGAAAAGCATCCCTTTTTACGCGTTTCTGTGTACGAGCATTGTGTATGAGCATTGTTATGGCAGTGTCCCCCCCCCCCCCCCCCCCCCCCCCCCCCCCCCCCGGGATAGCGCCCTAAAGTCATGACAGTTAACACTTTGATGTTGGCTAAATATACAGGAATTGGTTGCTACGGGCTGCATGCCATCTCCCTATAGCAAAGTTGACATTTTTAGATGTAGAAAGGGATTTTCACTAGTGATTGGTATTACCATGCGACTGAATATCTTGATAAGATGTATGATGTCTAATGATGCAGTTTGATCTTAATTATTTCATTGTTGTATGAATCTTTCCATTGCTCTAAAACAAATATGCTTAGCAACTGTAGACAGAAAGTGGTATAGACTATTGTTCCAATTATACATTGAATGAGACCCGCACTGAGGAATTCTGACTAGCCAGAATTTAACTTAACGCTTGTTAATGACAAGCTTGTATATCTTTACGCTTCGAGAGACGGCATTGTGAAGATTGTTTTCATCACAATGATCTTTGAGATGATATAAGATCAACAGTGTTGTGATTGTACATCTCAGTGCTCCTCAGAAATACATGTAGGTGGTGTCGGGGGTGATAGCGATGATGCTGCTGCTGCTGCTGCTGATGATGATGATAATGATGCTAGTAGTGGTGTTGATGAAGATGATGACAAGGTGTAATTGATCGTTTAATGTGAGGTAGGATGGATAAATGAAGAGGTAGATATGATAAGTGAAGTAATACAGGACGAATGGTTTGGTTTTGAGGAAGAAGAGAAAGTTGATGATGGTAGTAATGAAAATGATGTTGATGATAACGAAGGCAATATAGAGAAAACCGAAGATGAGGGAGGTGGTGATGGAGTGTTCACCGGGGATGCGTTCCTTTGGCTAGATGCCAGAGAGGTTGTATAAGGTAGTATGGTGGGCCTGTTTGAGGATAGCAGTGGCATTTGGAATGCTACTGATGTATTCTCTGGTGATTTCCTGAAGCTAAGAAATAATGAAGAAAGGATAGATTCCACATGGTAACCTGGATGACAAGCCATTGTCTAAGCGGCATAATATAACCTATAGAGAAGAAAAAGAGAGACCTGATGCTATGATGATACACGAGTAGCCTGCACCTCAGTGACTCATTGGTAGGACTGTCATCTCGACGAATGAATGGAGCTACTCCGTGTGAGATGAGCACGGACATAATCTCTCTCTCTCTCTCTCTCTCTCTCTCTCTCTCGCACTCTTCCTATCTCTCTCTCAGTCGCATACAGACACATACACACACTCTCTCTGTCTTGCATGGTATTGGTCTTTCAAAAAAAAAAAATCTTTAGCACACCCCTTCTTTCCACTCCTCTCTTTCTCCCTCCTCTCGTTCCTGTTTTCTCTCTCTCTTTCTACTTTCATCATGTTCATTCATATCTCTTTCCAGCACTGTCCGATCTATCGTTCTATTGCACTCCATATGTTGCTCTCTCTCACGCGCGCGCGCGCGCGCACACACACACACACACACACAAACTCGCCCACGCACTCATGAAAACGCCCACACACATCAGACACATATATCAGCCATGTTATCTCCTCTTTTTCAACTTCATCTCTGCCTCCTTCCATTCATTCTTGTTTTGTTTTGTTTTGTTTTTCTTAAACACAGTATTCTTCCCAAAGAATTGTTCTTAACTTTATCCAGTAATGAACTTCTCCCATCTCTGGAGCAAGACTCATATAAGAAAATACCGGTTATACAAATATCCATTTGTTTCAAAATTGGAAGTAATTTATTCTCTATTGCGAGCTCGAATTGTACCAAAACTCAGACGGCTGTTATGATACCTGGCCATTAGTATCGATTCATGTATCGGTCGGGCTGGGGTTGTGTTTCCATGGATACCATAGGTTGATAGGTTTAGATTCCCTCGCCACCAGCGGCACCTGAAACATCATACAAGATTGAAGAATAAGAATGAGAACACTGGAATGTAAATAACAACCGGGACACATAATAATTCAAATTTTGTAATTTTGTTTGCCAACATTTTGCCAACAGTGTTTGAAAACACTCTTCATCGATACAATGGCACATAAATTTTAAAAATTTACTTGAAGAGAGTGATACTTGTATATCAAGTAAGAAATCAGATTATGGATAAGAGTTATCGTTCTCGTTATCGAAGACATGGCCACTCAATTCATTAAGAAGGAACTATGGCTTAGCGTTAGATCGAATAGTGGTCGCGTAATCGAGAGGTTCTGGGTTCGAAACAAAGTCAATGCGGTATCTTAATCCACTCTGGTAAGTCATTAATCCCTTCTACCATGTTTCTTAGGGAGGACTAAAAGCTGCAGGTCATAGTGTTTGTTTACTTAGTAGGATACTCGCAGTCAGGACCCCCCCCCCCCTCAAAAAAAAAAAAAAAAATCCCCCAATTACATCAATACAGTCTTCCTCGGTTTTACGCATTGATGCTGACAAGGTTTCATTTATGTTGGAATCGGAAATATGGTGAAGCCATAAAGCAACATGGAAAACTGTACTATATAGATAGACAATTTCCAAAATATTCAAAATTGAGCAGTCTAAAGGAGAGAGAATCCTTCTTAAAATCTCTCTGCTACGATGGTACGTATGCCTCAGAAGAAGAAAACAATCAAATAGACCGGGGGATATGTCTCATTCTTATGTATGTACACGGATGATGTACAAGCCCTAATGAGACTTAACCCCCTCCCCCCCCCCCCCCCCAGGAAAATAGATGGAAAATCGTAGGGAGTGGATGAATCCGGTAAAAAATACAATTTTGGCTTTATAAAGAGGGTCGGAGAAAGATAGAAAAAACAGGGAAAGAATGAAAGGGGGAGAGAGGGAGAGAGAGAGGGGGGGGGAGGGAAGCGGAGAGAGACGCTGAGAGAAGAAGAAGAGAGAGAGAGAGGACGACAGAGAGGGAGGGGTGGTCATAAGATAGAGGCAATTAGTGGGATGAGACGATTAAGGTTGATCACTAAACTTACCAGTGCAGAAAGCGAACTTTCCATTACGACGAGAGCACCAGCAGGTCTGATCTGCACTGAACTGGGTGGCACAAACTGAGAGGAGAGAGAGAGAGAGAGAGAGAGAGAGAGAGAGAGAGAAGAAGAAGAAAAAAAGAGATATGCAGATGGAATGGTTGAAATTTAGTCGAAAGAGAAAAGGGGTAGACCCACATCTAGTTCGTATTTGCTTCATAACTGTATATTGCTAGAATAAAGTCTAAAACCTGACTTTTGTCTCACATACACTCTAAAAAAAATATATATATATTGGGTCAAAAATGTGCCATGAGAGTAATTATGTGTTCAACCAACTTTGAGCATTTCTTTGGGCATTTCTTTTTATCCACTTTGATGGAAATTTTGCCCATTCTAAAGTAAAATTACTGCTCATTTTTACCCTAACTAGATAATATAATTCCCGCATTGGGTAATAATATTGCCCAAAGTTTGTTTGACATATAATAATTTTGCTGGTTAAAATATTATCCAATATACTGTCACGAGGGTCAAGAGACTATTTGGATTGATAATGTACTCATCATAATTGTAAAACTGAGGGGCACAATTAAAACAAATCTTTGGAGGAAACATTTTCTTTGCTTAGTTCTTTCAAATCATGTAATTTCATTAAAAAGAGGTCCCAGGACCAGATGTGCCCTCTATTAAATTCAGAGCTGGGAAACATAAATTCCCTCATGCAGCCCAACTCCCCAGGCCCTCCCAAGAATTGATTTGGCGATGATTATGCGCGAAGCAACTCATCTTTCTAATTCACGTTTTGAAATCTGCATTAAAATGTGAGTTTTCGATGCAGTTTCATGAATTTGAACAACAAAATTTGTGCACCAGACATGAACTGAAAAGATCCCTCCTTTTTTTTCAGACCAAGTATTAGTAGGAGGATGGCACACCTATAAAACAACTTACCCTTGTATTTCCTCATGCTTTGTCCCCTCTTCTCAGCTAGAGCGAACTCCTGCATCATTGGGTCCCTCTTGATGAACTCCTCCTCCTCGAACTCGAATGCCATGGCAACGACGAGAAGGGCCATGAGGGCGATCAGAACCTTGGATGCCATTTTGACTATGATTTTGAAAAAGATTAAGTTTATTGAAATTTAAGAAAATGAGATAAGAAATGTGCGTGATGAAAAAAATAGTATATACACTCGACATAATAGATTAAGTAAGTTATCAGTATCAGAGTCACTGTCGATGTTTATTCGTTCCCTATCAGTCGATCTCACAATGTGGGCACCTTCTCCGTTTTTGTTTTTTTTTTTCTTGTATAGTTCTCGTAATGACCCCATCCCAAATGTCTTTCATAACCTCTTTATTTCTTGTCATTGCGCAGGACTGCAGAAATTACATAACTTTCTCATTTTTTCACAACCATCACCCGATCATAATGGACACTGGGAACTTGTCTGCAAATCAATAATACAACAAATTTTTCAATCCAGTATTACCGTTTCTTACATACTAGCCAGCATG
Organism: Echinometra lucunter; assembly: GCA_029962745.1. Lineage (NCBI taxonomy): Eukaryota > Metazoa > Echinodermata > Echinoidea > Camarodonta > Echinometridae > Echinometra > Echinometra lucunter. Next base: position 3,243,029 of record CM057162.1, on the reverse strand, counting down.
ACCAGTCAAAGAAAAAGCAAACGAAACCATGTCCATTCTTCAATGTTTATGTAGATGATTTTGATTTTTTTTTTCTTCTTCATAACTTTTTTTTTTTTCAAACAGAACAATTAATGCTATATGATTCCTTAGAGTCCTGCAACTATTAACCCACTAATTGCTTGGTCCCATTTACACCTGGGTCGGGAGGGACACATCTGGGGAAAAAAACATCATGTTCAAGGATGCAAGGACCGTACCCAATAAGGATCGAACCCAGGACCTATGAGGATCAAGGGCCATACACCACAGTGCTTCCCATACCAATACCAAATCAAAATAATTGATTATACTCACGTGTTGGTTGGATGGATGTACGGAGACTGAGATGAATGCTGGCGATCAGAAGACTGGTGTCATCTCCTTCAAGAGATCGGCCTTTTATAGAGCCTCCTTAGGTGGTAACAATCTGATAAAGATATCATCATCATAATCATCATCATCATCATCATCATGAACGTTATGAAATTTCTTGTTGTATTCAACAAGACGAAAAAATCAGTTTATAATGAGGAGTGGGCGCTAGCTAGGTCTCCAAGATTTTGTTGTTGTTGCTGTTGTTGTGATATTTGATTAATTTGATTTGAAAGGGAGCGAGACTAAACGATTATTCTATAAACCAGAAAAAGTTATTACCCTCGAGAAGTGACTTTAGTGAAGTTAATGATGAGATCTAGATCATTAATCTTATTTACAAGATTCTTACCAGGTAATAACTTTGACACTGCTTCCGTATGAATGACATCGGGCAAACCATGCATGAAATCTATTTTAAATGGGATTTGTGCTAAGAACGCTACAAAATGTAAAAGAGGGCACTTATGTATGTATGTTTTATTCATTTCTTTATTTCTCATTCATGTAATTATTCATTTCTTCATTAATTCATTTGTTCATTTATTTGTTTAATCATTTACTTATTTTTGTAATTTATTTATTTTTGTATGTATGTGAGTAGATGTAGGCCTACTAGATGACTAGTATGTGTTTGCGTATGGGCAAGTGAAAATACACGAGGGCTAAGGGCGATTTGACCCCAAAATGTAAAAAATAGCCCTCGTATTATATGGGAATTAATACAAATATTTATTTGGAAAGAACAGAAGTAAGAAAAATAGCCCCTGTACATAAAATCTTATTTTTCCCCTGGTTACCAAGGGCGTGTATTTACTGTATATATGTATTTATTTCATTCATTCGTTCATATATTTTTATTTATTTTTCTTCTCGTTTTTAAAATGTATTGACTTAATTATTCATTTATTCATTCTTTTCAAAATTTGAAATGGGATAGGTTTAGTTTACTTGGATTTTAAGGAGATCAGAAGAGTTCACAATTATTAAAGGCGCTTCATTGTTCATTTGATATTCACCTATTTGTATATTCATGTGTTTAGTTTGCACGTTTATAAATCAACTGAATAATTAACCAGTTTATTCGTGTGTTTATTTAGTGACTAATTAATAGTTAATTACTTGCTTAACCAATTGATTGATTTATGTATGTATCCATGTATCTATTTCATTGTGTATTTAATTTCTCAAAGTTACCTTGAATGTTTGAACCGGCTTCAGCCAGTAAATACTGGAATCCAAGAGGCTGGGACAAATCGATTTGTGGATGAATCTTCAAAAATTTCAGACCTGGGGAGCGTTTCATGAAGCCCCTTGTCACTGATTTTTATACTGACAAATTTGCTCTCTGCCAATCAAATGCAAGGATTTCAGTAGCTTGTAACAGTTGTCAGTAAAAGTCACTGGCAAGACACTTCATGAAATCCTCCCCTGCTACCGCATCCGACAGGAGTTTAGAAGGTAGCATGATACATGTACACCCTAAGTTTAATATCCACACACCTGTATGATGTGTTTGTTCAATGATGCGATGAGAATAATGACGCATTACTTCAAGGTTTTAAGTGATCGTGTGTATTGTTTATCCAGATAATATTCTGTGGCGGACTTTCCAATTCATTAACTAACTACTTTTGCAGATTAAGAATAATGAAGCAGAGAGAGAGAGAGAGAGAGAGAGAGAGAAAGGGGGGGAGGGAGAGAGGGGGGAGATAAAAGTGTGTGTGCGGGTGTGTGTGTGCGTGTGTGTGTGTGTGTGTGAGAGAGAGAGAGAGAGAGAGAGAGAGAGAGAGAGAGAGAGAGACGGGGGGATGAAGGGTTAGGGATAACGTGAGAGAAAGAGATATGACTTTTGTTTAGTGTATTTATACATTTATCATTTCATGCCATAAGCTCTCCCTTTTTCCTCGTCACTTTCCTTTCACTATTATGTGTCTGTCATCTTTCCATACTTACATGTGTATCTCTCTATATGTTCCAGATGTATCAACCATCCTATCTCCGAATTATATCTTCCTGTTTCAGATTCTTTCACTATCGACTCTGCTCTCTCAAATCCTCCTTTTTTTTTCTTCTAACACATAAACTTTGAAACCTACTCCTATTTTTCTTTTAGTGGGTCAAGTTGAACTTTGTTTTTTCTTCTTCTCCTCCAAAACCCCCCATCATTCTTCTCTCTCTCTCCATTTTGCTCCATATTCCTTTTATCATGGGTACCTTTCTCTCCCTCTCATATATTGGCCTCATCTCCCCGGGGGGGGGGGGGGGGGGGGGGGGGATATGTCTCATTGAAGCCTGTACATCATCCGCGTAAACAAAAACATAGAAAAAGGGTCATTTTTCCGCACCGGGCCGGGGATCCCGTTAAGGGTATCCAAAACGGATAAAATTAGAAAAAAAGGGTATCAAAATCAGGAAAATCCGGGAAAATGTTACTTAATTAGGAGATAATTATGCAATCCTTGCATAAAATCCCCATTAAGGGTATGAAAATCAGAGATGTAATACATTATTTCCATCCTACCTTAATCCCCGTTTAGGTTGCTTTTCAGAAAGTGATTTACGCGGATGATGTACAGGCCTTAATGAGACATATCCTCCCGGGCTCATCTCTCACCTCTCCTACATAATTTCCCATCCATTTTTGTATCTTCTAGAATCCATTGCCGCCATGATAGAGACAGACACTGGTCAACATTCAAAACATGTCACTGTATGTCACATAATTTCTTTTAATCCTTTCAAAAAAATTGAAATTGAAATATATGAAAATATACTTAGGAACATGATGAGAACTTATCCATAAAACAGTACCTACTGAACACAATAGTATTTTGTGGATCTTGCACAGCAAGTGCAAATTATGCAATCATTAAATTCTTAAACTTATCCCTTACATAATACATGTACATGCATGAAAATAATGTGAATTACATCAGGTTGATATGGGCACAAGCCTAAACAGAAACAAATCCTTGAAAATATTATTTTCAAACAACAAATAAAAAATCTGAAAAATGATGAAGACATAGTTATTTTTTGTATTCTGATACCGCCCCCCCCCCCCCCGAAAACATCATTTTTATACAATGGGGTACAACTGATGCAAATTAAATTCTTGTGAGTTTTTGTTATTTCAGCTTATTCATATTACTAAGAATACAAATAGCTACAAACCATGATCAAACAGAACAACTATATGGTGAGATTGGTTACAGACTCTGTCTTAGAAAGAAAATGTAACAAAACCTGCAAAATACCAATGCCAAAAAACACTCTAAATTGGGAAGGTGTCCATTCTCTTATGCCTACAATGAAAGATTTTTTAATCTCCTTAAAAAAAAATGGAATTTTGGACATTTCCTACCCATAGTGAACAACAGGCATGGTTCTAGAGCATTTATATTTTTTTATTTTTTTTAATTTTTTATTTATTTATTTTTTTTTTTTTTTTTTGGGGGGGGAGGGGGCTCTACTGGTGGCTTGCAGGATTGTAATATATATTAGAATGAATATGAAATTCAAGTTCCACCTACATTGTCATTTAGGGGAGGGGGGGGGGGGCTTGAGTAATTTCTAGAACCTGGCTTGAGTGACAACATGGAAAGCAGAGTATCATTTTCCGTTACTGTTCACACAAACCAGGGCTTCTGGAATCATTTCTTTAAACAGAGAAGATGGTTGCATTGCCCCTTGGAGCTGGTAACCGCTTTTAGGTAATCAATGCTAGTCAAAGCACAGCAATGACTCTATCCTGATTATAGCAATACATGTCTGGTGGGCTCTTCATGTCACGAGTCCACTGAAGGCACTGCACCAATGGTGACCTGGAGAGGGAGACAGACAAGATATTTCTCTAAGTCAGATGATGGCTGCAGAACTAGAATGCATGTGGATTATGTAGTAGAATTCTTATTATCAGCCCCCCCCCCAATTTATTCCTTCCACAGCAAACTCTTAAAAAGAATGATAATGAAGAAATGAATACAAGAATACTGAATCTTCAATGAGGATTAAAGAGAAAAACAAAACAAAAATCAAACAAACCACCCCCGGGGGGGTCACTCTCCACATGGCCTGCTACGCACCCGCGTCCAGAAAAAGCGTCGAAAAGGGTCCCGTTTCAGGCACTCGGGCGTCGTCGACGTCTTTGGCAAAAAGGGTTGCTTTTCAGCACCATTCGCTGGTAAATCGCCTCTTAGGGTAGCCTTTTCTCACTCTTTATGCCGTTTAGGGTTGCTAATCTGGTTATGCAGATTACGCCATTTAGGGGTGCAAATTTAATCTACGCCATTTAGGGTTGCAAATTTAGGCAAATTTGAACATACCTACGCCATTACACCATAGGGATACAAAATAATCCTCGCACACGCCGGCGCGGCCAGCACTTATGAGATCAGAGTGACCCCCGTACAGTCCCCCAAGCTAGTCTCTTACACCCGGCTCTATACTAGGCAGCACGCGTTACCGTACACACGCCCATAGTTGTGTATGGGTCGCAGAGGATGCTATGCTATGGCTATGCTTAGAGTACCTACATAAAGAGAGTAGCGACAACCCAAGATTTGAACGCCATTTTGTTTCCCTGTTACGCAACATTTCTATTCAATTCCGAAAAGCAAACGGGTGTTCGAAATAGAAAGAATTTGAACGCCATTTTGTTTCACAAGAAGTAGGACGTCTATGTCGCTACTCTCTTTATGTAGGTACTCTAGCTATGCTAATCATCGATGCTAATGCAACCGTTCCATGCCTGTTTGAAGCGACTATGTTCGGCTGCACGGCATGCATTTGCACCATCGATATTTTAAAAAATGGATAATTCAACAGTACCCTCGTTGGAAGCCGACCACAGACACCGGAAACACTTAAAAGTACTCTCAAGTGCCACAATTTCTTTTTTATATCTAGCATTTTTCAAACGTCTCAAAACACATTATTATGGCATCGTGAGTTTCATTTGACGGAATTTTATTACCATAGAAGAGCTGTTTATTGGTGAGTAAATATATCAAGTCTGAGAAAAAGTTTTACTCGTGTGTACTTTTCACTGGTTTTCTTTCGTGTTGTTATTCCTAGAGGCTAGCCCCATATACTGTTAATTGTGTTGTGTTTTTCAATTTAAGTCAGTAGTGGCCTAGCGTTAGTTACATGTATGATGTAGATCTATCCTGTCCTTGATTGACCCACTCACGGGAGTGATAGCTTGACTTGTCTTTGTGTACAATTCAATGCTAAAACAAAATTGCATTTCTGAATGAATAGACTAGTATATTTCAGCTTAATGAATTATTTAACCACAAATGCTAGGTGCAAAAATCACAGTCACACGAGTAAAATTTTTTTCTCAGACTTAAAGGATAAGTTCACCCCAGAAATTTCACTGTTGCAATAAAAGGAGATAAATTTGAACAGCATTTTAAAAAAGAAATGAGCAAAATATGGAGTCTCCGAGGCGTCGCAAGAAATTCGAACATGCTTGATTTTTTTTTTTTTTTTTTTTTTTTTTTTTGGGGGGGAGACTTTTTGCAGTCTCTGCAAAGTCTCCGCGACGTCTCCGAGACGTCTCCGAGACGTATCCATTAGTTGCGGAGACTAATGATATCCGCGACTGCTGAGACATCTCTGCAATATCTCCGAGACGTCTCTGAGCCATCTCAGAGACGTCGCAGAGACCAGGAGGAGACCAGAAAGACTGATGAGACGTTGCAGAATGCAGAGACGACTCTACCGGATGATGTTTGACCCACTTTAGAAACCGTGTGACTGAACGCGTGCTGACATTCCTCCTGTCCAAGTCAGGTGCATGATCCTGCAAATGCTCCATTATAATTATTTTGAAACTTGTTGCAGAGACGTCTCCGTTGGTGAGATAGGGCCTTTAGGTATAAAATTAATCGATTTCAATGTTTACGCCACTTAGGGTATCAAATTGGGGGATTTCCCTGTTCACGCCACTTAGGGTGGCTTTTTTCATGGGTTACGCCATTTAGGGTTGCAAATTTGGTTAATAGGTTACGCCATTTAGGGTGCATTTCTGAGGTTGTCGGACACGGGTGGGTAGCAGGCCATGTGGAGAGTGACCCCCCCGGGAAACCACCCCAACCCCCTAAACTTCCATCACCACCACCAACAACAACAACAACAAAGGGTGCAAACATAAGGGTGTGCCTCAAAAAATGTACTTTTGTAAGGTTTACAGAGGTACCGGTAAATGAGAAAATAAATGAATCAGTATCACTCACCGGAGTCTTAGCTCTATCCAGTATAAGATCCCAGGTATGGTAGTGGCACTGTACAAATGAAGTAAATAAAAACATAACTTCTAGGTAAAAAGGAAAAGGTTACTACACAATCACATTAAACTGCTTACAAAATAATAGAATTCCCCCCCCCCCCTTGTTCTCTATCCTTGGTATTGTGTGTCATTACAAATAGAAGAGGGGAGATAAAAATGCTTCCTTTTTTCTTTTTTTTTTCCTTGAAAAAAATTGGGAATCCATTTGGCCTTTTCTAATATTTTGCATTTTAACCTTGCTAAGAACAGCAGCTAGGTTTATGATTTTTTTTTTCTTCAGGAAAATGTATTATTGTTAATGCCACAACAATCAATACTGAAAAAATACTGAAACTTACAACCATATACTTTTCAATAAAGTAGTGATTATTATTATCTTTATTTAGACAAGTACATTAAGGTGAAAAAGGAGAGTTTTTTATTCTGTTACAGCAAGTGTTTCTGTATTTCTTATTATATCTGTCTGTGAATTCAATATTGATCTAATTTAACCTACCAAGCACAATTGATTTCAGTTAACACACATTTTCCATAGACCCTAGCCAAAATTATCACAGGCTTAGTGTTCAGTGGGTTAACAGAGATCACAATCAAATTTTTACTCACTGGAAAATCACTGGGAAGAGCTACACCCTGAAATCTTGTTAATTTGTTCTGAAAAAAAAAGAAAAAAGAAAAGAGGAAAACCACATAAAAGATAAATTATCATGAAGAAATAATGATAATGCTTATTAATGACATGACAGTTATCATTTCTTAGGTTGTGCATAATATACAGTGTTGGTGATGAAAAGGGATAAGGGGTAATACGGCCGATAGGTGATGGCTGATGAAGGTTACGATAACCCTATTTTACTTTGGACCTGTTTTCTGAAATTCATTACCCAATTCAATTAAGTTATGTAAATCTCTAAATCAGTTCAAAAAAGCATATCTCCGGAACCAAACATATCTCAACACGGTTTTCCTTTCTTTGTAATAATTTAATTCTTTTCCCCTCTCTTCCGTTTGTTATTTTGATTTATAATTGTATTCTTCTGGTCATTGTTTTTATGCAATTGATTTGTAATTTATGGGGCCAATTTGTACAAGCTTTATGCTTTCTTTGACCCCTCCAAATAATATTATACAATATCTTTTTATGTCAGTGATTGTGTATGTTTTTTTATAGTGGAAAAAATTGAATTGAATTGAATAACACGGATGTTGATCATTATGATGCTAAAACGATCAGTGATAAAGATAGCCATGATTGTGTTAAATGCATATGAAGGATGTTGGGAGAAAAAAAAAAAGACTTGAATTTGTAAACACATAACAATGATTTATCTGACCATACAAGTGTTAACAAGCCATGGATTAATTATTTCTGTAATGATGAATTTGAGAGTGAAAGTTTCTTACCCCTGGCTTGAGATGATCATCTATTTGATGAACCTGAAATGAGAGCATAAAAAATATCAAATTCATTTCACTACTTTAATTAATCATAATCACAAACTTTATGTGCGTGTTGTTTCATTGATTTATTTTATTGTTTTGTTTTGTATTTTATTTGAATCATAAGACAAGACACATGGTTCAGTATACTATGAAGTGCAAGGTAATTAATACCTTGGATAATACCATGGATGTAGGCATTTTAAGTTATAAACTTATTTCCCACTCGTTGACATCTAGTGAAGAATCAAGACTGGGTTACTGTTTTAATGGCGCTGTACAGCAGTAGAATAACATGGACATGTAAGGGACTCTTCTGGATCAAATCCAATCAACATAATTTTTTTGTGGTCTACAATTGGATGAAAATATGATTTATCATTTATGTGTCCTAAAGCGGACTGTACAGAGAAAGAGAGAGAGAAAGAGAGAAAGGGAATCGGAAATCAAGCGGGGAGGAACCAAGACCAGATTTGAATCAATGAACTTACACATGTGAAAGAATATCTGTGTGGAACCATGAACCCTGAATTAGTGACTAAAGGACCTGTACAGATGTCAATAAACTGGCCTAATCTGAAGAGGATCAAACGGTCTGCATCCACAGAACTCAGCTCTGCAACTTTGTACCTAAAGATATAACACACGTAAAGCAAGCTCATAATAAATGCTTTTTATGTAGTTTATTCTAAATGTACCAATATTAGTCTTCGGAATTATGTTTTGATATGAATAAAACCATAACTGAATTGATTAGAAGAAAGAAAAATGTTTATGACAAGCCTTGCATGCTACAACAAAACTTTGCTAGCCCTGCTTATGTGCAGTTGTACTGTACAGCTCTACTACCTGAGGTTTGAGCAAAAGGATTTGGCACCTTACAAACCTTATACATTATTCTTCTTATTATTATTCTATAAAAATAATATGTTTTCGATACAAATCAGTATCTTTAGTCTCCAGGCCATAATTCAACTCAATACACAAAGTACTAAGTAAATTACTTAGAATTGTACTTGCTGAAGTAAAATACTTTTTATTCAGATCACCTCTTGACTTCAAGGCAAAATAAATACTGAAAATCACTGTGACATCAAAAAGGCTATCCCAAATAACATGGTGATAAAATTTTCCTTGCGCAGCATACAGTATGACTGCACATATTAATGTGAAAAATACATGCCAGCCAATCACACTTCCAAAGTAATTTGCTTAAGTCTGCTTGGTAGTCTCTTAGATTTAGGGTAAAATACTTAGCCAACAGATTCAACTGAATAGCAAAATTGGTTGAATATCTTACTTCAGAGGAAAACTGAGTAAACTGCTTCAAATTGTGGTTCAAAAATCAAACATTGGCCCTTGAGGTTTTCATAACAGGATTTGCACCTTTTGTTCCTTTGGTTTCTATTCATAAATTTTCATTTTGGCTTTCTGCTCATTTCTCCAGTATAGATGCAGGGTGATCAGGTGGGTGTTTCACAAAGACTAAGATTGACTCAAATCACTCTTAACTATGGCAGGCCATTCATGCCACTGTTTGCTTTTACCATCGGTCTCTCAAAGGATGCGCAAATCATTGTCACAGATTTGAAGAATTTACATTTTTTGTTTTCTTCATCAGTGAACTATAAAAAATTGCCAATTCTGCAGATTTGTGACCATGATTTGCAAATCCTTTGAGAGATCCATGGTGAAAGAAAACAATGGCATGAATGGCCAGCCATAGTTAAGTGTGATTTTAGTCAATCTTAGTCTTAGTGAACCCCCCGATTAGCATGTGTGTTCTCGGAAAATTGGCAAAAGCTCCCCAAGGAGAATGTGCAGAGTAATGTGCAGAATAATAATTGAATCCAGTGACAGGGGTAATAATACTGTAAGCACTTTAGTCAGTATATACTGTACTGTTAAAGTGCCTCATATGAAACTTGAAAAACTTGTTCCAGAATGGGTGTTTTTAATGTTTATTTTAAGATTCTATTTTTTTTTTCATCATTTCTTTTCATTCAAAAACTATTGCAAATGTTGAAATCTACAGCTTATTGAGCAACTGCAGAGTAGCTGCAAAATTCTAATTCCACTTGACAAAAAAAAAAAAAAAAATCAAGATCATGATGCAAGAGATGAACTCACTCATTATCTTGGAAGATCTCCATGGCAATACTAGGTCTGACCTCTAACCTCTCAAAGGGAAGCTTCTTCTCAGCTAACTCATAGGCTAGTCTACTCAGACTGGTCAACTCTTCCTGGGATGGTTCCCAATGGAAAGGTAGACTGACATCATAGGCAAAACACCCCTGAGAAACTAGTCCAGTCAAAGTGAAAGAGAGGTAAATATTTCAATATACTGCTTCAGTACAATGGTTTTTATTTAGAATGATATTCATAATCACACTTTGCTATAATTGAAAAGGAAACCCTAATCTAATGATGCAGTCAAAGTAGACGTAACTATGTGTTGGCTTTGACCGATGTGTTGGCTCAGTAGGTAGAGCGTCCGCCTCACAATCGGGAGGTCACAGGTTCGAACCCCGGCCGCGTCATACCAAAAGATGTTAAAAGATGGGAGTTGCTGCTACCTTCTTTGGCGTTCAAGAATTGAAAAGGATAGAGCAACGTCGATCTGGCGCTGCTCAGTGGCTGCCGGGCCCACAATCAATTGGGCAAAAAGAATTTCCTTTCTTGGACAATAAAATTTGGAGATTTGGAGATTGGAGATTTTTTTGACATTCTGGAGATGGTTCACACTAATAAGGAATATTCACAACATACGTGTAGGAAAAGCACTGCTGCGAAACTCATACATTTGCAAGAATTATTCAAAGTGTTGGCCTACATTGCGAAGGTTCACTACACAGACAAAACAGTCGTCTTTTAATAGTCAATTATATTCCAGTTACAATACTGCTGATATGTAATAAGGGGTAATATTTGTAACAGAGTAGACCAAGTTAATGTATATGAGAATGAAAAATTCATCTATACTATAGCACTCTGAACCATTAGGAACCCCTTTATTGGATCAAGTGTAAAGACTTGCATGGCATTAAGCTTTCAGTTTAAATTCCACTCCTGTTTGGATTGATAAGTTTGCTTTTCATATAAAGTAGTTGTATTCCCAGACAGCATTGACATCATAAACTGCAGAAGTGACATCATAAACTCAAATACCTGGAATATCTGGTGCCTTCACAGGATGAATACAGACGTCTTCTTTGAATGCACTCTGTAAGATAGCACCAGCCATTACTGCACACGATTTCCAGAAAGCCTGAGGAATCATTGGAGTAAATGAAAAACATGATGGTAGTGCAAGACTGATTAGCTATCCGATGGTTTATAGAGCAAGGACTGAAACAATGTCTTCCTACATGTAGCTGTTGATTACTAATTACACAGGATCTCCCCAAGAGCTTCTCCTTCACACGACGTGGAATATCTAACCACTGTAAAACTTCTTTTTTAAACTTTAAACAGGATACACTGTCAGCCAAAAAGATAAGGCCATTACATTACTTCAGTTAGTATATTTGCAGGGCTCAATAGAGTCTTATTATTTTGCATTATATATCTCTCTTTTTTTAAACTTAGTCCTTTATTTCTGTTTTAAAGTGATTACACAATGGTAAAAAAAAAATTGATATATGATCGAGAATAGAATTCTAAGAAAAATAACATTAAAAATTTGATGGTGGTTTCAGTCGAAATCAATGCATTTTGGATAATTTTCTCATAAAAAGTCAAGAGTTGACCAAAAAATTTGAGTATGAGGTATGACGTAAAAGTGGGTACCCACCTTCGCGCATTGCAGTTGTGCTGCGCGCTAGACTGTACAATATATATTGTACCTTGCGCGCATTTTGCTAGAAGTGCGCGACAAGGTACCCACTTTGACGTCATTTTGACGTCAAAGTGGGTACCCAGTTGAAACTGGGTAACAGCTGAGGGGACAAAAATATCCTGAAATCTTACCACTTTTGGGGGTTTCCTTGGCAACATGACTTTAAAAAAAACTTTAGGCAGATGATTTTCTGCTAATAAAATCATGCTCTTTCAAATGAGCTAACATTGTTTCAGCATTGGGTACCCCCTTTAAGTAGAAGAGGTTTAGCAGTTAAAAAGAAAATACAAGTGAAAAGCAGTCAATTTGCAAATATTATTGTAAAATAATTCAGAACTGATTACATTCTCCCCCCCCCCCTTTTCAAATCACATATCTGGAGTCTTTACCCATAGACTAAGCTACATGTATATACCATCTACAGACATATAATAATTTACTAGACAAAAAAAAACAAAACAGACATATAATAATTTACTAGACAAAAAGCAGCACGCGCGGATATCATTACACGAATGGCATTAGGCCCCGCCTCTTTCGGATCATTTCAAGGGGCCGATAAGCACCCGTTATCGCCATCATATCGATAACACTGTTGCATTATTCATATCTTTTGCATGTATCAGTTTTATTGTGACACTCTGATTTAATGCATATTTGTTGCGCATTTATTGTGCATTAACGGCGCATGCGGTAAGCTGATACGTGTAATGTTACAGAAGGTGTACAAATGAATGCTACTAGCTGGAAAAATGAATTATTCATTTTTGATCATTGATGGACGTTTAGGTCGGCCTTCTAATGGATCTGGACAAAATGGAGGAGATTTAGGGGCCTGATACCATCTTACCTCATTAACATCTTTGGGTTCATCATCCTTCATGGTGACTAGTCTTAATTCACAGTCCTCTGTCAAGGGTTGCAGCATGTGCCAAGGTTGCCCATTCACCAAGGCTATCGCAGAACGCTTCAAGTATGTCTCGTTGAAGTCTGCAAAAAGAAGGGACAACATTATGTGATACATAGAATGCTGTGATAACAGAGATCTTAAAACCACTAGGTAACATGTTAAGACCAGAGTGAGAGAGCTAATTCCTTCCATTAAATTATGCATGCTGGTATAATACCTCTACCTAATGGTAACCTGAATTAGAATGCCCAAAATTTAAGTCCTACAGGAAGTGAGCTCCATGTAATTGAAGCAGTAAGATACTTAGAAACAAAATTACTGAAAATAAAGGCTCTACATATCAATAGAATTAAATTTACAAATTAAATGCCCATTCCATTTTAACTTAATTTACAACTGCGAACTCTTAAAAGTTGATGCCTAGTCAAGATCTTACCACAGATAAAACGACTCAACGAGGGGCATATAAGCATAATGCTTTACGTCTCGACATCCAAGTAAATCCAAGTAAGTAATAATAATAATTATTTCATATTCTTTAAAAACAAATTATGGAGGTTAAGGCCAAAACAGATATTGTATATCTAAGTGACAGTCTGAATGAAAAGTTAGTGACTTATAAAATAAGCCATTTTCTGTGATGGGAGAAACACTTACGCATTGCTACATTGTATGGAGTGGACAGATCCTTGTTCATGGCAAGTTTACATTCATGAGACTGACCAACATGGTGGACGGTGATCTTCTCTATCCTCTTGACCATGTCCAGCTGACGATGCTTCTCCTGGTCAAACAGTTCATTCTGTCTGTGAATGACCGCTGCAGTGGTCAGTGGTTGTTCACTGGTTGACATACCTGTATGGATGACATCATGGTGAGAGTATTATCAGTGAGACACAGTTGAATAAAAATTGGAGCTTATTTATTTTTCCTCATATTTGCTCTTTATATGTATATACATCATCTTTATTCGCCAAATAATAGACATTTAACATATATAAGGCACTTCTATAAAAAGGACAGAAAAGAAAGTTGTACACATGATATCATTACAAATTAAAGGCAAAATACTCTGAGAAGAACAATTAATGAATAAATAGGTGATATAGGGAGAGAATATGGAATGAGTTGAAACTAAGAAACTAAGCTGAAACTAAGAAATACATAGGAACTTAATCAACTGTTCCACTTCCTCTGTAGATAACATGTCACAAACAAATAATTGCTTATATTGACAAATCCATAATCAAGTTCAAAATGAAGTTCAAATATGTTTTAATCAGGTAATTTTCCACTTATACATGTAAAAGCTTACAAGCTTATCTGAGATAAGCTTGTACTCCACAGACTAGTAGTCCTTATGCCAGAAAAGCTTCAATAGCATTTGTGTGCATCAGCAAGCATTTTGGCTTGGTAGAAAATCATACATGAGAGAAAATACTTATTTATAATTTCTGCTTCAAATCTAAATCCCCAAATTTGTGGCACATTAAGCATTAAGTGATGAAGAGTCCCTGAATTAAATGATCTAGCAAATTTAAGAAAATTAAATCTTGCTTCTAAAGGGCAATTTTGTAGTCTGTTTTTAACTGCTGCAATGTTGAATGTTTGCTACAGTCCCACACATGTATGGTTCTATTTTGTACGAGTAGTAATTTTCTAATTAGACTACTACATTGTCCTCTCGGCTTTCAGATTTTTGGTTATTTGATGAAAATCATCAGGATCAGGATCAGGATGTGTACACCACTGCACCAGTTGGTATGATTGCAGTGGGTGAGACTGAGTGAGGGTGTAAAAAGGATTTCTAGTTGAATCGTAGGTGGCTCTTTTCGATCTTAAGCTTTGACACCTCAGGTGATGGACTGTTGATGACTTCGGGAGGGAGGTGATTCCAAGCCAGGGGAGTACTCACAAAAAAAGATTGTTTCAATTGCTCAGTGTTAGTATGATGGATAGTGAAACCTTAATTGCGTTTCACTACGTGTCTTTCTAGTATATTTTGGGTTTGAAACTCCTTGAACTGTTTGGTTTTAACACATCGTTTTGGTCTTGCTTTAGCAAGAAAATTTTCAATAGGAAGGGCTGGGATTAACCCCTCGATCATTTTGATTTGGCCAGAAATAGAGTCAAACTCACAAAAGTTTCACCACTGAATCTTGTGCAGATCATCCCCAGGCCCCACCGCAACTGCCGCTGAGCTACATTTGCATGCACACAAATGAATACAGCATGCGTGTAGCCTGGAGGCTCCTGGAGAGTAAAAAAAAATCGCTAACGCTATTACTCTCCATGGAGCCTGGCATTTTTTCCTATCTCGCTAACATAGTAGCCATTTGGCCACTTAAAAACATCCCTAGAAGATCACTTTTGCAAGCGCCAATGCTACTGAAGAGCTTGTAACTATAGATAATTCTCATTTACAATCTTCTTCAGTGCCGATTACTAAAATATTTCAGCATTTAGACCTAGAATTTTCAGAAAATTTACTTACCAGAGCCGGTAAAAACTATCCGGTGTTGATGTTTTCATTGTTCCTTTTCTTATGCAGATCAAATATGACGACTATCTGGCACACGCGTATCAGTTTGGACATAGATGCGATCTATCATGCAGACGTTTTTACGAAATTACGGCGAGAACTGCCGTTTATTTTTTTTTAAACGTCTGTAAGATCGCTTGCATCTAGTCACGCATCAATGCGCATGCGCAAGTTAGTCGCCATTTTCTATCTGCATTTCAAAGGGACGCCAGGGAAACGTAAACAAGCGGTGAGTTTTTCCAGCTACCCTACGATAAATTTATATCTAAATTTCGGTTTTCGTACGTCTGATTTTTAGTCCCAAGTGTCAGTCGGGTTCGTGATGACCACAGCCGATAGTTACAAGGCTGGTGGTATCATTGGCCCATGGGAAAGTGATTTTCCAGGGGTTGTTTTGAAGTGCCAAGATGCTTGCTATGTACTAATAGGGAGTAAAAGCACTGGACTTCAATGGGGAGTAATAGCGTTAGTGTGTTTTTTTTTTTTTGGGGGGGGGTTTTTTACTCCCCTGACGTCCCTGGACTACTTTCAAGCCTGGAGAGGCGTGTACCTTCTACATCCGACCGGAGATTCTCTATCAAAAGTTCTTTGGCTGAAGATAGTCACCCAATTTTTTGACTTGCCAATTTACCAACCCCTCATGAAATTCAGTGATCACCTTGTAGCGCCCCCTCAGTCACTGACCTCTCCTCTCGAGCCGTGTCATTTCATCGACACCACCACAAGAAAGTTCAGTAAAAATCCGATGAAATCAGATGCATCCGCACCTGTGACGTCAGTAAAAAGGACAGATTGTGTTTCGGGCACGTATAACAATAATATTTTAAAGATAGAATTCATATTTTTATTATTTTTAATTGAGGTGTGTTTTGTTTCATTAGATCTAACTGTTAGATCTAGATCTAGGTCTACTCGTTTGATGATGCGAGATCGCGTTCATGGGCTAACTACATGTAAGCGTAGTCGTAGAACGTTTAAGCGTTTCAATACCAATTATTGCCAATATAGAATCGTTACTGAGACTTTCCACGTTAATTTTCGAAGGGATATCAACAATATTTTTTCATTTTTTAGTTTTTATTCACCACCGGCCGCTCACAGGGGACGGCCGCGCACAGGAGGATATAACAGTTAATGTTAGTCGTAATGAACGAGAGACAGCATTTTCGGTCTACATGCAGATCTCAGACCACATGAAATTGAACTCGTGGGACCATTACAAGAAAAATCCTGACTAAAAATCCCCTATTATTTGCAGTTTCCTGAATGTTCATGATTTTAAAAAATGATTTTATACAAAAAATTAACACTTACGTCTGCTTAGGAAAGTAACTAGCTCTTTGTATCCTCTTAGTTTCCTCATTCTTCACTGCTAAATTGTCAATTTTTACCAAAAAACTCTCGACGGTACATTTGACCGAACTTTGACCTATTCTACCACTCTATCTTTCGTTGCAGCTCCTCAGATCAGCAGCGTAACTGATTGAGGCACTACGTAGGTCACTAAAGATGTGTTACCACTCTTCGTGCAAGCAGCGCAGTCCATAGCAACGCCATGTAAATAGAGTGTATCAGCTGCGAGAACTAGTGTGTGTACTGTATACGTGTAGAGGGCTACCTACGGTACATACACAAATACATCTCGGAATTGCTCGACTTCTAGATTATATGTTTTGCTACAACTGTAAAGAAGAAGGCACAATTTTACTTTAAAAATACATTCTGAAATAGTTTTCAGATATGGTAAGTGAATAGTCCTAGATTTATTGTTCATTAAGTGCAATTAAAATGTTTTATATTAATCTGAAAATGTGATGTTGATGACGATGTTTGTTATAAGTTATTGATGTTTGTTATTTTTGTCGAGTGGGAGCCGGGAGCGAGTGTGTCAAGGATGAGCTTGCCTGCGCTGCTGGCGCTGATATGATGCATGTGACAGTGTCAGTGCAGTGACTGCGATGCATGATGCGACTCTGTCAGTCAATGAATCAAAATTTCTTGATCTAACACTAAACATTTACATGATGTGGTATGTTGATAAAATGGCCTTATCTTGAAATAAGTCACCTCTCTTGTCGTGTGTGCGCTCGCATGGATGGTCTGATGATGCCCATACGCGTAACTGCACGATTCTAACATCACAAAAGACGCAACGAACACAATCATCTTTAAATCAATTTTAGCGATTTACTATCACTGAAAAAATAATGAAATACCGGTGAAAGGCATCTATTTTATGTATTTTTTACTCACATGCTTTGAAAATGCCACTTTCATGCAAAAAATCCTGAACTGCGTGTAAAGTGAATGAGTGCGCAGACAAGGGCACCTTCCTCTTTTTAGCGTCAAATTTACACCATTGCCTTTTCTTGTAAAAATCACATTGTTCTTGTTTGGATTTTGATGAGATTTTCAGCACAATTGCTCCCTAGGATATGAGGATTAAAATGATGTCAGCCATTAGACTCTAGAGGAATACAAAAAGGAAAGTTTGTCAATTTTAAGTGAAATATTAGGTGCGCAGACAAGGGTCCCCCCCCCCCCCCCCCCCCCCCCCCCCATCGTACAAAGTCTATCAGTGTGTCTAGAATCTATATAGGATGGGAGTGGAAAGCTGTCGCCAGCACTGACGAAATAACGGCAGTGAATGGACTGGTGACTTATTTCACTATAATGCCGATAAAACTCCTGCTGGAACACTGCTAAACTTCACAATGATAGGGGTAATTTGAAATTTTAGAGCAGACAATTTAAGTCAAGGCTTAAGCTCAGTAAAAGTTAGTCTAGATCTAGATCTGAAGTTAAAATCTTAAAGTTTCAATTGCAGTTACATGTAGGCCTAACATAAAGCTTTTAATTAATAGTAATTTAGTGGACTTTTCCAAAAAAATCATGTGATGAAAAATTGTTAGACAGTTATCACAATCACTTTTGAAAATTATCACAATCACTTTCAAACTATTGGACTGTTTTGGCTCGCGCTCCCGCAGTGTTTTTATTTGACTTATGACTATTTGTTTTCCTCAGCCTCACAGCGTGATAAGCGACTCTTCAACAAGCTCTGCCTCTCGGCGAGCCAAGACCCGACAATACTACACAGTCAGCAAGACGTCTCAGGTGGATGAATCGTTGTTTGGATCACCAAACAAGAATGGCAGTAACAAGAACACACAACCCATCGAGACAATGGAACAAACAGAAACAAGGAGACCATCAGGAGGACGAAACAAGAAGAAACAGAAGGAAGAAGTTCAAGTTATCACCAAAGATCTTATCCGTAAACTCATGTAAGTCTTCATATGAATGTGCATCTGAGTAACAAAATGAGAGAATTACATTTATCCAAACTTCATTCAAAATTTTGTATTATTTCACATACATGTACCTTCTTTAATGCCCTATATAACTATGGTTTGGTTTTTTCCCCCCCTTACATGTAGGAATACAATCGTAAGTAGAAGATTTCTACACTGTATATAATCTGAATTTCTACCTTGTATTCATACCTCTGACATTTCCATTGTTATCATCCAGAACATCCCATTAGCTTTCAGGAAATATATCTACATGTACACAGTATTTGTATCACTATAGTTATCTTTTCCTTATATACATGTACTTGTTTTTCGTAAATGCTGAGAAGATGAAGAATGGTTTTTTCCCGAAATTATCCATATTTCCTTAAAGGCATTGGCTAACATTGTTATGATTTTAAGAAAATCTCATTTTGTTACTTTAAAATGGGATAAACATTAGGGTTAAAGTGTAAAAACACCAGTGTGAAAGTTTCAGAGCATAATATCCACGGGAAATATTTTTAAATATTAGAAATGTGAACCAATGTTTGAAAAATATACGAGGGTCGGTTGCATAGACCCAACATAAGGAGTGCGCATGCGCACATGACTCAACGGACTGCACTGTGTGTATTGACGTATCACGCGGCGGAAGGCAAGTAACGGTATTTTTTTATTTTATTATTCGCGCAAACGGTCCTCTTAGTTCAGTGTCTCTTGAGACGAAAGCTAATAAAAATGGCGGTCTGCGTCTAACTTACAGCTTTTCCTTCCAAATTATGGTTGGTTTCAGGGTTTTTGAGTATAAATACAAGTACTCATACACATGTTTCATCTTAGTTTGAGAATTTTTTTAAATCAGCTGATCACAAAGTTAGTCAATGCCTTTAAATATACATGCAAATTGGACTAAAGCTTCCCCCCACCCCCCCCCCCCCTCCCCTTCCCACCATGCAGAGTACCTAAAGAAGACCCATCTGGTCAGTCTGTCGTGTTACCATTTGATGAATACCGTCGCATCATGGCCGCAGCTAGGACCATGTCACATGAAGAAAAGGTTGCTGAGCTCAAGAGAAGACAGGAGGAAAAACAGAAACAACAGGTCAGACAATTCTACTTCATTCCTTTGTCATTTTTTTACCACATTTGCATTTTCCATATGAGGGAGGAGGAGGAAACTTTCTTTACTTCACCCAATCTGTGTTTAGGATCAGCTGAACCATTCTAGAAAGAAATGAAATGAAGTGTAATGAAATATAATTAAGCTGCAGTTCTTCAAAGTAGTCAGTCTCATAACACTGAAAGTAATTACTGACTCTTTAGAAGAAGCTGTATACATTATTGACCTAAAATGCTTATTAAAGGTGATGGTAATGGTGCATGACTGCAATGAAATCAGAAACAAGAAGTTGAGATTTTTGAAGACAGATTTATAGAATTACACATGAATAGAATTTATACATTGCAGGTACAGTGATACCTGTACAATGTAGTGGCCGCTCAAGCGAAACAAAAAAATTGGCCCTTATAGACAGGTTCTTAATGTTCACATGTACACCCCCTACCCTTTCACATTATTGTTCATCTCATGATGGTCTGATTCTTAAAACCGTATGCACACTCACTTTCTGGAGGGGCTTTGCTTCATTTTGTACTTGTACATGTTTCTTATAGTAACTGTCAGTGTTTCCAATGTTTAAGTATTTTCAGTGTCAGTCTTTGTAATTTTATTGTTAAGTATATTGTCAACCATTTTTATTCCTTTGTACAAAATCCATCCTACATGTACATGTATTTGGTTGCAATAAATGAAAGGTTAATATAGATGCCTGTTGCCACGCGACCATTTTGGCGCGTTTTTGCTTTTGTTTTGATCATGTTGATGTTCAATGAATCTTGTCATTCCTTGACAAAGGGCTATGCCCGAAATTTCGGAATTATTTTCATCTCTACGGTTTTTATTTTACATACGTCTTGTCTATTTAAAACTGGCGCAGAATATCTTTCTATATTTGACTGGACATGTGTACATGTAACATGTTAGTTAAACACAGTTTTGAACAATTGAGTTTTTAGCGGAGACATTGACGAGGTCACAGTTGGTTTATGTCTTTAATTATATTGCTTTGCATGACAGGATGCTAGTAATGAGATCAAGCTACACATGCAAGCCCTAGATAGACAGAGACAGAAGAATGAGAAGTTAAGTGATCTAGAAGAAGAAGCTAAACAGCAAGGTGAATACCTGTTAGCAAAGGCCAGAGAACAACAGGAAGAACAGGAAGATGAAATCAAACA
The DNA here is from genome assembly GCA_029962745.1 of Echinometra lucunter. Taxonomy (NCBI): domain Eukaryota; kingdom Metazoa; phylum Echinodermata; class Echinoidea; order Camarodonta; family Echinometridae; genus Echinometra; species Echinometra lucunter. Next base: position 3,222,014 of record CM057162.1, on the reverse strand, counting down.
CTTGAATGAGGTAGGTCATCAAACTTCTCGCATTTCACAATCCTAGCACCCCCTTCTAGCGCGTTAATGGGTCGACAACAGTACCATCCACACCTTGCACTAGTCGCCTTTTCCACTCCTATTCTAAGTGCTTACACACTTCTAAAACTTCATATTTTCATTGGGTCCTCACTGCTTGTTTGCTAACTAATCCTTCTTTTTGTCTGCGCTTGGGACACCTTGGTCAGTTGAATATTTCTCCGAACGGTCAAACTCTCACTCGCTTTATCTGCTATCTTCGAAAAAGTTGTCGACCCGGGAGTGGGAAAATAGGCCTCCTACGGTACTGAAGTTGGTGGTGCATGCATTGGGAAATGCAAGAATTCTTCAAGTGTTCAACCAGCAAGTTACTAGGGTGGTATACTGAAATACATGTTATTTTCTATGTCCTATGTCCATAATGATTTAGTGTTATAATGACAATTTTGTGTGCATGGAAATTTGAAATGAATATCATTGCATAACAATAGAATTATTTGCTTACTATCACACAAGGTTGTGATTGTAGTGAAGTGCATACCCACCGTCTGTACTCTGTTCATCTGAGCTTCATGTACAGCGTTGTAAATATTTTGTATTTTTCCTGTTTTATTCCTCTGTTATGGATTCAAAATTGCATCAAGACTCTACTAGCATGGAGGAGATAAACAAAATACATGTATGCATAGTATTAAGGCACTTTATCAGTCAGTCACAGCCAATTTAGAATGGAGCCTTTAATAGCATTTTTCCTGCTCAGCATCTTTTCCCCTCTGATCCTCCCGTTTCTCAGTAGACAAAACAAAGGGGGATCGGGAAAGCCGATGTAAAAGAACGGTTGCAGAGGAGACGATCAAAGATGCAGGACAAGGCTTTTGATAAGCGGCCTAAGTCTTATCTATTTCACCTCAAGTAACATAATTTCAACCAGAATCTGTCGTATTAGATAATGAGGATATTTTTGTTTTTATTGCTGGTACGCTTAAGGCAATGACTTTTATATTTAATATTTAATTAATGACTAAATACATTTTCAATGATGTTTATTTGCAGCTGATCTTGAATGCTAAATGCCATGCCATCAGAGATGCTCAGATCCTGGAGAAGGGTATTATCAAGGGAGAGACAACGGAAGAAGAGAAGAGGTTGGACGCTATGATGGAGGTTGATCGACAGAGGGCGCTACTACTACAAGAAGAGATTGAAGAACAGAGAAAGATTGAGAGATATGAGTGAGTTATTTGCCTTCTGGCTATGTTTGGGGGGGGGGGGTTTGGGGGGGGGAGGGGGGGTTGCATTGAAGGACAGTTAAACCTTTTTGTGCCTATATAATCGAATCGATCAAGAAAATAATCATAAATGACAGAACAGAGAAAGGACATACATTTTGGAATGTAAATGAGTGGTTTTTGACCCCCTCCCCCCCCCCCCAAAAAAAATAATAATAATGATAATTATCATCATCATCATCGGAATAGTAATAATAATGATAATAATAATGATTATAATAATACAAAAAAAGAATAAATAAATAAATGAATAAATAAAAAAATAAATAAATACAAAATAAATAGATAAGAATAACTAAATGAAAATGAAAATTATATACAGGCAAGTGGAGATGAATAAGTAAAAAAAGATAGGGCTTTTGATTCAATTTTGCACAAAAGATATTCAATACCCCTGATCTTATGAGAGCCATGATTATCCCTTTCAAATACATGTATGCTGCTTGACTTTTATACCTTCAGGGGCAAAACCATGATCCTTACTCAGATCTCACAGAGGGAGGAAGAGCGATTGTTGGAACAGGAGAAGAAAGATCAAGAAGCTCAACAGATGCTGAAATATCTGGAAAAATTACAGATGGAGGATCTGAAGGTGAGTCTAGTCTGTCTGTTTGTAGCTATCACCATCATCATCATCATCATCATCATTACTACTATCTTCGTCGTCCTCACCATCATCATAATCATTATCATTAATGTCGATATCATGATCAGTGTTACAGTCAGTATCAACTATGTCATCATTACAGGTAATGTTGTCTTTAACATCATTATCCTTTGCATTGCAATTATCATGATAGTAATAACTTTACTTAAAGACTTGTTAATATAGACCAAATGCTTAACCCCCCCCCCCCCCCCCCCCCCCACACACACACACACAAGCAGATGATCCTTATTTACAGGTTACATTAGGGCAGGTTTCAGTGAGACGCACTGTTCTAGAAGAAAAAAAAGATTGGTGACCTTAATTGACAAGTGATCTCTCTATGCAGGTTGTTGTTTCTATTGGTGCTTGTACTAACTGATTCTAAGATTGCTATAAATGTAACAATATTTCCTTTTATTTTCATCATGATGACAGGACCTTGATAAGAAACGTCAGATCCAGCTTGAGGCCCAGAAGGAGATTGCTAGGTCCAACGAGGAAGCGGAAGAGATGAAGAGGAAGAAACAGGAACAGGAGAAGCTAGCTGACCTCAAAGTCAATGAATACATGAAACAGAAGGCTGAGAGAGAAGCAGCATTTGAAGCTGAGCAGGAGAGGATTCGGATTGAGAAGGAGAAAGAGATTGCCAGACTCAGGGCTATGCAGGTGAGAGATTGCTGATAGGATGAAAAAACGGTGATGGAGAGATACATGTATTGTATCTTGATATTATGATTTTTGCTTGTAATGTCCAGTCATTTTCAATAACATTTTTGCTTTCGGCACATAGAAGGGCTAATTTTTACTGCCAGCTTCAGAAATATGGTATTCTTTATTTGTGATAAGCAGAGATGATTTTATATCTACAGAAACTTTTAGCAAATTTCGTGAATCATTCACCAATCGCGAATTTAACATCATGCAAAAATATCCGCACATTTTTTTTCTGAGCCCTCATCTTCGGCACATTGTTGCCATTGCCTCGCACTATGCAGAAAGTGGGAGCTGCGGTGGCAATAGGTATCAGTAAATGATGATGAACATTGAATAATTATGCCAAATGAATATTAATGACCATGAATATTCCTATATTCCTATAGGAGCGTGCCAAGGACTACCAGGCAGAGAAGGATGCACTGAGAGCCAAGCGTAACCAGGAGCAGAGGGAGCGTGAGTGGAGACAGAAGGAGAAGGAGGAAGCCATCATCAAGGCCGAGACCGAGCTCATGCTGAAGGAGGCTAGAGAGGTCCAGGTCCAGAATAAGGAACACTTCTTGGCAGTCCAGGCTCAGAGGGAGAGGGCTGAGTTTGAAAGGGTTCTTAGGTAAGGAAGAATTTGCTAGATATATTAAGCTCATTCTTTTATCTTCTATTCTCATAGTGACATGATATTAGAGTGATTCCACAAAAATATTCTGAAATCTTACCACATTTGGGGGTTTCCTTGGCAACATGACTGAAAAAAAAAAAATTTAGGCAGATAATTTTCTGCTGACGAAATCATGCTCTTTTAAATGAACTAACATTGTTTCAGCATTGGGTACCCCCTTTAATCACAGAATCTTAATTAGAAAGCAGTACATATTGATCATTCCTCTAGTGACCAATATGAAAAAAAAGGATAAGTAATATGAATACTTATTACAATATAAGTTGTAAACCAGTACAAAATGAAATATTTGTAAAAAAACAATACAAGTCTCAAATGAATTGATGTACATGTAAAAGGCCAATGGACCACCATTTTAAATCACACGCTTGAACAATACACTTTATGTAAACAAACATTCTTTTGCTAACAAAGTCATTGAATTTTTGTTGTATTTACAAGGTATGGACTTGTTCCTAGTGATTACATTAGATTGTTTGTCTGTTAACAGAGCACAGCAGGAGGCCATGGAGAAGGACAGATTAGAAGAAGAAGAAACCAAGCGAAACCGTCTCACTCATGCTGACGACGTCCGTAAACAGATCCGTGAAAAGGAGCAGCTGCGCGTATCTGATCGCAATGCTTTCTTCGAAGAGGGAGTGAAGATCAACGAAGAAGCTCGGGACAGGAGAGCTAAGCTTGATGCCATCAAGAAGAAGAAGTTGGATGAGTTAAGGTGAGAAATTTATTTGGCTGGGGCTCTGATATTTCTTCTGTTCGGAGCCAGAAGGGCGTTAACTCTCGTATCATTTCATAAAGTCTTATTTCCCTTCTGACTCAAGACAGACAATTTGATCTGGCATGGATCTCTTTCTCAATGTTATAGGGTTAGCGTTGGGGTTGCAAATCAGGATTCAGCATAGCATAGGGTTAGATTTAGGGGAAATATGTTGTTTGGCCAGGATGCATAGGGTCTGGAGAGAAGCCTACCCATGTGCGTACTGGCTGTGTCAATATATATCGGGTGCTGTAGTACACGATCCCCATTAACCTCTTGTGGTCTCCTATTCAGTTCTCTATATCATGTTTGGACTGACCAAGGTCTACTGCCTGCAAACTGATTACCCATTGCCTCATTTTCTCAGGGTTATAAATTTGTAACGTTGGGGCGTTGCAAATGAGAATTAAGGATAGGGTTAGGATTAGATTTAGAGGGAATTTGTTATTTGACCCGGATTTACATGTATATCAAAATTTGTTTACTTTTGTTATCAAAGGTTTCTGGAGCGAGGCATTCAGTTCTTGTTTCATTGTTGATGTTTTTTCCTAGTATTCCAATCTAAACACGAATGGAGGAAATATTAAACGAATGGGGAAAACACCTGCATTATGTAGTACGTAAGAAATTCTTCATATTTCTGATTTTGTCTTGCAGAGAGGCTGGTGTTCCTGATAAGTACTGTGCAGAGGTGGAAAGGAAGACAATGGCAGTCAAGCACTGAAAACACACCCCTAATAATCCAATGGATTGGTCCAAACTTCTGCATAGGTTTACACTGACAGAACTATCCATAATCAGGAATAGGGTTGTCATTTCCTTAAACCGGAGCTAATTCCGTCCAGTATGTACTAGTGCGTGGAGCTACAACACCGGTGCCCTTGGACTCATTTCATGCTACAACTGCATATTCCTTGCTGTGTTGGTTTATGTGTTTTACCAAAAAAAGCCTACCGTTATATCAATTCTAGAAAATTCCACTTCACAGAAATTTTGTGCAGATTCTCAATAAAATGACACTGAGTATTTTTGTGAAAAATGTTATTAGATATTTGTCATAGATTGTTATTTATAGAGTTGTACATAACGCGTGTAAAATGGATGACAAAGAGTTTAATGCATTTTGACAGATTATTTAGATTGGCATATAGTATTAGCAAATAGTATTTGCTGTTGATCACCATGACATCATATCCCCAAAATAAAAGGTACAGTGTTATGTGCAAATTAACTTGTTTTTAGGAATCTGTTTTTGAGAGTAGCTTGTAATTGTGTGATTTCTGGCGCTACTGAGTTATTGATATAAAGTCCTTATACAAACAAAATATATGTATTCATTTATCTATCACTTCATATGGCACAAGTATTCAGTTGTTTGCTGGTGTTTGTATCATTACTGAAGAGACATGTTTGTACATATATGCATAATATTGTTTCTACCGTATCAGTGATATAGTACATTGTACACAGCATAAAGAATCTACATGTATCTATGGACATTACGCCTGGTGCATAAAAAAGAATTGTTCTTTCCACTGTCTTTGTTTCATAACTTGACATCTACAGTCAACTCTGCCTAAGTCGAATTTCTTGGGACTGAAGAAAATGCTTCGACTTAGAGAAAATTTGACTTACAAGGGGTCAAAAACAATAGAAAATAAAGGAATGGGACCCAGTACAGACCTTCGACTTGGGCGATTATTCGACTTATGCGACTTCGACTTATGCAGAGTTGACTGTATTATGTAATGGAAGATATTTTAATTATTCAGACTTGAATCATTCCATTTCGACTCAGAAGTAATATAATGGTAAGAAATTAAATTTATGGATACCAGTCTGTATGAAAAGATATGGCAAATACATGTAGGTTTTCCAGTATGTTATTTTCCTTTGTGAGGGTTTCATGTAATAACTTCCTGTAGCCATTTTAGGTAGGTGACCATGTAGGTACATGCATTAACTCTTACAGTGCCAAGGGGTTTTTCTTGTTCCCAAATTCTACCAAATCATGAACAATGCTTTTCAAATGCCCGTAAGTCTTCAACAGTGATTTCTATACAGATGAGTTGTACACAAAAATTGTAGAAAATTTATAACCCTTTCAAAAGATACCAAATATTTCCATTAAGTCAATGTCTTGCATGAAAATTATTTGGAAACAGAAATGAGCTTCCCTCTTGACCTTTCTGTTTCATTTCTCTTTCATTTCTTATTTGTTTGCTTTTTTTGATGCTAAAATAAGAATGGAGCCTTTTCAAAATCTGCAGTTTTCTAAAAAATATCCTATGGTAGCATATAGTGACTGATAGATATTTCAAATACTATATTTATCCTCTAAACTTTGACATATTTTCATGACCATATCCACTATTCTAAGTGGATTAATGGTAGACCAAAAATGTAAAATCTCTTCGGCACATATACGTGCCATTGGCACTGTAAGAGTTAAAGGCTGCTAGGGTTGTAGCTTAGTGAAATGGATTGGCACAAAAAGATACATCGGAAAGCAAACAATAAGCCAGTTCGCTCATGTCCCAAATGACCTCAAATATCTACAGATATTTTAAACATGGAGAGATCCCTTTTTGTCAACTTAAAATAGTTGCTTCCAAAGTGACAGATGTGCTTCATGAACAACTTTTATATCCCGTTTCGAAAAGAATACTTCCACCTGCTCAGATCGTAACTTCAAACTGGCTTATAAATATGCATTTAACATTCTTTAGCTGTCATTTGTGAGCCACTATGTTTTCCTATGGTACTTACTGGAAGTGGCTCGACCGTTAGTGTATATTTAAATATTGTACAAAAATATGAAGTTTAGTGATAATTTTAATTATTTGTTGCAAAATGTAATATGAAATATTTCCACCTATGTGTCGGTTTCACTGTCATTATATGTACATATTAATTGTATGCAACTTTTATTAATCTAATTTCATCAAGAGTAACGTGCTTTGAATTGTATTTGATATCTCATATGTTGTAAAAATATGATTAAAGACACACCTGAAAAAAATTAAAGACATTAAGTTTCCCTCGTGTATGATTAAAAGTTTTCACTTCATGATATAGCCTTTAGGCGTTATATCTTTATGTCGTGCGAAAGAAAGTATCTGGATGCAAAATACAAAAATGCCAAAAAATGTCTATTTTGACATACTGGAATAGATTTTCAGCAAAGATCATACCACAAGAATTGTATATCAATTTACAAGGTCTACATGCTACCCTTGAAATTATCAATCATGGTTTGAAAAATTTGATTTTCAGTAATTTTCCATTTTACGTTCTGGACGCGTTCCTCGCACAACGGCATAAAGAAAGGCGCCTTGATCATGGTAGGGTAGTATTTTCAGACACTGCACAGCTTAATATACAGATAAACTCGGTTTATTTCAGTGGAAAAGGTTTATCCAGGAAGTATAATGTTAGGGTTAGGGTTAGGAAGTTTTCTTCCCTTGATTGTAATGAGTAATATGGCATCTACCATTCTACATGTATATTTAATGTTTCCATTCATCTTCTCATTTCTTCTGTCCTTTCTTTTTCTATATTCTCAATACTTCTTTGCCTCTCTCTCTCTCTTGAATATCTTACTTTCATTTCTCCCTACATGTATGTTCCTTTCTTTTGCATTATTTTCAGATCTTCCACTCTCTTTCTCTAATGCTCTGTCATTCTCTTTCTCGTTCTGACTTACTTTCAGTCCTCCTTGGGCGTTTCATCTTTATGTCGTTGTGCGAAAGAACGCATCCAGAACACAAAATACAAAAACGCAAAAAATAAAAATGTCCATTTTGACATATTGGAACAGAATTTCGGCAAATATGCCACAAGCAGATGGTATATCAATTTACAAGGTCTACATGATATCTGTGTAATTATCAGTCATTGTTTGAAAAATTTGATTTTCAATAATTTTCCATTTTGCGTTCTGGACGCGTTCTTTCGCATAACGACATAAAGATAAGACGCCATTATGTTCCTTTCTTTTGCATTATTGCCCACTTTAGATCTTTTCCCCTCCTCTCTCTCTCTCTCTCTCTCTCATTTGCTTTGCCATTCTTCCTGTCTCCCTGTCTCTTTCTCTCTCCCTGTATCTCCATTGCTTTAACGCACAACATTTGCAAACAAATTATACATGTGCTGTATATGCACAAAAAGTTCCTTGTATATTTAGTCATAATCGATTCATAAAACAATATTACAAAATGTATGTTTTGAACACGCAATTCAAATCATAAAAAGCAGGAAAATTCTTTCATACAAAAATATGGCTAAAAAACCCTGTACTATACTTTGTTTATTACAGTAAACATTTTAATACAAAAATACATTTTAACAAACTGATTACTAAAGCATGGTATTGATGGCGAAAAAAAATGACAAAAAGGTGATGGTAAAACAGTGTTAAAAAATAGGATCTTGTTAAGACTTCTGCACACTGTAGCAATGTATCCCAAAGTACTTCTTGTCAAATCATACACTGCCGGATGAAAACAGCCAAAGAAGATCTTTGTTTTGCTTTCTACAACTGCTCAAACAGAACTACAGTGTAGTAGATTATAAGTGATCATGCTATGAAAAAAAGGCTCATCAATTGTAAAAAAAAAAAGTGCCTTTATCGATGTGTAATTGTGTAATGTAATAGTTTGCAATTGATTAAGTATACATGTACACTGATTTGGTCCTTTAACTGAAGATTTTATCACATATCTACATGCCTTAACTATAGTACAACACTTGTTTTTCCTAGTACAGAGATGCATCAAATATTAACTATGAAATAAAGGTTGTGCCTCATATTTAAGTATTAAAAAAAAAAAAACCCTAGTAACTGCCCTATTTTTTTTTTCAAAAATACAAAATACAAAATATGAAAAATGAGGTCATACCAGTGGAGTTAAACAAAAATGTCCTTCTTAAGGAGAGGACTGTATGCCGGGAATTCATGAAAGGTTTACTTAACGCAATGGTCTATTAAACCTCTGCCATGGACTAAAATAAGTGTAAATAAGTGCATTACTGTCTACCCATAGGGCTAGAGGATAAGCATAGTGCTTATGAAGGTTTAAATCATGGTTTACATTTATATCGTGGTTTAAATATAGGCCTCTTCAATGAATTCAGGCCTATGACTTTGTTAAAATGTGATCTCATTGCAAATTATTTGTGTTCCCACAATACATAACCTGGAACAAATAAGCACAGAAACAAGCAAACAGACAATATCTGTTTGGGAGATCACAGATGGTAAACCCTTTTGATATCAAATTAGCTGTACTACAGTAGAATAGAAAAAAAAAAGATGATTTATGCTTCATACAAAAACCATAACTTAAGTACTATGTCGAAAACTACAGATACAAAAAACATTGTTAAATTGATGCATGTACACTGTAGGTATTTAACAGGAGGTAACGTAATACTTCTATTCATCAAACCTGGCACGACAGCGATGTCCGTCTATAATATAGGAACTGAATTATGAGACAGACAGGAAAAACACCATACAAAGTGTGATTTTCACCTTGTACTTGCTAAAATTTCCACTCCATAAATGCCTGTACATGTATACAGTTGAAACTCAGTAAAACGAGGTCCTTGGACCATCAAAATCATCTTGTTATAGCGGGAATCTCGTTATATCAGGGATAAAAAACAATAGAATATACAGAGCTGGGACCGGAATATTACCTTGTTATATCAGGAATATTGTTATATCAGGGAGGTGTAACATAAAGTGATACAATCAATCTTACAATCAACTGTATCTCTTTAGTGCATGGTTTGCCATAGACTTACAATTGATATCAATCGTAAGATTGATTGTATGTTTTATGTTACACCCCCAGATCTCGTTATACTGAGTTTCCACTGTATAAGTAGTGGTATGGAATTATTCAAAACGAGAAAGTAATACCTCACTATTGTGTCAAAGATGTCCAATATCGCTGAGATATCTGTATGTGACAATATTGGCTGATACAGTACTGGGGAGAAAATACTGGGTGTTTTTAAAAACAATTTGAAGAAAAAGGAATGTTAATACTTATTTATCACTCACAGTGCATTCCTTGTGTCCAAAGCCAGTCATAATTAACATGTTTGCAAGTTCTGAGGCACTTAATGCTTAGACAAATAAAGCAATGTATACTTTCATGTTCTGTCATTTACGACGAGTCAATATAATACTGTGAAAAATATCAAAAGCAAGAAAAGCAAGAAATATAGATCTGAATTGGTCTGAAATACTAGTATATCAGGCAGTGCATACACTGCATGCATGCAGGATGTTTTATCTGCAAAGAAAGAAGAAAAAACAGGTCTAAATTGGTCTGAAATACTAGTATATCAGGCAGCGCATACACTGCTTGCAGGATGTTTTGTCTGCAAAGTGAACACATAAAATAAAGCATGTTTAATCATTGTCATTCTTCTTAACCGTCCATCAGCTGACACAAAATTTTGTATTCTAAATGGATCAAAAGTTTCAAAACCCAGGTCTATCAGACTGTCATTGTTTGGAGTATGCATTCATGTACTTGTTTGCACTTGTGCAAATAGTCAGTCATGGCAGCCCTTTGATCCATTAGTCAGCCTGAGCCACTTAATTACATGTTGCTAAAGTAAATGAAGATACACTGTATATTTCTAAGACTGTTAGGATGATATAGGCATTGTAAAATTTGATGATTTGGTACATTTCTGGATCTGATATCATTTTGATGCATAAAACTGTGAAGGCGAGTTTTCAAGGGGCACACAAATGATCCACAAATGCTGAGAATTTAAAGAAAGTTTGGCACATTCCAATATTCCTATTTTAAGCTCCAAAAGTTTGGCAAGCAAGAGTTCAGAAGCATCAGTCATTGTTGCTTTTCGGTTCAGCAGAGGTTTTTAAAAAGTGTAGAATTATTTGCGAACGTTTCCAGCATCCCTCCAAAAATGACAACACTTGAGAACCCCAGCCGATGTTGCTACTGGAGCTTAAAATATGAATGATGGACTTTGCAATATTTTCGACATTCGCATCCTTCACAAGTCATTAGCGTGCCCCATTAAGAAGAAGCTGTACAAGGCAAATTCGAATGGTATCAATAAACAAAAACACAAAAGAACAGAAGTAACCTAAACAACTAATAGTTGTACATAAATAACAGCACACAGAAAAATAATGCCTTTTCTAAACAAAATCAAAATGACACAGATGTCATAAGAGTTTGGTTGGAGCATGAGACTGTTTACATAAAACTAAATTACAAATTGATACACATGATCTAATGGAGTTTCACATGACCAATACAGCAACGACATCATTAACAGTTTATCAATCATAAGCCACTTCATGAAAAACTATAAAATAAACAATAAAACATACAAAACAAACAAAAATTTAAAAAAAGACTCAACAACAAAAACAACTACATGCATGCACCATCCAAAAAAGGACCACCCATAACATACATGTAACAGAGAGAGAGAGAGAGAGAGAGATAAAAATGACACGCTTTCCAGGTCCCTCTGGACTTGCAGGCTGGCAGGTTAAAGAGAAGCTCAAATAAGCAACATGTGCAATAAACAAACAGTTTCAACGATATGCATGTACATGTAGTAACAGAAAGAGGCAATAGTATGGCAAGTGTCAAGACGAAATCTCGTACAGGTTAAACCCTGTATTGCAATGTCTGGTTCTTTCAATATAATCAAAACCATATACACTGTAGTAGATGTCTATGAGAAACAATGTGTGGCAAGCATTATCTGCATGGTTTTTACCTTGTAACCTTCATAATACGTATTCAGCCTTTCTTTTTGATACGAATTCGTTCATTCATGTACATGGAGGTGCAATCCGCCTTCCTACGCCATGATTCACCATTCAACCAAATCAGCTTCCATACTTCATGTAATGTAGAGTTCCCACTGCCGATCATATCAACTCGATTGTCCTTACCAGTATCTCTCAAATCCTAGTCTGCAAAAACAGACATTATTTTCACACTTGAATACAATAATGCCGAAAAGCCCTGAATGAGCCGTGTCATGGCAAGTCACTTGCGGTTTCAAATTATTTGACTGTAACAAGAGACTTGCCATGGGTAGGCTCATTCAAGGCTTCATGGAATTAATGTGTTCAGGTGTTAAAATTATGTCTTTTTTTTTCAGACTAAGTTTTGAGAGATTGGGACAATTGAGTTGATTGGATTGGCAGTGGGAACCTAGCATAATGGAAATAGTTATGATAATCATTTCATAGTACATTTATGGTTTTTGAAAAAAATAAAAAAATTAAAAAATAACAACTTTTACATAAAATGAAGGGCAAAATATACTACGATGACCTAGTTATATATACATGTACACACTTGCATAGATTTACATAAATGAGTGAGTCACAAGAACAAAGTCTGCTACAAAGCAAGTGCAAGGTTTTGGCTTTTTTTATGTGCCCAAAAGTTATGATGATAAATGATGTTTGTTTGTTTTCTTTTTTTTCTACACTGTATAGTACAAATAATGCTGGGGGCTCATGACACTTGAAGAGCATGCTAAGGAAAATGAACAAAATTCCATCCAAAGCTTTACTTTCCTCGATATGTTGTCTCATCAAAACTATAATGTTAGCCCCCCTTGAGTGGGCCAAGATTACTATAATCAAATCCCCCCCCCCCCCCTCTAATTAGTACCAATTATTTCACCTTCCACTCCTCCATAGTTTACCCCCCCCCCAAAAAAAAAAAAAAAAAAAAAAAAAAAAAATCTCATAAAAAGTACAAAATTTAATCAATTACCTATTTTGCCCATGAAAATATGAAAATAGTGATTTATTTTGTCAACTGCATTGCCAATTTCAAGAGTGTAATGATAAGCTACAAACCGCTGTCATTCACAAACAGTATAACGTGCTGCATTACAAATAGGCTCGAAACTCTCAGTACTTTTACCTTTTTCCGCCCAGGTATTATGTGTTACATGTATTTTCAGCATTCTAGATAAATAGATAATGCACAAGGGAGACATTGTACTGCCATGATTATAAGGAAAAGGAAACCCTGGAGACAAGTCAATTTCAACTCTTTGGACATGATGTTTGCACCCCTACACTATGTGCGAAGTTGTCATTTCATGCTCAATTATGCCGCCTGTAACATCTACACAAAATATATTGACTTCACCAAAGGTGGCAGCATTCACTTTCAATGGTTTACATTCCTGACTTCATTGGCTTTCGTGTGCAATCGTTGACTCCATAGCTTTTCATGGCCATTATTAAAAGCACTCCTTGGAAATAACTCAGCATACAGGGGTTCCCGGCCCAGCGCACAAAGAGTTAATGATGAGAGGGGATAGAGAGAAGAAAGAAAAAAATGTTAAATCAAAATCGATTACAAAATGAAAAGGTTATGAACGTTTGAAAAGTCTCTAGTGATCCTTGAATTAGTGATATCGCTACAAAATAGCAGGTTTTGTGGACAACTCTCCATTTGTTTTGTACACAAAAATTTCAGATTTTCTTTATTAGCTCTCACAGTGCGCTTGTCTCTTTGTGAACTCAACCTACTGTACATGTATGTTTTGTCAAATACATTTTCCCATGATATATTTTTAGCTAAGGAGACAAGCTGCACCTTGAGAGATATGGGAGAAAATCATAAATTTTGTTTACAAAACATATTATGAAGAGTTGTTGTGGTGATATTGCCAATTTGAGGATCGCCATGGAAGGTAAATCGATACTTTTCGAACTTTCATAACTTTCTCATGTCGTAAACAATTTTAATTTAACTTTTTAAAATTGCTTCCCATTATACTCTCTTTTCAATAACATTGACTTGTCTCAACAATTTCCTTAAAATTCCTTTAATATAATCATTGGGAAGAGTGTACCTGAATCGTTTGATATGGTCGGTACAAGATGGAATAAATGATTCTGAACTTGTTCAATACACCTGGAGGGACAACAAAGATATAGAAAGAAAAGGCAATGTTCTCACAGCTGACTTGATTAAAGTTAACAATCTACATCACATGATCAGTAATCAGTTGGTGTTAGTGGTGGAGGGTGGTCTGACGTTCTACCAGTAATGAGTTGGTGCTAGTGGTGGACTGTGGTCTGACGTTCTACCAGTAATCAGCGTGGAGCTTGTGGTGGAGTGTGGTCTGACATTCTACCAGTAATCAGCGTGGAGCTTGTGGTGGAGGGTAGTCTGACATTCTACCAGTAATCAGCGTGGAGCTAGTGGTGGAGGGTGGTCTGACGTTCTACCAGTAATCAGCGTGGAGCTAGTGGTGGAGGGTGGTCTGACATTCTACCAGTATTCAGCGTGGAGCTAGTGGTGGAGGGTGGTCTGACGTTCTACCAGTAATCAGTGTGGAGCTAGAGGTGGAGGGTGGTCTGACATTCCACCAGTAATCAGTGTGGAGCTAGTGGTGGAGGGTGGTCTGACGTTCTACCAGTAATCAGCGTGGAGCTAGTGGTGGAGGGTGGTCTGCCGTTCTACCAGTAATCAGTGTGGAGCTAGTGGTGGAGGGTGGCCTGACGTTCTACCAGTAATCAGTGTGGAGCTAGTGGTGGAGGGTGGTCTGACGTTCTACCAGTAATCAGTGTGGAGCTAGTGGTGGAGGGTGGTCTGACGTTCTACCAGTAATCAGTGTGGAGCTAGTGGTGGAAGGTGGTCTGACGTTCTACCAGTAATCAGTTGAAGCTAGTGGTGGAGGGTGGTCTGACATTCTACCAGTAATCAGTGTGGAGCTAGTGGTGGAGTGTGGTCCGACGCTCTACCAGTTTCTTGATAGTGATATGACGTGATGTGGCCTCGCTGCTCAGAACATCTTTCTCCTGGAGATGTTGCACAAGCTGCGAGCAAGCATCTGGATAACAAAAAATATACAAGTGATAAAGTAAATTTCAGAACATTATTCAAGTCTCAATCTCAATGCTACATACAGTCTTTGCCAAAAAATAATAAAATAAAAAGCATGAAATATAGAATAATAGTGAAATTACATGCATGAAATGCCTTATTTACAGTAGCAATCAATAAGTATTATGTGACCAAGAGTGCATATTTCCAAATAGTCAGATAATGGAGTAAGGGACTCATTCATCTACATTTCTGTTATATCAAAAAACAAAAACTTCAATGCATACATGGACATGTATAATGAAAGTACCTATATATAGCAGATTAACCTGTTAGAAATTATGAAGAAATGTTTGTCTCAGAGAATACAGTGTGAGTTGGTTTCACACACATGACATCAATCTGACATTATAATTCTTGCCTGATGACTAACCTTCAACAATCACACGCTACAAACAATCACACACATTCCATTCAAGTAATGTCTGTTTAACCAAGAAAAGTTCGCTGACAAGCAAAAACAAAAAAAAACCAGAAGAAAGAACATAAAAAAATTCCTCAGCACTTTCAGGTGTCTCTTTTACCCCCAAATCTGTTGATAAGCCACTAAAGAAAAATGCCTTAGGCTTTTTCAGGTTTCTATCGAGCAAAAAAAATAAAATAGCTCTGCCAAAAGGGGGGCCCCCTGAATCCATCACTACATGATATCCCCCCCCCAAGCACCTTATGAAAATTAGGACCATGGTTCATAACTCACATACAATGTGACTACGATAAAAACAAACAAGGGAACCATGTTCTTACCATTCACTGCACTCTGTAGCTTCTCAATGTGGCATCGTAATTCAGGCACTGACATGTCAGGTACTGTAAAAAGATACAAGTATCCCAAACTTGATGTATCATCCTGAATCACCTTTGCTGAACATTTTAGTATACCCGTAAGCTTTAGAGCATCTTCTATTCAACTTTGAAAAATTGAAACAAAAATAAACAGATACATCCCCCCCCTACCCTTTCACTCCTTTAAGCTCTTGTGTACAGGTTCTTCCTTTGGTTACAGACGATCCATACTCTTGTGCACATTAACCAATAGAGGTACATGTACAGCGTCTCCTTTAGGAGACACTTTTGCAGTATCCGTTGGTCCAGAATGCTGGACATTACATATTATACATGAACAGAAAGAGAAAAATTCACTGAAAAATTTGAGTCCATTCCAAATGCTGTATGATGTGGCGTTCTTGAATTACAGCAGCTTAATTGTAACTAATCATTAAACTCTTTAAATTGGCAACACAGTGAATAATACATAATCACTATTTCCGTGTTCAAATTGGCATTTTCTGATTAAAGTTTAGAATCATAATTCATTTTGGTTCTTGTTATATCCATATTTATTTTTTCAAACTATGTAAGAGTGGAAAATTATAACTGTTGTTGCCAATTTGAGGATTGCAGATGATTAATGTAGACCTCAAGAAAGCTCTGTACTGCTATGGGTTAAAGTGAACTGAGAAACAAAACTGAGGATACAGGTAATTCATTTGTAGTAAAGACAGAATCGAGAAAATAAAGCTAATGCTTTTCTTAAGAATAATTTAAATAGCAGGTGGCTCACAATTCGGTAGAAACTTATTCAGCTGACTGACAAAAGAGAATAAAATCACAACAAAATAAACATGGAAATGAAGAAGTAGTCATATGCTGGTAAAACTTTGAATTACCCATTTACAAATTGCTAAC
Organism: Echinometra lucunter; assembly: GCA_029962745.1. Lineage (NCBI taxonomy): Eukaryota > Metazoa > Echinodermata > Echinoidea > Camarodonta > Echinometridae > Echinometra > Echinometra lucunter. Next base: position 3,205,291 of record CM057162.1, on the reverse strand, counting down.
TGAAAGACACACCTGTAAGTTGAATTACCACATTGATATCATCAGCAAATTTCTACTTACATGACTCTTTGTCAATGTGTTTGACATCTCTCCATGACTCTACACCATTGCTTGAAGGACCACTTGAAGAAACATCTTTCCCTGACCTCTCCTTCATCTTCAGCTCTCTGTTTCCATTGCAACTGGTAATGTCTGTTTCCGCACCACATTTGGTCTCTTTGCAACCGTACATAGTTCTGGAATCTATTCCGTGATCACTGTAGTTTTCAGCCTTTGCTACCGAACATTCCCTACCATGTTTTTGGTGTTGTTGGTCACGGATGGACAAACTTTGCATCTTTGTCAAATACTGATCAGCTTTATTTTGGCAAGATTTCAGAGGGTTACTATCTAATTTGCATGATCTTTGATTGAGGGAACAATCTATACCTGTCCTGTTATTACAAACGATAGAACTACTTGAAGGCACTTCTTCACTTGGAGCACAAGACTGGTCCGCAACGGGGTTGAGAGGCTGCATTCGTTGCTCAGGCACTTTCACCTTTTGTTCACTGTCCGTCTCACGGTTTCCAAACAAGTACTTGGTGTAGCCCTGACGGAGCTCCTGGGCTGAGGAGTCTAGGAAAGGCTCACTACTGCACCTCTCGGCATCTTTCAGTTTCCCGAGGGGCCTCGCACCAGTGAACAGAGGACTGCCGCTTCGGGAGCCAGGGTTACTTCTACTCATGCGATTCCGGATATTCTCCAGGAGAAGTTCTTTGCCAAGATTGTTGCTGTTGAAGTTCAGCCACTGGATGCTTCTGTTGTCATCAGTCTGCAGATAACACAAGCACAAAAAAAAAAAAAAAGAAACATCAACAGTGAAAACCCTTTCATCAACATTTCATACAATATTTTTACAAATATAAAATTTTTACTGAGATAATGAACAGCCTTCCACAAGCTAAAAAATCAAATAAAAAGTCAACAGAATTCTGAAAGTGATAAATTCATTTAGGCCGCTCATCAAAAGTCTCGTCCCACATGACCCTCGTCTTTGATCGTCTTCTCCGTGACTATTCTTTTGTATCGGCTTTCCTGATCCTCTGTTGTTTTGTCTATGCAGAAATGGGAGGATCGGAGAGAAAAAGACACTGAGCAGGAAAGATGCTAAAGGCCACGTCCCATATTGGCTCTGACTTTTGATAAGGTGCCTTAATTTGGCAAATGTTTAATAAAACCAGGCAATCGTTTTGATCATTTCACACATAGTATATTCTGCAACAAAATATTCATTTTGTTGTTGTTGTTGGTAATGAAATTCTTCCTGAACAGGGACCTATCGTTCAGCATGCTGTTTATTACAGTCTGAGTCAGCCCCTCCTGTTTTAAGAGGGGTCATTGGCTTTCGCACTACAACATTCTTTCCCTATACTTGCTCTTGGCATGAAAGTAGACTATTTATTGTCATTTTTTATGTGTTCATTTCCTGAAATTAAAGGGTAAGATCATCCTAGAAGTTTCACTGTTTCAATAAAAGGAGACAAATTTGGACAGCATTTTACAAAAGAAATGAGTAAAATCGGAAAAGAAAAGAACGTTTTACGGGAGTTGTATAAGTGAAAGATATTTTAAATGTCAATTATACTTTTAAATCTTTTGAAGAAATAACTCATCGATATGGGCCACTGAGCTTTATAGAATATCTATCATTGCCAACTGTTTTTCCTAAAGAATGGAAGGATCTTTTGAGAGGTGAAATGTCTGAAGAAAATGATAGTCATTCGTTACAATATCTCGATGTGTTATTGACAAAAAAGAAAGTATCAAAATTTGGTTACAGCAATTTATTACTCAAGCATTTAACAGAAGTGGAAAATAACGAATCAGCAGGAAAAATGGAAATAGAGATTGGAGTTATTTTGAGCAGTAATAACAGTACATGGAGTCTGAGGTTTGAATCATTATATAAATGCACAGTTGACAACAAAATAAGGGTTTTCCAATTCAAGTTTATTTATAGGAGAGTGGCAACAGAAAAATACCTATTTGATATTAAACAAAGAGATGACCCTCTGTGCAATATTTACAATGAATCAAACCATCTCCCATTTATTTATATTTTGTAAATATTCAACAATACTATGGAAAGCTATCTCACAATGGCTTATGACAAAAGGTTTATTGGTTCATCTGCTATCAGAAGAGGAAACATGTTTTGGTTATGCAAAAAGGAACCATTTCCATTTGATAAATACAGTAGTACTGACAGCTAAATATTTTATTTATACAAAAAAATACAACAGTAGCAAACCAACATTCACTGTTTTTCTTAACTATATTCGGCATCAAGAAGAGTTAGAAAGAAGTATTGCTTTCAGTAAAGGAAAATTGTCCTTTCATGAAAAAAAAATGGAAACCCATTTTTTTTTCATGAAAGAAAAAAAATTCAACTGTTGCCGCCCCCGCAACAGTTGAATATGTGTGTGTACACACACACACACACACACTATTCACCCTCATGTTACTATATATATGTACATGTATGTTATATAGAGAGAGAGATAAAATTGCCTTGCTTTTTTTCTGTTGGCCTGCTAAATGATGTTTGCCAAAAGATGGAAGATGTAATTATGTTATGTTATATGGAGAAATAAATGCTTAATTACAACAACAACAACAAAAAATTGTTGATTATTGTAGTGTTTTCTATGCTCAACTTTAGAGGGCGGCATTCACATAGATTTGCACAGCTCACCATACTAATGTTCCTGTGTGGGTGTATCTAAACGTACATTGTATGCACATCTATTTTTCCTACATTGGAAATACTAACCTGATGCTTTGGGCTGGAGTGGCTCAAGCGCCTGGCAAGCTTGTGGAATTTCTGGAAGCAGGAGGGGTGTGCCAGCGTGTCGGTGTGGATCAGTTGCGGGAGTTTGTTGAACCCTTCCTGTACCGGGCCGGCGGTCAGGAACCTGGCGCAGACATGGCAGGTTGAGAGTTCTTGACCCGTATCTTGAAGGCAGATTTCACATTCCTTCTCATCCAGGCTTATACTCACAAAGCTGTCATCATTGGTGGGAGAACCCATCTTCCTGTCATCTCATTTATGCATTGTACATGTATTTCCAGACCAGGGGAACGGAACCTTTAACACCAAAGAATCATTTTCAACATGTTCAATGTTCAATACCAATGATCAATCATTTGTTTTAAATATCAGTTATTTATTCATTTTACATCCAATAGATCCATTTAATCACAGCACATTATGCCCATGCCATGGTTTTTTAATCTTTAAATTTATAGAAACTCCACAACATTGTTGTCTTTTTCTAGGCTATGGGCTGATGGTAAAACAGTTTAGAGTGATGGGGCGGACTATGATGATGACTCAGTTTCTATAAATTTGCACTCATCTTGACTTTCTTGTACATGTGTACTCGGTATAAACCCCCCCCCCCCCAAAAAAAAAACAAAACAAAACAAAACAAAACAAAACAAAACAAAAACAAAACAAAAAAAACAAAAAAAAAATTGATATGCAAGTACTAAAACCCACGAGCATAATACTAACTGCTACCATACACATTAACACAAAAGAAAACAGATTTTATTACAACTACAGTCTACAGTACAATTTTAATTAAGACGCTACTCACACAATAAACCGACAAGTCTAGTTTAGTACCGCAGCCGTAGGGCCTACTGTTCTAAAACACACGAGTAACTGGCGCAATACACAGATACACACAGTGTTAGGCCTACGTTAGAATTTAATAAAAGTTGAATGTTTAGATCCCTATACATGCAATATTTCGACACACTCATAAACTCATTGTACAATGTAGCATTAATTTTCCAACCTTACAGGCTATGATCTAAGCTTTTTAACTTACAAATAAACACATTTTATCAGTCTCGCATCTCACTCTTCTTGTTTGTTTAACAACTGCATGTGTAGCCGTCGCTCCAGCTGTTCGATTATTTACAATCTGTTCGCAAAGCTATTCTTATTACAAGACTTTGGTTTTGTATAGGCCTAGTCCAAGTCACATTTTTTTTTTTCCGGCGACCAGCAATCTTTCACCTTCAGTGGGGGTGGGGGGGGGGGGGATCTCATTACCCAATTTGGGGGAAGGGGGTACAATGCCCCTCACCCTCACTGGCCCGGTCTCATCTGCCAAAGGTTACAACCCGGGCAATTAATTACTCAATGGGAAATCATTATGAGCACGACAAAATGATCCCACTTTCTCAAGACATGTTACCCATTTAATCTCTACAATAATAAGGTGCCATTACCCTCATACACTGTATGATTACTATATACTACAGCTAGGATCCCCTACTTCCAGTCCTCCCCAATTAATTGCCCTGGACATTAATTATCCCTGGGACAATAATTTACCCCAAGCAGGGGCCGCGGGCGCCAGGGTATTTTGAGTATTTTGATAGGGGGCAAGATGACCCAGGTGAATTTATTTACGGTTTATTTGAAACGATAGGGACATTATACAGTTACATGACCCAGGGATCCAGCCCTCTCTTCTCCCATACTGTTCTTCCTTCTTTATCCTCTTTTTTCTTCCTCTTCACCTGTTTTGTTTTCCTCTTCTTTCTTTTTTGTCACTTAAAAAAAGTAGAGGTGGTTGCTCCCCTGCTCCCCTTCCCCCTGTAGCGCCGTCCCTGACCCCAAGAACGCGCCTCTCCCCGTACCCGGACACAATAGTACCGTATAGGATAACTACGCTGGGACAACAGGTCCCCCCCCCCCCCCCCCCCCCGCACACACACACATTTCTACTCCTGAACACCACTCATTCCGGGGACAATTATTGACCCCGCGATAGGATGAATGACATGTAGGACGATCCACTCTCCACAAAAGAACTACCCTGCATTCCTAGGACACTGATCCCAGGAATATTCACCCCAGGAACGGTTCATTCGATCCCAACCCCCCCCCCTATTCTCTAATAATAACGGAGAGATTGACCTCTATAAACCAAACCAGAACATTAAACCTCACACATATTTTCCTACCAAAATGTGCAGGGGACCAAAATGTGCAGGCAAAACACCTATTAACTTCACATTTTGGTGATCGTAGAGTCCCGGCAGGCACACACTACAGGGGTGTCGCTAGAGGGAGGGGGGGGGGGAGGGGGTGACACCTCCACTCAGTATTCTTGTCGGCAAATTCGCCATCACTGTAGGGAAAAAAAGCTAAGAGAGGGGGAAAAAAGGAGAGGAAGGAGGGAAAAAGAAAAGAGAAGACGAAATTTAGATACAGGATGTTTTCGGAAAGCAAACAAATTCGGCATGTGAGGTGTCCAAATATGTAATTTAAATATCTTTAGGCCCATCATATAAGTATAATTATCACTTTCACCATAAAAAAAAAGTATTTTCCTCACTCGCTGTGCTCGCTCGTTTAATATTTAGATACAGGATGACCTTTGAAAGCGACTGAATTAGGCAAGTAAGGTGACCAAATACTAGTATACAAAAAAAGGTATTTTTAAGGGACCCATGGTGTATTTTGATGAAGAATTATCACTTCTACCATGAAAAGGAGTATATTTGTATATTTCCTCGCTCGCTACTTTCGCTCGTATAATATTCAGCTACAAGTAAAATTTGGGAAAGCAAAGGAATTTTGCAAGCGAGGTGACCAAATGTACATGTGTAAATAGTTCCATTGTGTATTTTGATGAAGAATTATCACTTCTACAATGAAAAAGAGTAAATATATATTCTCCTCGATCGCTGCGCTCGCTTGTATGATATTTAGATACAAGATAGTCTTTGAAAGCGAATGAATTAGGCAAGAGAGGTGACCAAATATTTAATTTAGAAATCTTATAGGCCCATCGTGTATTTTAATGAAAAATTATCACTTCTACCATAAAAAAAAGTATATAGGTTTTTTTTCTTCGCTCGCTGCGCTTGCTCACATCATATTTAAGATGGTTTGGGAAAGCAAGCGAATTCAGCAAGCGAGGTGTCCAAAAATGTACATGTAGAGAATCATCACTTCTACCATTAAAAGGAGAATAAAGGCCTATAATTTTCCTCGCTCGCTGCGCTCGCTTGTATAATATTTAGATAAAGGATGGTTTGGAAAAGCAAATTTGAATTGAAAAGGGGAAAAATAACGCTGATCAGGGAAGGCGCCGGCGTATTTTAATTTTTGATGGGGGGGGGGGATTGACCCATAGGTGAATTTATTGACGTTTTAAATGAACAAACATAGGTATTATACAGTTGCAAGCCCCCGGCCTCTCTTTCCCCTCCATCTTCTTTCTTCTTCCTCCCCCTTTTTTCGTTTTTTCTCCTCCCCCTTTTATCACTTAAAGAATCATAGGGGGTATTCGCCCCCTGCCCCCCCCCCCATGTAGCGCCGCCCTTGCACTGAAATGATTTCCATGTCCCACAAACCCCACTTGGATGTGCATCCATATCTGATTGTGTGTATTAATTAATTTACCATCATCTGATGCTTAGTTCACATCGGCTCCTGCATTCACTAGGGATTCTACATTATCAAGAGGACCTCTCTGTCAAGCGTCGTTTCGTTTTATTACCGGTTGCATTCACGAGATGGGCAACACTACTAGCATGATTAGAGTTCCGTATCAGCGCACATACACAATTCAGTTTGAACATTCTGTGTAAGTTGTCTTTGCGTTGTACAACCTGTATGGATACATATTTATGCAAATTATGCAAATTGCTCAAAGTTTCTGCTTGGGCAACCAAGCTGAAAATGTACAACCTGTATGGATACAGATTTATGCAAATTATGCAAATTGCTCAAAGTTTCTGTTTGGGCAACCAAGCTGAAAATGTTCATAGACCACATAGGATCATAAATCAGCCAAATAACTTCGACGGAAAGAACTTTTTCTAGGTTACACTGTTACCTAAATAGGACTGTCAAACCGACTAGTGCAATAATGAACTTTTTTTGTTTTTCTTACTGTGTACAGATGCACTACTGGCACATTTTGGTCACGAAGCTCGGTGACCAAAATGTGCTGTGTACCATAATGTGCAATGACGTGACGTAGTACTGCACATTATGGTAGCTGCACGTTTTGGTTTTGTTATCAAAATGTGCAATTTTAATACGAAAATGTGCCGCGACAAGGAATAATCAAGCTTTTCCATCATACTAATTCCTTTTCATATTCATTCAGACAGACAAACTACGCTATTTGTCGACTTAGAATCAGCTCTCACAACTTACCAATAGAAACTGTAAGGCATAGACGCCCATTAAAAATCCCCCCACATCGAATGTGTAATGATTGCAATATGGGAAATGCTGGAGATGAATTTCACATAATGATGGACTGTACAAAATTTTAAATAAAAAAGAAGGCCCTCTTTGATAAAATAAATGAAATATCTGTATATAGGGAGTTTAAAGACTTAGACGAGGTAAGACTTATGCAAGTTGAAGAAGAAAATGTAATTGACCAGTTCTCAAAGGTTCTTACATTTGTTATTAACCTATATAAGAGGTGAATTCTGAAGGTAGTTCTGTTTGTTTCTGTGAATGACGTTTTTCAAATGAATTCAAATTCGAATTCATACTTTTCTTGGTAACAAGAAAGATATCTTACCTCAAAACTGAATTGCAGAACTTTACTTGATGGTTTATTTTGTGATTTGACGAACGGGGTATCAAAAAACTAATTTGTGATATACATCAGTTCCTGTCTGGCATAAAGTCATATTTCTTTTCTTTTTCATATATTTCTCTATTATTTTCTTATTTATGTTTTCTTCTTCCCTATTTTCACCTTTCTTGCTATAAGTCTCTCTCTCTCTCTCCCTCTCTCTCTCTCTCTCTCTCTCTCGTTCTATTACATCCTTATCTATCTTTTTACTTCTCTCTCCTTTACTTATCTGCTCACTTCATCATAATACGTTTTTTCTTCCTTATTCCCCCAGCCCTTTTTTTCTCCCTCTTCTCCCATTATCTCTTTCTCTCCATCTTTCTCCACACTAACTATTTTGCTTCGTCTTTTATGCTTGTCTTGACAATTTTGCATATTCAGTGCAATGCATCGGTTCTGAGGACACTGTAAAAAATATTGGGTAAAATTTTAACCAGCACGAGGTTATATGTCCAACCATCTTTGGGCAATATTTTTACTCAATGCGGGAAACATATTGTCCAGTTAGTGTAACAAAAAGCAGAAATTACTTTAGAATGGGCCAAATTTCCATCAAACTGGATTAAAATAAATGCCCAGAGAAATGCTCAAAGTTGGTTGGACTCATAATTACCCTCATGGCACATTTTTACCCACTATTTTTTAGAGTTTATTATTTCCTGATTATCCATACTAGGTGGAATATTGAAATCGCAATTATTTCATTATTTTATCAGCTCGAGTTGCTGGAGGCGGATCCAGGAGGGGGGGGGGATACGCCAAATGCCCCTATTTTTGCCAAGTATTTCCCCATTCATACTTCATCGAGTATAGGCAGTGTGTATCGTTTATAATCCCTCGCCCTTTTATTAAATCCCCAAAGTAAGCACCAAATAGCACTATTTTATGATGAAAAATGCTAAAGCTCCATGCACACCCACCCCTCGCTTATCTCCCCCCCCCTTTTTTTTTTCTTTTTACAAATATGGATCCGGTCATGAGTTTCAAATATTTTTTAAATGGATATATTAAATCAAAAAAATATACATGTACATCAAGCGCATATGTACAAGAAAATAATATGTACAAGTAAAAATTAAAGAGTGTAAGACAAAAACAAAAAAATCTTTCATCTCACAATTTTCCTAGATCAAGAAATACATTCACATCCCTTATCACCTGATTATTAAAAGCTTTTAATCAATGACAATCTTCATACAAGTTTTGGTTTCAATATGGCAAATGTTTGATATGACATCACAAAATATTACATAGGGTATACAGATTCGAATCAGTGATTGGTCAAAATGCCATCACATGACTAGAGCTGCAAGGATCGCAATTTTGGTTTTGACGTCACCTTGGTCAATATACCATTACCATTACGAGAGGTATATGGCTGTTCATTTTAAAGAAATAGAAGACAAAATTTTCCTTCAGGGAGGAAGTCTAGAAACCTCACTCCCCTCCCTCGTGAAGAAAAGCGTGCACTGTACCAAAGTTCCCTCTCACAATATTTACTGCACAAAAATGCTCCGGATTTAGAGAAGAACTCTTTTCTTACTTTATGTACTTTCCAACCTTAATGACAATTTTAAAAAAATCAATTCAGCTCAGATTTTACCTAGCACAATTTCGAGTATTGTACTCTTCCTGGGTTTAATTTGGTACCAAATGATAGTTCTAAATAATTTATTCAGCTTGAAATTTGAATTGTTTTCTCAAAACTAATAGTATGATATTATCAGGATCATGGAAACGCATGTATTGTTCATCTTCAGCTGTTTGACAAGACATAATAGATCATAAGCTCAATAATGCCGAAATTAATGTAATTCCGGTAATCTTCTTTTACATCCCTACCCGCTTTTGCATCTACATCTATCTACAATTATCTACATTTTTCGTATTTTTCCTAATGAGATGTTTACAAACGTAAACTGATCAGACGCAGTTATAACAATTCTTTTTTTTTCATCCTTCTTCTGGGGAGAGAGAGTGTGATCATGAGGGAATGCAAAAGCAAATTTTTGGAACAGTCCCGGTAAGGGGCGCCTTTTTGGGGAGCCTTTCCCAGGGTTGGCTACTTGATATTTCGGCGTGAGAGCCAGTCCATTAATCGCCTGAGGGTCTCTATTTAAAATGAAAGATACCCCAGTCGCATTTCAATCTCAGTCTGTCCCTGGACCTGTCCATATACATTAGCCTAGGATTTATTTTCTTCTTTTTCTTTCTTCATCTTTCGCTTATTCAGACAGAGTAAGACGATGAGTAATACAGAAGCGAACGTTTGGATGATACCCAGTAGGATGAAGGACTGGTCGTAGCTCCCAAAATGGTCAAACAGCCAGCCTGAAATTGAAGAAAAAATACCGTATTTAAAATGAAGATCATCAAAACGAATGATCAAAAATCATGATAATCAAATGAGTTTACCACTGAAGTTCGAATGTCATTGGTGGATTTCCGATTTTGAGAAATAAAACAAATTGGAATAGATAGAGAGGCGATTAAAACAATATGATTTGTTACAAAAGAAATAGTATTTCGATGTTGATATATCAACTATCATTCCACTGATATGTGTGTATGTTATAATATAAAGTTACTCAATAAAATACATCCTTTTGGTTTCATCATAGATGAAATTTAAACCAAATATTTCATAACTGTAAAACAGAAAAGTGAATTCGCATTTTCACTGTAAAGTATATATGTACTGATAACATGTAAACATCAAACAGGTCAAACGCGGCTGTAGTCAGGGCAAAGAAAATAACATGGTTAACTTTAGGATCTTAAGTAATGGTGATGCACAATCCAGGTTTTCAGTTACTTCACTTTCATCTTAATGGCTTTGAAGCCCACGAGACCTTGACACTATCTAAATAATTTTGGCGGACCTTTGTAATGCAGATCCTCAAGACGGACAGTCACTGGCTTGGTCAGGCCATGAGACAGATTTTGCTTGTCTCGAGGGTCCTCTAACACCATGGGTGTCAATTTGTGTTCGCGGTTGGGGGGGGGGATGACTGATGCCGAATATCCTCGATCACGGAGCAAAGCGACCGAGCGGGGAAAGGGTGTGGAGGTTCAAACGTGAAGGATAGACTAAATAAGCGGGGGGGGGGGGGGGGTAGGACCTGTTTCTGCTGCCCATAATTATCTCTGCATGATTAGTCTAATCTACCGTTCCTCCAATTAAGCGTACAAAAATTGTTTACAAACAATATCGCAGAAGTACATCCTCATTACTTGAATGAAAACTTTAGGGGACTTTAATCTTTACTTAGAGTATGAACCATCCTGTTTTTTATTTCGCGAGCGAGCGAAGCGAGTGTGCCGAAAATTTCACTTTCTAGCTATAAGGAATGTTATTTGTCCTCAAAGTACACTCAATCAAGCAATATAAGATGTTTGACTATTTCAGCACCTAGCTGGTTCAATTGCTTTTTTTTTATCATTACAGATTTTATTGCTTCACTTCAATTGACAGAATATAACAATTTCAGTATAATAAAAGACAAATCATACATAAATGAATTTCTACATTTCAGCAAGTACATAATGGGAATTAATCAACGTTTTCCATTTCTCTAAGTGAACTGAAAGTTTACCTTGTCTAATTGCAATAACTCTTTCTACTTTCTCCCAAAATAAAATATCTTTTTGAAAAAGCTTAAAGACCAATGTTTTGTCAGTATATTTTTGTCTGTAGATAAAGTATTTACCATAAAACAGAATTGTGTGAATTAAACCATTCTTTGTATGAACTCCAAAACAAATATCTAAAACCGAAATTCGCAAAGTAAGAATGTTCAAATCAACCAGCCACTTGTTTACCTCATTCCAAAATGTTTTGGCAACCGAACAATAGAAAAACAAATGCATAAGATCTTGACTTTCTTTCCTACAAAAATTGCATGTCGGTGAACTTTTTACTCCAATTCGAAACAAAAATTCATTAGTTGCTATTCTTCTATGAATGAACTTAAATTGAAAAGAACGTATCTTGGTATCCAGCGTAGCCTTGAATATTCTTTTTAGCTGGTCCAATTGTTACTTTCCTAAACCACCCTATTTCAAATATTACAATCGAGGGAGGGGAGATAGCGGAAAACATCCTCTTTTAGTGATGAAGTGTTATTTTGTCTCAAAATCCACTGTAAAGGTCTATAAATTATCTACATTACATACATGTAAATATAAATGGTTGGTTATTTTACCATACTGATACTAACATGTGTATGCTTGTTAACCCATAGAAGTACAGAGCTTTTTAGAGGTCTAAATTAATCATCTTCAATCCTCAAATTGGCATCAAATATTATTTTTTTCCACTCTTACATGATTTGAAAAAAATAATTATATATATAACATGAACCAAAATGAATTATGATTGCAAGATTTAAGCTGAAACTGCCAATTTGAACACGGAAATGGTGATTATATGATATTCACTGCGTTGCCAATTTAAATAGTTTAATGATTGGTTATACTCAAACTGCTCTTATTCGAAAATGCAACAACGTACTGCATTTGGAATGGGCTCAAAACTTTGTGAATTTTTCTCTTTTTGCTCATGTATAATGTGTGATGCCCAGCGCATTCTGGATCAGCAGATACTACCAAAGCGTCTCCTAAAGGAGACACTGTGCCTATATGGGTTAATAGGCAACCAGGGACCGACGGCTTTAAGTCCCCTCCGAAGGACTTGGTATACAATGAGGATTAATACCCTACCAAAGGGTATTAGCGCATTCACTTGGTTTCGAACCCGGGTACTCCTGGTTACGAGACCACTGCTCTACCACTGAGCCAAAGCGCCCCCTCGAGTGAGCGCAGCGAGCGAGGAAAAAAAAATTACATTCTTTGATAGCCTCAAAGATATCTACATAGTTTTGATCACCTAAAGGCTTGGTCACAACCGGCCGTGCGTGTTTTTGCACGTGCGTGTCCGCAAGAGTTACGGGGCTGTGAGCCAACTTCTGCGATTATTTCCGATTGTAGCAGGTGCACGGCCATCATACCCCCAACTTACGTCCTTTGCACGGGCCCTTGCAGGCATCTTGCAATTTTTTTTTTTTTTCTCGTCCAAACCCGTAGGGTGAACGTGCAACGCACGCGCATGTGCCGTGCCTGTGCTGTGCGGCAGGTAAGGCCCCGTGCGATATTTACAAGAAGTGTTTACGTCGCAAGTACGATTACGTTACTTGGTTATAAGCAGTGGCGTAACAGCCGGGGGGCAGGGGGGGGGGGCAGAGTGCCCCCCGCCCTGAAGGATTTCAGCGGGAAATCCACCAAACCACCGGGAAAAATGAAAAGGAGGGAAAGGAAGAAAAAGGAAGGGAGAAAGGGAAAGGAAGAAGAAGAAAGGAAAAGAAAGAAGAAGAAAGGAAAAGAAAGGAGAAAGGGAAAGAAAGAAGGAGAAAGGAAAAGGAAGAAGGAGAAAGGGAAAGAAAGAAGGAGAAAGGAAAAGGAAGAAGGAGAAAGGGAAAGAAAAAAGGAGGAAGGGGAGAAAGAAGAAGAGAGAGAGGGAAAAGAGGGAAAGGGGAAAAAGAAGAAAGTAAAGGAAACAAAAGAAATGAGGGAAAATTTAGTACCAAACCTCCGAGTTTCCGGGTGCTCCACTCCCTGTACCCCCGCAGTGGCTTTCCCTGTAGACCCCCAACAGAGGCCCTAAGCCAGAACCCACGCCCCCCCCCCCCCCCCCCCCCCCCCGCTAAAGGCTTCGCAACAAGCAACTCGCGGTGCAGGCCTATCTCCGCATATTCTAGACTTAGTTACCGGGAAATTTTCGGCTCTGCCCCCCCCCCCCCCTCCCCCAATAACAGGCAGAGAATGTATGAGACCGGGAACAGACAACGAACAATTCAAAAAAACGTCAGAGCTTCCGCGCTTCGCGCGGGAGGGGAAAATCACCATCCCTGCACCCTCCCCCTAGCATGCCCAGGGAGCGCGCTTTGCACTATCGTTTTCCTAAAAGGAAATCCTAGCTACACCAGATTCTAAACTTAGTTACCGGGAAATTTTTTGCTATGCCTATGCCCCCTCCCCCCCCCCCGATAACAGGCAGAGAGCGTAAGAAGAGCGGGAACTGACAGCGAAAAAACGTCGGAGCTTCCGCGCTTTGCGCGGGAGGGGGGAAACTCCCCCCTTCCTGCACCCTCCCTCCTAGGGAGTACTACCGTCCCCCTAAAATGAAATCCTAGTTGCGCCACAGAAGATAGACTTAATTACCGACAACTAACAATGCAAAGAAACGTCGGAGCTTCCGCGCTTCGCGCGGTAGGGGGGAAACTCCCCCTTCCCTGCACCCTCCCCTCTTGGCGTAAATTCCGGGGGGTGGGGGATCTATCACCCCCACCTGGGGGAGAGGGGGGATGGTGTGTACAAATTTCCCGCCATGCAGACACACTTTTCAAAGAAGAAAATATATTTAAATTAATCAGTTAGTAAAAATTCCGAATATATATCTATCATAAACAATCATCATATTTTAGAATTTCTATTTGAAAATGGTATTGAAAACAAAAAAGTGGTTATTTTGGGCTCGCTCGCTTCGCTCGCTCGTCAAAATCTTAGGATTTCCATCCAAAAATGCGATTAAAATCGAGAAAAGTGGTTATTTTTGGCTCGCTCGAATCGCTCTTTCGTCATATTTTTGAATTTTTATTCGAAAATGCGATTCAAAAGCGAAAAAGTGATTATTTTCTGCTCGCTCGCTCCGCTCGCTCGCAAAAATAGATCAAAATGTGTGTGAGAGGGAAAAATTGTTTAAAAAGTTTTTCATCCACCACTCCTCAAATTGGATTTACGCCGGTGGAGCACTACCGTCCTCCTAAAATGCAGTCCTAGCTTCGCCACAGATTCTAGACATAGACTAGTTACCGGGAAATTTTGGGCTCTGCCCCCCCCCCCCCCCCCCCCCCCTGATAACAGGTACCTGTTACGCCCCTGGTTATAAGAAGTACTTGCGTTGCTTGAGCAAGACACGCATGATCTGTCATTTTTTCGCAAATCAAATTCACTCTGATTTTGGCTTTCCTTTGCCATGTCAGCCTTATTTCCCGCCTTTTCGGCCCCCCCCCCCTCCTTCATTTGCTCAATGCTTCTTTTACTGTAACTTTAAGTAGCCATTTTCAATGCCAAATCTTCTGGGAATCTGATAAAGACGACCGAATATTAGACGTAAGCGTTCTAACCTTGCCGATTTGAGGGTGCACCTTGCGTGTGCCACAAAACGAACGTTCGTCCAACTTGCGAAGAAGGGCAAACGACCTTGTCGTGTACGTCCACTGTGCAGTGATTGCACCTTCTGCATGCTGGACGTGCCTGTGAAGTACAGACGTCGCGAATAAATTTTCACATTACGCATGATATGGCAACAATGCAAAACCTTGCAGTCAACGTAACAATTAAGAACGTACGATTCCGTGCACCGTCTTGCGATAGCTGCTCGTGCCACTTGCGTTTATCAAAACACGTAGCCACACGCAGCGTTTGTTGGACATGTCCAACAACCGCCCTGCGTGTTCTGCGTGTTCCTGCGTGCTCGATGAAAAAGTACGGGCCCGTGCTTGTGACGTAAGGATTTTCTGCAAAATTGGTCGCAGACCACACGTACGAAGGTGCACGGCCAGTTGTGACCGAAGCTTAATTGCCAAATATGATGCTTTTTGGTGCATCGCTTGCCATCTAAAACCATTTTGTTTCTATGAGCGAGCGAAGCGAGCTACCGACAAAAACCCTGTTTCTTTCTAGTAAAACGTAAAATTTCCACCAAAATGAATTAGATGGGTTTTATGATGTACCATTTCCCTGTATGCAGAAAAGCTTTACATCTTGCTGTAAAAATATTACAATATTCGGACATGATGCTGAGGGAATAAGAGCGCTTGCCTCCTGATCTTGTTTCTATGAGCGCGCAAGGGCTATTTTTTTAATACTGAGAACAGCTAGGTTCTAGTGTACTGTTACTCCACTTTTATGATTTTAATAACGTACATTTTATCAGCATCTTACTTCTCATATATTTGGTAAGATAGGCATGGGCTACTAGTCACCAGCCATTATCTCATGAAAATCCTTCTGTCTCCCTCCCGTTCGAGTCCTTGCAGTTATATCAAACTAGTACATATATAACAATGGATAGAAATGCAAGATGCAAACCAGTTTCATTTCATAATAAACCCTGATAAAAATATTAACTGGCATTAGTTAAGATAACAAAAGGTCCTGAGGACTGTTGGTCGAGAGGGCTATCGATCTCGTGGGCTTTAGCCTGTGGGTGATTTTACCTGTGAGGAAGCCAGCTGACATTCGGCCAATCCCAGCGAACCCGTAGGACCACCCCAGTGCATTGGGGAATCTCTCCATGCCGATGGACTGTTTGACCACAACTACTGCAATAGGGAAGAACACACCACTGGCTGCCCCGTAAATGAGTGAAGCAGCAATAAGAACTTCATAAGTATTCAGCACAGGGTCAAGCAACATGGGCAGGGCAGACATGAAGGAAGCTATGGTAAGCAGCTGTGCAGCAGTAAGAAGTTTATAATCTACAATCAGCCCATGGCCAGCCCGGGCAACGATGTTCGACACACCGGCGACAGAGGCGATGAAGGTGGCTTGAAGTGGCGCGATTCCCTTTTCCTGGGCGTGAGGCACGAGATATATAAGCCAACCCATGTAGACAAATCGCCCACAAAATTGCACGATCATGAGAATGATGAAGTATATGTCTTTAAATAAAGAAAGGCCTAGCAGCGAATAACATCTTTCAGCTCTTGACTCGGTCGGTTCTTCGTCTTCATCTTCTGTCTCTATTTCGCTTGCACATTTCTCCACATCAGTTACCGTTTGATCTTCCCCTTCATCTATACAACTCTCCCCATTGCCGTACATGTTATCTGGTTCAGTACGTTCCATATGTTTTATTTCAAATATTTCGTTTGATTTAATTGGACTATCTTTAAAGCCATTGCTTTGCGAAATAGGTATATTGTTGTCTTCATCTTCATCATTATCCTCCGGTCCTAGATCGCGCATTATTCCTTTTGAAACATAAGCCCTTTCGTCCACACAGTCGTCCGACTCAGACTGGACGGATTTATACTCCATCTTGTCCCTTCTTCGTCTGTCGGGCCTCCTTCTAACTCGGAGTGGACGCAAGAGGGCGCCGCATAACTGACAAGGAAGCACAGCGCCCCCATGATGAAGAGGCCACCTCGCCAACCGTAAGTATCTATGAGGATCTGTGCTAATGGAGCTAGGACCAGGATCCCTACCCCAGACCCAGCGTAGGATAGACCATTGGCGAGACTGTACCGCTTATCGAAATAGTGGCCCACCATGGTCAGACTTGGCGTTAGCGCAAGACCCAGACCAATACCTGCGAGATAGAAAAGAAGAAAATGGCACGTGGTAATACAGTGAACCTGTCGTTAGGTGCCACCAGAAGGGGAAAGAAAAAGTGTGGTCTTTATAGACAAGTGGTTGCTATAAACAGGTTCTTTAACAGATAATTCATCTCAGTGGGATTCAATCTTAGTGGCCACCACAGGGAGATGACTGCTATAGAGAGGTGGCCGCTAAGACAGGTTTGAATGTATTTGTTATCCGTGCCTTTTCTGATGTTGGAAGGCGACATGTTGGATTATATCAGGGAGGTGTAAGAGATATGGTAAGTTTCTCTGAAACCTAGTTGAATATCTACGAGATTAGTGTCCCATAGAGGCAGCTTGGCCTATCTCGCAAAACCATATAACTGAATCGTTGAACAAACACATACTTAAGCTTTCCAACATACACTGATCAGAGTATAGGCCTACCTCATGACTGAACAGAGGGGTAGATAGGTCGGTCGGTATGGGTTTTTTGCAGTGGCGTAGACAGGTTCTCACACCTGGGGGGGGGGGATGATTTGCAGTTCACGAGAAATCGAGGATAATTTCGTATACAGATACACACACACCGCACCCCCACAACTCACACACACACACACACACACACACACACGCATACATACACGCACACATACACACCCACACCCGAATGCACAGACATAAACAGACAAGGCGGCGGAGCGTCTTTCAAAGTGGGGGGCACTAGCGAAAAAGGGCACTTTGGGGGGAAAAGGGGACCCTTACAAAAGCTGAACACGAGAAGGAAAATATACCCTTACATTCTATTTAACACACTTTTAAAGTCATTTTGACATACTTTTACAAGTCATAATAATAACTACTTTGCACTATTATTGTATACTGCTCTGTCTTACTCAATTGCGAGCGAGCGAAGCGAGCGAGCAAAAAAATGCTAGGTATTTTTGCCGAAGGGCATGGTATTTGCAGTATATTTCGAGTGGCCTATAATGATAAAGGCTCATTTTATTCGTGTTGCATTATCATTGTAAATTTCTTCCATTTATTCTGTATATAGTTTTCCTTACAGTGACCAAGCTATAATGTTTAAATGCATTAGTGAGGTCTCATATCAGAGAAAATATTCAAATTGAATGGGGTTTTGAGCACAATACCATCAGGAACTTAGGAGAACATATAAGACTTTATGGTTACAACACACTTGACCTGCCTTGAGTGAGATATCATAAGTATACGAGCGAGCGTAGCGAGCGAGCTTTAGAAAAAAAAAGTAGAAAAATACCCCCCCCCCCCAATTAAGGGGCACCGTTCCTTCTAATTACAGTTGTGTGAAGCACTTGCCCGAATGGAAAAGGGACACTATCAGAAAACAAAAATGGCGCTAATTGCCCTTATCTTACATGAAGAGATGCAGAAATTGGACACACTAGAAAGGGAAATGGGCACTTATCACAAGTAAATGAGGGCATGTATCAGATTTCAAATGGGGCACTTGATGTATTATTATTATCATCATCATTATTATTATTATTATTATTATTATTATTATTATTATTATTATTATCATCATGTTTATTGTTGTTGTTGTTATAATGATAACGTAAGAAAACATCCTTCCCTAAAACCTGGGGGGGATGATTGTACATGTCATCCTCCCCCCCCCCCCCACCTTGTGAGGTGGGGGGGATGCATACCCCTCATCCCCCCCGCTGTCTACGCCCCTGGTTTTTTGGCATTCATTCGTTAAGAATATTTACACCTTTACCTTTCATCAATTTGTATGAAAAATGAATTTCCTGCTCTAAGTATTTAAAGTCTATACCGCTTTACACAACAAATCTACAGTACTTGGAGAGCACTATGATTATCCTGTTTCATTTATTATTGCAAATCGCTTTGAGCATGTTCACTACGTAAAGCGCTATATAACTATCAAAAAAAAAATCATTTCATAATAATTGGGTTTTATTTACACAGGGTAGCCACATCATTATTACCAGCTTGAGCAAAACCCTCTGTAACGTGATCACGCTTTGCAGTGATCGAGGAGGCGAAACCACAATATCTCTCAAGGTCGATGTATTTGCTTGGCTCAACGCAGTCGTTATTTCATAATCCCCGAAAAGATTTTAGAAAAAAAAAGATGGAAAGGAAAACAAAGATAGGAGAAAAACAAAGAACAACATAAGGAAAGGCTGTAGAAGGGTAGAAATAAAAGAATAACATAGGAAAATGAAAGAAAATGATAGCAAAAAAAAAAGAGAATAACATAAGGAAAAATAGAAAAAGATAGAAAGATGAAATAAACAACATACGGAAAGATAGAAAATAAGATAGGAGAAAACAGGGAATAACATAAGGAAAGATAGAAAAGAAGAAAGGAGAAAATACAGAATAACATGAAAAGAGACTGAAAGATAAGAAGATTGAAGGAATAACAAAGAGTAACATAAGGAAAGATGGAGAAGATAACATAAAACAAAGAATAACAAGAAAATACTGAAAGATAAGCAGATAGAAGGAATAACAAAGATAACATAATGAAATATAGGAAAAAAGAAAGGAGAAAACAAAGAATAACATAAGAAAATATTGAAAGAAAAGCAGATATAGAAAGAATAACAAAGAATAACATAAGAAATGACAGAAAGAGAAGAAGATAGAAGAAAAAAAATAAAGAATAATATAAGGAAAGATAGAGAAAAATGATAAAGAATAACATAAGAAAAAACGGAAAAAGAAGAAGATAGATGGAAAAACAAAGAGTAGCATAAGAAAGTTAGAAACGAAATGATGTTGCTAAAACAAAGAATAGCATAATGAAAGATTGATAAAAACAAGTAATAACACAATGAAAGACGGAAAGAGAAAAAGACTGAATGAAAAACAAAGAATAACATTAGGAAAGACAGAAAAGAAGATGCAATGATAAAAACAAAGAGTAGCAGAAGGAATATTTGAAAATGAAACGGGAGACCGCCCCTCAAGCACATGTTGCTAGATGGACCACACACAGCGAAATCGACTGCTTGCAAATTCGCTAACTCAGCCTGTTGTCCACATCTAAAGGCTGTTTTTAGAACTCTGAAACGAACATAACATATACAATATTTTCATTTTTTCACAAATGGCATGGTAATTTTAAAAAGCTGTGGTCAATCAATCGGATATATACTATTCTCCTAAAAAAATCGCATTAACTCACTGCACGACTCAAATACAAATTGCACCGAAGATGTTGAATGCTGAGGTGTAGAGACAGGTTTCGCCAAGAGTCTGGATTTGTTCATAGGGTTATGTATTATGTGCGACCTCTCTTGAGTTTGCTCGTCGTGATATGAGGTGATAGACCGTGGTTTGCTCAAGCTGATTACTACTGCGTTTCCTGTGGGCCCTCCAATTATTATTACCCCAGCAATGCCAGGTATCCATTTAGTACACCCGTATCCAAAAGTGATGTGCGCAAAACGCCTTGTCCAAATATAAGCGAAGAGCATTCACCACTATACCACAATGCCTCCAAATCTTATATTGTGTAAAATATGTAAATACGAATATAAAGATAAATGAGATCCATTGTTCTACAACAAATTGATTCTGCAGTGATGCAGTAATTACCTGAAACAGATAGACATATGGAGAGTTGGCTGACTACAGTCGTACCCGCGGCCAGTATGAGACCAGCCCCTCCAAAGAAACCCCCACCCATAGCGATAGGTCTGCAACCGAACCGTCTGCACAATGGACCACTAATCAAACCTGAAAGATAGAAATATCCTTAAGTTAAACTGTATCAACCCGTCGTCATTAAGAAAAACCCAAACTATAGCGGTAGGTCTACAACCAAAGCGTCCTCATTAAGGTTCACCAATCAAACCTGCCAAAACTCACATGATGGATTCGAAATCTCATGTAAAATGTGCTTTTGAATGCTTAAAGATGTGACTTCATTTGTTATCAAACATTGAAAACGGTGTAAGAACAACAAAGTTTGCAAATCTGTAATGACATATTGGGTAATTATTATCTTCCTCAAAACTCAACGCGTCTTATTTGCCATTCATATTTATACTGACTTTGTGAAAACTTTTATTGTTTCTATTATATAACATGGGCTAAAAAATAAGATGTCATATATCATAGAAAGTACCTCTCATTGTTGTCATTGTTACCTCCTTAAGTGGCACATTCTATCATAATGTACGCTTTCAAATCTATAAAATACCTGTAAAATCCGCAAAGGTGACACATAGAGAACTAATCCAACCAATCAGAGACGTGGACACATCGAAGTAAGCTTGGAAGGTCGGTAGGAATACACCAAGGCACTTAGCAATACCTTCACGGAAGATGAGTGTGCAATGGGCAGCCAAGAGGATAAACCATCCGTAACCTAGAAATGATGATGATGATAATAATAATAATAATAATAATAATAATAATAATGATAATAATGATGATGATGATGATAATAATAATAATAATAATAATAATAATAATAATAATAATGATGATGATGATGATGATGATAATAATAATAATAATAATGATAATAATAATAATAACAGTAATAATAATAATAATGATAATAATAATAATAACAGTAATAATAATAATAATAATAATATTAATAATGGATATTTATATATCCACCAAACAAGGTGCTCAAGGCGCTCCCAATATTACCCCGGCTAAGCTAGGCTACCAATTTCAGTGCTCACACCTTCCAAGGAATTCCTTGAATAACAAAATATCAAAGGAAGCAAAAGAGAGTGGGTATACTGCAAGGCAGTTAATAATACCCTCTTGAAAGATGAGTGTGAAAAATACAGCTAGCAGGACGAATCATCTTTAAAGAGAAGTCTGACCTCTGGGAAAGGTTAAATACATATTATTTTACAGCTTTTCTAATTCTTTTCACGTTTGATGATTGTAGTAGTAGGGAGTGCTCTTTAAATGCTACCATTAATGGAGGGGTCCGCCCACTTGACCGAAGGCCCGCAAGACCGAAGGCCCGCGAAGCCGACTCTTCTCGTATCGTACTTGCCTTCATCACAAAATAATGCGCTATCGGTATATTAAATAATTAGCATGTTTAGTCCTCGTTTCCGTATGTTCCGCACCTTCAATGAAAAATATTCGCTGCCCTGTAGTACATATTAAACTTCTTTCTGGCACAGAAATTGGTCAGAGCGGTGTGATATCATAGATTCAATTAGCTATTCTCGGCCTCGCGGGCCTTCGGTCTCGCGGGCCTTCGTTCTCGCGGGCCTTCGGTGAAGTGGGTTGTCATCTTAATGAAGATGTGACAAGACATAGGTGACGTGCCGGGACAAACGTTTATGACAGATTTGTGTGTGATGCCTTTTTTGTGAAAATGAGTGAATTTCTTATCAATAATTAATCCACACTACACCTGTGTTTATGCACATTCAATCTACCCCCCCCCCCCCCCACTGGTTTGACACAGTTTCCTTCACATCGTAATCAATGACCAGAACTCCAGTTCTACTCGCAAGAAGGGAGAGTCGTCTCTATTAAGCGTAAATATACACTATTCATTCGACACATACTACGATGTTGCTCTGATAAGGCACAAAATTTAGCTGAGTGACTTTAATTGTCATAATAATATGGCGAAATATTTTGTTCCCAAACTTCCAATATTGCTAAAGTCAAAACTATCTATGACATGCCCTGACAAAGTTTGGCCCAGTTGGTGTAAAGGAGAATATAAACCACGCTAAGTGTCCTGTCGAGTAAGTAACATCCCGAATCCAAATAATATGAGGGGAGGGGAACCATCGAATTAATGCAATCAATTTCCAATCATTATATATGCATGTATATCTCAAAGTATATCGCAGTAATGTTGAGGGAAGAACAGTAGTACAAAATATTGAAGAAAAGCGTCGAAGAAGGGAACGCTGAAGCTTTCCACCACTGATTAAACTAAATCGGAATAATGGAAGCTGAAATTTGGCAACCCCTGGTTTCTAAAATGTTTTGTTGACTCCGCATTTCTTTTAAATGACAGATTATGGCGTAAAAGTTTCGTGTTCAACTACCATATTCATACTCACCTCCATCAGGAGCTTGTGGTTTGCTAGGCGATGACTTTGAATCCTTTCCAGGCGACCTTTGAACTCCGCTGCCGTTCTGCGCATGCTCTTTGACCTCCTGTGTTTTGGAATGTCCATTTGTGATTGGTTCAGGTTCCTCTTCATGGTAAGGGACGATGTCTTGAGCGGAGTCCGAAGGCGGTAGCTTTGAATATTTGGTGAACCCTCTGAAAAACAAACAAAAAAGTGCACAACTTATTAATGGGATATTATAATCACAATATATGGGGCTCTGAAATGTTTGATGACTCCCCTTGCTTCTACTCTGAAAGCGTATCTCTTTGATTTGAGTTATACATTGATCAGCGTAAAGATCAACAAACATTCTCAACTTATGCGCGAATGAATATATATTGTCAGGATATCTCGGTGCTGCGTGCATGTTCCGTATTTGCTGTGTATAACATTTCGCCAGCGCATACGCCCGAGGATTTCCGCTTCATCCCGAATACGTGGACCACGCTAAATCCCACAGACCCAGCTCTATAATATCCCTTTAAGTCTAGATTTCACAAGTCATCATAACGCTTGCATCATTGTCCATGCTGTATAATCGAGCTTGCTAAGGTCATTCACCCATACGCAAAATGTTGTTCATTTTTGTATTGTGAAAGTAACATCGTACGTAAAGAGGAATCCCACAATCTAAATAATTTAGACGAAGTACTGGATAGTGCTGGAATAGTAATGGAATAATAATTTGCTGAAAAAGTTTGATTAATATTACAAATGCTGAATTTTCATGCCTGTACACGTACCTAACACATGGTCTTGATTTGCATCCCGTTTATATTTTTTTCAGTGATTATTTGTATAGCTATTTTACGAAATGTTCGAATTGTACTTATTTGTCTTGTACATGTATATTTTTACAATGTAGTTATTTCACAATTCGGCCAGTGTTCGCTATGAAGCTTTTAAATAAACCATTTCAAATCAAATAATTTTTTTTAAAAAACATGCTCGCCTTACATATGATTTCCTAGACCTTAAAAGGGAATAAAGCTTCACGTGTTTTAATAATGCACGCCACCACCGTTTGTACCATAGGAGGCCTTTTCCCCCCACGCGATCGCGGGCACTGATCTCTACACTAAGTGGAGAGATCAGTGCTCGCGGGTCAACAACTATTTCTAAGATAGCACACGAAGTGAGTGAGAGTTTGACTATCCAGAGAAAATAATATTCAACTGACCGATGTGCTCCAATTAGCGCAGGCAAGAAGAGGAATCAGTTAGCATAACAAGCAGTGAGAACCCAGACAAAATATGAAGTATTATTAAAGTGTAATCACTTACAATAGGAGCGGAAAAGTGTTCTCCGTATGTTACTCTATGTTGTGGATCCTACTGCCCCCGGGGGGGGGGCACTCATTAATATTGGTGGTACAGGGACGTGCCGCTTTGACGACCCCCTTTTTCAGACGTCGATTTCCGTTCCAAAGCATAGCATTTTTTTCTTATCGAGAATAAAGAAGAAAGAAATCCGTTCCAAAGCAGCATGTTTTCTCTTTCGCCGTTCCGACCGCATTGCTCTGTTTTATGAGCTTTATTTTTGGTGAAAAGCGGTCCACACCGTTTCGCACGTAGGCCAGCCAGAGCGCGCTGTCCGACCATCGCCTCGATCTGCTCGAGAGCGCACCCGGCGCCGGGCTAGCTGCAGGCACGCATGCCCGTTCCATAGGGATACATACGCACTCACACGCACTGCGATCAACCGTTCCAAAGACCCCCGTTCTCACAAACATTTGTCGTTCCGAAGCCCGTTCCGAAGACCCTCCTTTTCACAATAAGCCCGTTCCAAAGCTCCCGATTTTGTCTCGCCCGCAGCACATCCCCGTCACTTAATTTTGGGGTTGAGTGCCCCCCCCCCCCCCCGGGTCCTACTGTTTTGGACCCATTGTAACGCGCTAAAGTGACTGTCGCAACTAAACTAATACGGCGCTGGGATAGTGAAATGCGAGAATTTAATATCAATTATCATTGAAATGTCATGGTACATCTGAGATGTGGGATGAGGATTTTATCGGACTTTCAAGCCATGTATAGGATCAATGTATCAAGGCGGCGCATGTTTGTCAGAGGAAAAACTAGATCCTTGAAAATCGGTTAGCTCAGAGCCCTGTATTAGAGAGTTTGGCCAACTCGGCTCCAGTAGGGCACAACATGACGCATATTGTTTTGTTAGGCAGAGCACAATCACTGATCTCTCCACTAACTGGATGGGCGGTCACGCCGCGCGGACTGAAGCTAGCGCACCGCGGCGTCGGCCATCTTGGGACCATCAACGCTGCAAACCAAGCCGCGGGGTGCATGAGTTTGAAATGTATTCCTTGTATACAGAACAGTGTTTAGCATCGCGCAAATAAAAACTCATCAATTCCACAGGCCTGATAATCCCTCTCCATACCTACATATTTATTTCTCTGCCCATACCTTCGTAATGATGTACCGGGTTTCCAATAGTTTATTCTGGATTGTGTGAATGTAATAATAGTAATGATGATGATGATGATGATGATACTACTGATAATATTAATACTATCAATTATAAAAACAACGAAAATATGAATAATGACAATGATCATAATAAAATAAAAATGAAGTTATGATAAAAAAAACAAGATACTATCAATTATAGTAATAATGATAGTAAAAGGCTTAAAGATAATCATAATTATAATAATGATAATAATGATAATGATAATAATAATAATAATGGTAATGATAATAATAATAACAATGATAATAATAATACTAACATAATAATGATAATTACAATAATAATGATGATAATTATGATTAAATGATACCGGAATAATGATCATGATGCCCTCCCTACCGCTCTCAAATCCAACACCCTTTTCATTATTTCTTTTTTTTTTTCTTCGGCTCTCTCCGAACACACTTTCATTAAAAAGAAAAATTGTTCCTAGGGTTTCCTCTCATATGATGATATTTGCCATTTTTTCCCCTCTTCCTAATAACATTACCATTATTTTTCTCTATACTGCAGACAACTTACTCTCCAAATGCTGTCTGTTTCTAAAATATTGGCATGCACCCAAACTTTATCAAGACCCAAGACCTTCGTTCTTGCTAATCCGCCAGATCCTCCGTTCATATCTTTTTATTTTGATTTAATCCACCGTCCCGTGCACGCACAAAAAATCCATTGAGGTGATCGTGACTTTTCATCGCTTCAAGTTCTTTCTTTTCAAAATCTTACTTTGTTCATTTATAAAGTTTGATTATACCGAATCAGGGAGTCGACATAAGCGCTCAAAAACTACTGGATAAATCCCACTACAAATGTAGGCCTAATTATTATCATTATCATTATACTTTCCACTCTCGGACATTTCAGTTAAACTATTGTAACTATACTTAAGAACAGCACAGTGAGAAAGAAAAAGGGAAACGGTTCTCTCATTTAAATCGTGGATTTATAAAGTGATTACAAACGGTATACTTCCCCCTAAATACGAATGGAAACAAATGATGGAAACTTCTTCAAGATATGGTTTTAGTGTACGTCGTTATCAAGTAAATTCAGATAACGTAGGTCGTATGAAGCAACAACAAATTGTTGCAAGAACTTTGAAGAAAATAGATTATTAATTCTTTGCAAACCCACAGTTGATCCTTTGGAAGCGCATAAAGACGTTATATCATAATGTGATATGCGCTATACAAGAACTATATATTATTATTTTGTTCACGTATCTTTTTTTACATAACAACATAATGTGCAGATTTAAAATTTCGTACAAAGCAGAATCGTGAATTTGAATTAAGGAATACGGATATGTTAAATTCATTTCAATTAAGTTGCCGATAAATTATGTTAAAAATATCATTATGAAAAAGAAAAAAATAATGTATTGCCGGACCATCATATCCCAGATAAAAGAAAATTCTTGAAAAAGTAGTACTAAAAAAAACCCTGCTTTACGGCATGGAAAGAATTGTTATGCGAGCCTCTTCGGGAAACGATTCGTTTGTTAATGTATAACATAAAATCAACTCGTTGATTGTGAAACGGTCATCGCATGCTAATGATTTGCTGAATGATTGTAAAATCATATATATCATTTCATCAAATCATTATAAAATAGGCCGCTAAAATGGAATATAAAACAGAAAAAAGTACTGAATATCCAAAACATCAATGGTATATGATAGTGTAAATGACATTGTTCGAACTTAATATAGGAGCATCACGTTTGCTGACGAGGATAAACAGTTCTTTCTCATAGCATCACACATTCCAATCATGGTCATAGTTAGGTTGGTATTTCATTTGATTCATTTAAAGGGGGTAGGTACCCAATGCTGAAACAATGTTAGTTCATTTAAAAGAGCATGATTTCATTAGCAGAAAATCATCTGTCAAAAATTTTTTTAAAAGTCCTGTTGCCAAGGAAACCCCCAAATGTGGTAAGATTTCAGGATATTTTTGACCCCTCAGCTGTGACCCAGTTTCAACTGGGTACCCACTTTGACGTCAAAATGACGTCAAAGTGGGTACCTTGTCGCGCACTTCTAGCAAAATGCGCGCAAGGTATAATACAAGTTGTACAGTCTAGCGCGTAGCACAACTGCAATGCGCGAAGCTGGGTACCCACTTTTACGTCATACCTCATACTCAATTTTTCTCTGTCAGCTCATAACTTTTCATGAGAAAATTAGCCAAAATGCATTGATTTCGATTGAAAATCATCATATTTTAATGTTATTCTTCTTAGAATTCTATTCTCGATCATATATCAAAATTTTGTTTACCATTGTGTAATCATTTTAAAGGATATTTTAAGAGCAAGTCAGATCGCCAAAACTAACGCAAAAGATATGGGACTATGCCCCCTCTAAAAGCACTAACATTCCAGTTTTTCTACTATCGCTCGCATCACGGTTTGTGAAGAAATAGGCCAAACATGTCATCAAGAGCCAAGTAAGAGTTTCTAAAGTAAAATCAGGTTTTAAAAATTCCGAAATTCTAAGTATTAATGAGCACTTTGAATAAAAGATCATGCTCGCTAATACACAGCCGACGTCTTTTTGATGGTCCTAAGATGGCGGCCGCTCCGCATCGGTGACCTCATTTCTGAATAGCCAATCAGCGTGCGGCCGCCCATCCAGTTAGTGGAGAGATCAGTGAGCACAATACAAAAGAAATTGCGCCATGTTGTCACCCACTGAAACCGAGTTGGTCAAACTCTGCAATATAGGACTCTGAGTTAGCTAGGTTGCGCACGCCCTCTACTGTTAGCACAACGCTTAAAGTCTCTCACAACATCAATTTGTTGCATCACAGTTTTCCATCCTTTCCTATACCCTGAGTTTGTAGCGATAAAGATGAGTCTTTAAAAGAAAAAAAGTAAAGGAGATTCCCAACAATGAAATAACATTAAAAATATAGACCAATTTCACAACGCAAGAGGGCAGCAGACTGTTCGACACAGTTCGACATACTGCGGTGGGCACTCCAACTTTTATAGTACACAAGTCAATAGCGCGTTATGTACATTCGTTCGATTTTTTGTCTATTTTGACCAGTATATGCAGATTTATTTTAATATTTGCAATGAGAAATTATCAGGGAAGTTCAGGTCGCAGCTGTGCGGTGCTCAAATGCCACAAGAATGAGAGAAAGTTTAAAAATTGGAAGCTAACTGAGTGCGAAATTCACTCGCTTTTGACTCATGAAGCCTTTTTGTGTGAGAAGCCGTACTCCCTACACAGGTTTCCGTAAGGAATGTGAAGGAATTCGTCGCCAGTGGGTCAAAACATCAACAGAAAGGACTTTGAAGTCAAGAAACCTTATCATTATGTACTTTGGCGTAAAATTTATTGAGTGAAAACATGATTTTGTAAACAGGGTAAGATTTAGGGCTCCTGTTTACTACGGCTTTTATGCCGCAATCGAACTTTTACTGACAAAATTAAGTTGAAAAACCATCGAAAGTACAGAAATACATCATACCTTCATCCGTCAGATATGACCATTGTCTTACCTCATCTACCCATGTATCCATGCCGTATTTTATTGATCCAGAATAACGTAAATGGAACAATATCGGGGCATATCTCATATCTTACATTCATTTTGTACACAGAGCCAATCGCGGTCAGCGCGCTTGCCCACCGCAGCAATGGCGTCGCCGACAGAGGGCCAAATACATAAACCGGAGGTGAAATTGGTCTATACCTCTTATATCATTTGATGACCAGCACGGCTTCTATATATTAGGAAGACTCCTTGAAGTTACACATTATAGGATCTTTTTTCATTATATTATGTAATGTTAAAAAAACTTTATATTTATCTAATCTAAATACCATCAAAATAAATGCATCACACCACAGACACTGCTTTAAAATTAAGAGACAAGACACTAAAAACAGATCCATGCAAATGAGTTTATGTCAAGCACTCTTATTTAGATATGAGGAGATTAAATTTTCAAGGTTTTGTAATTGCCACCAAGAACTCTCTCTCTCTCTCTCTCTCTTTCTCTCTCTCTCTCACACACACACACACACACACACATGATACTTACTGTTCAGTAACCTTGGTCATGAATTATATATGCCAACCCACGCCCTTCATAAACTAAACCTGGGACTTTAAAAAAAAAAACCAAATCAAAATAGCAACGGTATCTCAGTCACACGCCACACCGATTCCACCCCGATCCTCGGTCAGGTATCGGTTGACTTGGTGTGAATAGAGCTATGAACTAGATTATTATAACACCCCCCCCCCCTTGAAAAAAAAATCTGTGAAGCACTGATATTCGCCATACAATCTTATCGAATGTTCATCACCATGATGTGGAACTTACAGTTCTTTCTTTATATAATTATATTTCACACAGTTTAACTGTAAGTCAGCCCGTAGCTTGTGAACGGAAATCTTTCAGAGCAATGAAATTCCATTCATTCATAATTCGAAGTTTCTATCATCCGTGCCGTCATTCTTATATTTTCTCGCCCTTCTATCACTCCTTTTTCAAGTACTCTCTTTAAAAAAGAGTGAACGCGTTCACCCTGATAAGGGTGAATTTCAGAAGAGAGTGCATTTAGAATGAATAAAGAGTGAATCAAGAGTAAAAATTGTGATATTCACTTTTTTGAAGGCTGATCTCCGTGATCTCTCAAGAAATTTGAGTAATCACTGATGTCAGCCCTAAACTGAGAGTGAATAAAGAGTAAATAAATTGTTTACTCTTAATTCACTCTAAATTCACTATCTTCTGAAATTCACCCCAAACAGAGTGAACACGTTCACTCATTTTTTTTTAAGAGAGTGGGTTGTTTTTTCAAGTTCCAGCTTTCTCTGGAATTAGTCAAAGACTTTAACATGCGTGCATGCATTCGAACAAATCTCATATTGTTCGGTAAGATACCTTAATGACGTTAATCTTCTAGGCAATGAGTCTGTCGCGTGTTTTTCGATGCATGGAGAGAGAGAGAGGAACATAATACTGTCTTGCTTTTCACCATGTTCACTGTAGATATTCAGATTTATTTAATGGTGTTCAATACATCTAAAATATGACGTCATATATGGTTTTAAAACAAATCACATCACATTACCCTACAGACCAATCCCACAACGCAAGAGGGCAGCAGACTGTTCGACACAGTTCGACATACTGCGGTGGGCGCTCCAACTTTAATAGTACACAAGTCAATAGCGCGTTCATGTACATTCGTTCGAGTTTTTTGTCTATTTTGACCAATATATACAGATTTCTTATATATTTTCAATGAGAAATTATCAGGGAAGTTCAGGTCGCAGCTGTGCGGTGCTCAAATGACACAAGAATTGGAGAAAGTTTAAAAATTGGAAGCTAAATGAGTGCAAAATTCACTCGCTTTTGATTCATGAAGCCTGTTTGTGTGAGAAGCCGTACTCCCTACACAGGTGTCCGTAAGCATTGTGAAGGAATTTGTCGCCAGTGGGTAAAAACATCAACAGAAAGGACTTTGAAGTCAAGAAACATTATCATTATGTACTTTGGCGTAAAATTTAATGAGTGAAAACATGACTTTGTAAACAGGGTAAGACTGAGGGCTCCCGTTTACTACGGCTTCTATGCTGCAATCGAACTTTTACTGACAAAACTAAGTTGAAAAACCATCGAAAGTACAAAAATACATCATACCTTCATCTGTCATATTGGCTATTGTCTTACCTCATCTACCCATGCACCCATGCTTTATTTTATTGATCTAGAATAAAGTAAATCGAACAATATCAGGGCATATCTCATATCTTACATTCATTTTGTACACAGAGCCAATCGCGGTCAGCGCGCTTGCCCACCGCAGCAATGGCGTCGCCGATAGAGGGCCAAATACATAAACCGGAGGTGAAATTGGTCTATACGGCCAGCTTTGATAAGAAGCTGAGCTTGGTTATTTGTTTGTTTGTTTGTTTGTTTATTTTATTTATTCACGGTTAGAAACAATATATACAATTGTGCCCGCATTCAGCTGAAAGCTGCTTTTCAGCAGGGCCGTGATAAAAAGAAACATTAAAATAGGTATAAACATGAAAAATTAAATAACAAACAAAATATATGTAAATCATAAATTGAAACATATATACAGGAAAACAAGAATGAAATCAATTCAATTAATAGCGATAAAAAGAAAAAAACATATATAAATAATATATGGATAAACATATTTACACAAAATTGAGAAGAAAAGAAAACGGACCAAAGTACATGTAATGGATCGGTATTTAAAAAATGAGGGGGGGGGGGTGGACAGGTGAATTATCTAGCAGAGGAAAGAAGTGGGTCAATATTTTCTATTTTACTTATCACTGTGCTGAATAATTTGACATCATTAATAATTCTAAGATTGACGGGCAAGTATTAAAAAGTTTTGAAGCTTGATATAAAGGGCTATTGTAGAGAAAATTTGTGTGTGGTCTTGGGATGGCGATTTGTGAGTTAGCAGAGCGAAGTGTATAGCCTAACCGGGTGTTAAATTCAATTAAAGCGGATAACCGAGGAGGACCAAAATTAAATAACAAATTAAATATTATGACCAGTGCCTGTTTTGTCCATTGTACATTAAGTTCATCTATATTAAGGGTTTTAAATAATATATCAGTGGGAAATCTACTATTTACTTTGAGTACCATCCGTAGGCATCTGTTTTGTACAATCTGGAGTTTTTTAAGTTTGGTCAAAGGGCCGCTCTTCCAAATTATGCTGCAATATTCAAAGTGGGGTTGAACTAATGTTTTATAAAGTATTAATGCCAATTTTCCATCAATAAGTTGTCTGATTCACTTTAAAGCAAAAAATGTTTTTTAAACTTTTTTCTTTACATGGTCTAATTGTAGATTCCATGAAAAGTTGGGGTCTAGTAAAACCCCAAGATATTTACATTCAGAGACTCTGAGTAATTTTTTGTTGTTTAGTCGGATATCAACATTATAGAAACGACTTAATTTTGACTTTGAACCGACTAACATGTATTGGCATTTGTCAACATTGAGCAGCAATTCATTATTTGAAACCATGCTGTTGCAGATTTCAAATCATCATTTATTGTTTTTTCTAATAATTTTGGATCTTTCGCAGAAAAGTACAGGCAAGTGTCATCCGCATAAAGACAAAGGGAACACTTTTTAACTGATTTGTATAAATCATTAAGGGTGATAATAAACAACAACGGCCCAAGGATGCTACCTTGGGGCACTCCGCTTGTTATTTTTCTACTTGGTGACAGATTGCCATTTACAAGAGTGCATTGCTCCCTACCGTGGAAATAATCCCTGGAACCAGCATAACGAATTTTTATTAAATATCTTAATATCTTAACTGTTTTTAACAGAATCTCAAAAGAAATAAGATCGAACGCCTTTTCTAAGTCCAGCGTTACAATACCAACAACATACCCATCGTCCAATTTTCTAGAGATATCTTCAGTGAGAGATAAGAGTGCTGTTAAAGTGGAATGCTTGGTTATGGTACAAGAGTTCATTCTTTGAAAAGTAATCATATACTTGATTAAACTCAAGTTTTTCCAGTACTTTAGAGAACACTGGTAAGATCGATATTGGCCTATAGTTGCCGGGGTTTGCCGAATCACCACCTTTGTGAATAGGCGTCACCCGGGCCCGTTTCCACGCACCAGGAATTTTCCCTTCTCTTAATGACGCATTGATGTGTGTCAGAGGTTCAACAATGTATTCAATTGAGTCTTTCACAATACTGACCGGTATTTGATCGAGGCCAGTGGCTTTATTCCTGGCTATGTCATGCACACATTTTAGAACATCAGAGCTTCTGACCTCCTTAAACATGAAAGTCGATTTAACTTGACTCATATACTGATCCATATTATCACCAAATATTTTGGTTCCCTTTCGTTTAGATGCTAACTCAACAAAATGGTCATTCAAACAAGATGCAATGTGCTTCGGTCCAACTATTTCTTCATTATTAATACTCATCTTTTGTATGAAGCTGTCATTTGCCTTTTTCGGCATGATACGTCTCAATGATTTCCACATATTGTTTGATTTTCCTTCATTATTTACAATACTTTCCGAGACATAGAGTTTTTTAGCTTTCTTAATCATCGCTGTCACATCATTTTTCTTTTTCTTATACATAGTCCAATCATTTACTGACCCTGATCATTTAGCTTTTCTTTTCATTCGATCCCTTTCTCGCATTTTAAAAACAATCGTATCATTCATCCACGGTGAGTCTTTATGACGAATTCTCTTCCTTCTTAATGGGGCGTGTTTATTCAAAACTGAATTGAACTTGGTATTCCATTTTTCAAAAGCAGTTATTGGATCAAGGTCAGTTAATACATCGTCCCATTGTACTTGACTGAGGTCCAGTTTAAACTGAGCTATTTGACAGTTATAGGTTTAAAGAGAGAGTCTATACGGCCGAAACATATTAATCCACATGTTTAGGGTATGTTTCGTTTCTTAAAATTAAGTTTACATCCGAAATTCAAAATCAAGTCAAGGAAAAACGAGTTCGGATTTATGTCCTTTTCTCTCTAGTTTAACCAAAGGCAAAAGTTCGTCGGTATTCAATGCAGGTAAAAATCAGTCAGCTTTCAATGAAACATCGCATTCACATTCCCAAATGTTTTCTCTGAAGGAAGAGATGTAGTTATTCCTATACTGCCCTTTTCGTTGCTTACGTCTTAGATGCACTTTCCTGAATTATGGCTCGAAACATTGTCTTTTTTCTCTCTTTTGGATTATTTGCGTTGTGGATTGTCAAGGAGTGCATAAGAGCAGAACGTAAAAGAAACTTGGAAATTTATTTGTCTTCTTGCTTATAGCTTGACGGGGAATTGCAAGTGAAAAGGCATTCCTTGTTCTTGGCTGCTAAAGGAAAAAAAAAGACAACCCCCGCATGTGATTTCTTTCTCTCTCTCCACCTCCTCCTCCTCCTTTTTCTTTTTCTTCTTATTCTTCTCTTCTTCTTCCTTCTTCCTCCTTTCTTCCATTTCTTCCATTTCTTCCATTTCCTTTATCTTTACTGGGCTTTTCAGAGAATTTGGGAATGAAAGGGAATCCCTTACCACCCCTACTGTCAATACACAGACACACACCCTCTCCCCACGCCCACACACAGACGTATACACCCATATAGTATGTTTATGTACTGAATTATAACACAAATGTATATTTGTGAATATTATTAGATAGCTCACACAGAT
This sequence comes from Echinometra lucunter, assembly GCA_029962745.1. Classification (NCBI taxonomy): domain Eukaryota; kingdom Metazoa; phylum Echinodermata; class Echinoidea; order Camarodonta; family Echinometridae; genus Echinometra; species Echinometra lucunter. Next base: position 3,170,408 of record CM057162.1, on the reverse strand, counting down.
GCTTGTTCAAAGCGCATCACGTGATGTCGATTGCGAGGATTCAAATCGTTATAATTAACGGCCGGTCATTTTCAATGACCAACCAGTCAATATGTCAGTCAGTTGACAATGACGCAACAAAGGACTGTGCTTGAAATGTCGCTCACTCATTTACATGTGTGGTATAAAATGTTATAAAACCCCAGGAGAAAACCCCCTCGTGGTTTTTCCTCTCCATATTAGACAGGCCAATTATAGACTTAATCAAGGCTATCTGATATAACGTATATTGCCTGGAAGGGGTGTATTTTCCCTCATGATCATAATTATATTGATAGCCACGGAATAGTGATGAAACACTGAAGCCGTGAATAATTGTTCACGACTGAACATGCTGAAGCGGCGAAGGCAGCGAAGTCCCACAGACGGAACCCCGCGAGGAGTTAATGGGAATCTTACGAGTGAGCCCTGGCCTTGGCTTTGGGCCTTGCTCTTGCAGGACTTCGCTGCCTTAGCCACTTTGCTTGTTAACAATTTTCAAGGCTTCGATATTTTATCACTATAATGTGGCTATCAATAGCCTAAACTTAGTTTTACAAAAGATATTAATAAAAACTAAAGGGATACTATTATAGTAATATTGAAACTTACTTATTCAAAACAAAATAATCAAATTTACCTTCACTTTGAGTATCGGAAGTATTACTTACTAAACAAGTTGGAGCAATTTACTTACAACATTAGGTTAAATAACACAACAACTAAAATACTTATTTGCCATGTCACTATATTGGCAAATGAATAAATCACACACGTGTACGTTTTTCATCTAAAATTGATGAGTCAATGCACTCAACTATGAGTGTCACTATAGTTGCAACGGTTTATTTATGTATTTATTTATTTGAGTATAATCACCAAACTATTTTTTTGTGTGTGTAGCTTAGCACATTTATGAATTATAGATTATTTTCAATTTAAACTGCATTATGGCACGATAGTTTTATGTTTATTTCGTGTATTAAATGAGTGCGTTAATATAATACTGCAAAGAGTCTGTCTAAGATTGTCGGTAGTAACGCGTGGAGATGTTCGAACATAAAAAGTGCCAGTTTAATTTGATAGTATAAAGAGAATTTTCAAGATAATTATTTCAAAATCGATGTAATATCGGTAAGGTAGTAGGATTTGGTGCAAAGTTGAATCGCTTTCTTTTGTAATACAAATAAACGTATGAGATTGTTTGAGCTTGCTCCTTACAACAACATTAAAATAACTGAGATATGGCAAGATAAATGAATTATGCTGCACGAATAAGGTACAACAAAATGGAACTTATGCATAATGCCTATGTACGAAGAGTTTAAATGCAAAAGCTGATAAGCCATTTTTGTCAAATTGAGATATTTGCAATTAAAGATCAAGGAAAATTAGAAAATAATAAGAAAATAATTAAGTAATACTTTTGACCATAACTTCAACAATATACTTTATATGTCATGACCAGCATATCTTTTAATAGGTATTATTTTGTACTATTATTATGCTGGTGACCTTATTTCAAAAATCTAAAAAATGGCGTTTGTTTGTTTCTGCATATAAACTCTTTGAAAGTCTTTCATCGATTGTTGTAAAATTGTTGTGCTGCAAAGATAAATAAGGAACTAACTTTCTACCCTTTGCAGGGACTACCCAGTACCCGTAGAAAAATTTGATAACCTTTTTTAGCACTAATTAAACTCACTCACCTGCGCTTGGAAATCATTTCTCTATCTGTTCATGGATCCTATTAAAACATGATCTGTTCCAGCTCCTGCAGGGTACTAGAAACACTCTAAGACTGTGTTTTTATGATATCACCCAGATTGTTTAACCAGTGTTTTCACTCATTCGCTTTGGCAATGTCCATATGAGAAGTAAAAAGCCCTATTCATAGCTTTCAATTTCTCACATATATCACTTGAAGTATTGACGAAGCAGATTATGATTAACATTACATAGGAGGGTCGGTAGCCTAATTTCAGGGGTTCAACCATGGAGGCAGGACTTTAGAATCCTTCCTCCATGGTTCAACGGAGCGTCGAGTGCACAACCTATGGCTTATGGCTCATTGTGATGTGATCGGGTGCATCGCCTCGAACATTAACTGATCAAAAGACAATGAAGGAATGAAAGAGTCCATGCCTTAGCATTGTCTGTCCTTTGAACCACTTGCTATATACCGGTAAACAGAGATATGTTTCAGAACTGAAAGCTTGATTCATTTTCATGAAAGAAAAAATAATACGTAATTTTTTTCCATATATATGAAGTAGTGATCAAAAGGAGTGCCGTCTAGATGGCAGGCTCGCGTTGTGCATGTTGTGACTGACGCTGGACGTGTGCATGCCAATTTGTATTGTTACCTCCTAGTATAACCTGATAACCATGATAAGGTTCTAATATAATTTTAATTACTTTAAAATGGGCAAAATTTTCATCAGACTGGATAAAAAGAAATACCCAAAGTTGGTTGGACTCATAATCACCCTCATGACACATTTTTACCCAATATTTTCGAGGGTGTATTATTTCCTGATTGTGCATAACAGGTGGAATATTGAAATCACAGTTATTGATTTTACTGTCTTTAATAGTCATTTGTACATTATGTACAAGAAAATGATTCAATAAATGCATAGACTTTGTTTGCAAAAACCAATATATTTTATCAGCTTGCGTTGCAGGAGCCGGATCCGAGGGGGGGGGGGGGGGGGGGGAGCGTGCGCCAAATGCCCCTATTTTTTGCCAAGTATTCTCCCACTAATACTTCACCGAGTATAGGCAGTGAGTATTTTTATGGTCCCTCGTCCTTTTATTAAATCCCTAAAGTATGGCACTAGTTTATGATGAAAAATGCTGAAGCTCCATGCACACCCACCCCCTTGCTTATCCTCCCCCCCCCCCCCTTTTTGACAAATGTGGATTCGGTCATGAGTTTCGTATGTTAATGGATATATTGGATTTTTGAAGAAAAAAAATATCATGCTCACCTGTACAAGAAAATAATATGTACAAGTAAAAATTAAAGAGTGTAAAAACAAAAACAAAAACAAACTTTCCTCTGTTATATAGTTTTCCTAGATCAAATGGTACATTCACATCCCTTATCACCTGATTACTAAAGGTTTTTAAAAAATGACAATCTTCATACCAGTTTTGGTTTCAATATTAATGTTTAATATGACATCATAAAGTATTACATGACTTTTGTATTTATTTCTGTGTGTACATCAATAAGCCTTGCAGACTGTTCATATTTGAGACTAGCAACTATAATTACAAACATCACGGATACATAGTGTGTTACACTTCAATAAACAGTTCAATAATCGTAAAAGTAAATATGAGATGACAGGAAAAACGATACACAAAAGGCACTTTATCATTATTTTATAGCAAAAGAAGTATTGAAAGTTAACAAAGTATTGCACTGTAGCTGTACACGCATACATGCCCTGCGAGTGCATGAATATCGAAATGACTGAACATCAATGAAGTTGTTTAGGATAACTTTTGCTCACATCCGTAAGAAGTTTGAGGAAATAATTCACAATAGGGCGTTCCACTTTCAACCCCCTTCGAGATTCAAAATCTAATTTATTCGTCATCCCTTCTCTTTTGAGGGGAGAATTACAATAGTTCCACGCTTCAATTAAAGAAATTAAGGAAATTGTTAAATGAGCCCCGCATACTATTTTTTTCTCAAAATTCATAAAGATAAACTAGCATGAACGTTATCGCCTTCATCATTAGTGTTATTCTTGCAAACACTGCCTGCACGTTTAATGAAAAATGAATGAACTGATATTTTAGTTACCATTCTGTCCGTGTCATAACCTTAGTACGAGATTTTCACAATTCTAATGATCAAATAAATTTTGTTAAGACCGTCTAATTTTAACCCCGAATGAATTTAAACAGTTTGAAAAGTGAGTCTATGATATTGCATGAATTACTAATAAGTTAGTAATAAGATGCGGCTTCAATTCAAATTACCTAATAAATATAATGTTTCTAATCTATTTACTAATCAACTGATCAGAGCATGGGAAAGCTTGTAAAAGGAGAGAAAACAGTCCGATTTTATGTTGAACAGTATTTCCAGATATACACACATAGTCGAAAAGCACACGTATACAGAAAAGAAACAGGGTTTCCTTTCAAGATGGTTAGTTGCTTTCTTGCGTTGATCAAACTCGTATTTCTTTGTACAAGAAACTTGTCAGCCAGAAGCCTGTCCCGAAATAGTCCTCCGATTCAACATATTAGATTTGACCCTTTTGATTGACCATCCATCTTATTCACAGAAAGTTTGTCAAACTAAACATAGCCGTCAGGGGTGGCAATAATGCCGAAATTAATGTAATTCCGGTAATCTTCTTTTGCATTCCAACCCGGTTTTGTATCTACATCTATCTACAATTATCTACATTTTTCGTATTTTTCCTGATGAGATGTACAATAGTTTACAAACGTAAACTGATCAGACGCAATTATAACAATCCTTCGTCTGGGGAGAAAGCCGCGGATAATGAAAGGGAAAGCAAAAGCAAATTTTTGGAACAGTCTCGGACAGGGGCGGACTAGACTGAGGAGTTTGGGGAGCCTTCCCCGGGGCTGGCTACTTGATATTTCGACGTGAGAGCCGGTCCATTAATCGCCTGAGGGCCTCTAAATTGAAACATATCCCAATCGAATTTCAATCTCAGTCTGTCCCTGGACCTGTCCATATATATTAGCCTAGGATTTATTTTCTTCTTTTTCTTTCTTCATCTTTCGCTTATTCAGACAGAGTAAAACGATGAGTAATACAGAAGCGAACGTTTGGATGATACCCAGTAGGATGAAGGACTGGTCGTAGCTCCCAAAATGGTCAAACAGCCAACCTGAAATTGAAGAAAAAATATTGTATTTAAAATGAAGATAATCAAAACGAATGATCAAAAATCATGATAATCAAATGAGTTCACCACTGAAGTACAAATGTCATTGGTGGATTTCCGATTTTGAGAAATAGAACAAATGATGGGACTAGATAGAGAGGCGATGAAAACAATATGATTTGTAACAAAAGAAATAGTATATAGAGTTGAATTTCGATGTTGATATATTAACTACCATTCCACTGATATGTATGTATGTTATAATATAATATTACTCAAAAAACCTCTCTTTGGTTTCATCATAGATGAAATTTAAACCAAACCTTTCATAACCGCAAAACACAAAAGTGAATTCGCATTTTCACTTTAAAGTATATGTACTGATAATATCTAAAACTTAAACAGGTCAAACGCGGCTGTAGTCAGGGCAAAGAGGTAACATGGTATAACTTAAGGATCTTAAGTAATGGTGATGCACAATCCATGTTTTCAGTTGGTTGGTTGGTGTTTGGGTTTAGAGGCGCTTATCATGACTAAATTAGAATATTTGCGCCTACTCAGTTACTTCACTTTCATCTTATATATGCTTTGAAGCTCAAGAGAGCTTGACGCTATCTAAATAATTTTGGCAGACCTTCTGTAATGCATATCCTTAAGACGGACAGTCACTGGTCATGAGACAGATTTTGCTTGTCTCGAGGGTCCTTTCACACCTATTTTCATAGGGTTTTTACTCGACGGACATTGTCGGATTTACAAGAATATCCTGCTTCGTTGCATGTTTTTTTTTAGGAATGATTCAAAACTCGTCCTTTCTAATTGAAGTAATATGGTATTTTTTTTTTAGTATCGGGACACCCCAGTGGATCACCAATCAATGAGTCCAGTGTACCGACGACGTAAAAGACTGAAAACTTCGGTCTACAGAACTCAAAGCCTACAGAAGGCCTTATGAGATCGCCGTCGGTCTCATGAGGACTTCCGCCAATTTTTGAGGGATCACTAGACGGATATTGTTGGTCCTGAGGACCATTGGTCGAGAGGGATGTCGATCTCGTGGGTATGATTTTACCTGTGAGGAAGCCGGCTGACATTCGACCAATCCCAGCGAACCCGTAGGACCACCCCAGGGCATTGGGGAATCTCTCCATGCCGATGGACTGTTTGACCACAACCACTGCAATAGGGAAGAACACACCACTGGCTGCCCCGTAAATGAGTGAAGCAGCAATAAGAACTCCATAGGTATTCAGCACAGGGTCAAGCAACATGGGCAGGGCAGACATGAAGGAAGCTATGGTAAGCAGCTGTGCAGCAGTAAGAAGTTTATAATCTACAATCAGCCCATGGCCAGCCCGGGCAACGATGTTCGACACACCGGCGACAGAGGCGATGAAGGTGGCTTGAAGTGGCGCGATTCCCTTTTCCTGGGCGTGAGGCACGAGATATATAAGCCAACCCATGTAGACAAATCGCCCACAAAATTGCACGATCATGAGAATGATGAAATATATGTCTTTGAATAGAGAAAGACCTAGCAGCGAATAACATCTTTCCGCTCTTGATTCTGTAGGTTCTTCGTCTTCATCTTCTGTCTCTATTTCGGTTGCACATTTCTCCACATCAGTTACCGTTTGATCTTCCCCTTCATCTATACAACTCTCCCCATTGCCATACATGTTATCTGGTTCAGTATGTTCCATATGTTTTAGTTCAAATATTTCGTTTGATTTGACTGGACTATCTTTAAAGCCATTGCTTTGCGAAATAGGTATATTGTTGTCTTCAACTTCATCATCATCCTCCGGTCCTAGATCACACATTATTCCTTTTGAAACGTAACCCCTTTCGTCCACACAGTCGTCCGACTCAGACTGGACGGATTTATACTCCATCTTGTCCCTTCTTCGTTTGTCGGGCCTCCTTCTAACTCGAATTGGACGCAAGAGGGCGCCGCATACACTGACATGGAAGCACAGCGCCCCCATGATGAAGAGACCACCTCGCCAACCGTAAGTATCTATGAGGATCTGTGCTAATGGAGCTAGGACCAGGATCCCTACCCCAGACCCAGCGTAGGATAAACCATTGGCGAGACTGTACCGCTTATCGAAATAGTGGCCCACCATGGTCAGACTTGGCGTTAGCGCAAGACCTAGACCAATACCTGCGAGATGGAAAAGAAGAAAATGGCACGTGGTAATAAAGTGAAACCCGTCCTTATTGCCACCCGAGGGGAAACAAAAAGTGTGGTCTTTATAGACAAGTGGCTGCCATAAACAGGTTCTTTAACAGATAATTCATCTCAGTGGGACTCAATCTTAGTGGCCACCACAGGGAGGTGACTGCTTTAGACAGGTTCTTTAACAGATAATTCATCTCAGTGGGATTCAATCTTAGTGATCACCACAGGGAGGTGACTGCTATAGACAGGTTCTTTAACAGATAATTCATCTCAGTGGGATTCAATCTTAGTGGCCACCACAGGGAGGTGGCTGCTATAGAGAGGTGGCTGCTAAGACAGGTTTAAATATATTTTGTTATCCGTGCTTGCCTTATGTTGTTAGACAACATGTTGGATAATATCAGGGAGATGTAAAAGATACGTTAAGCTTCTCTGAAACATAGTTGAATATCTACGAGGTTTGTGTCCCATAGGCAGTTTTAGCCATCCCACAAAATCTTATAACTGTATTATTCTTTGAAAACACACATACGAAAGCTTTTCGACATTCACTCGTGAGTATACCTCATGAATGAACAGAAAGGTAGGTAGGTCGGTATGGGAATTTTCGACGTTAATTCGTTAAGAATAGTTAAGCCTTTAACCTTTCATCAGTAAATATTTGTTAGAGGAATGTATTTCGTGCTCTCAGTATTAAGAGAAAGAGATTTATACAGCTTTACACAGCAAATCTACAATGTATGTACTTGGAGAGCACAATCTGTTTCATTTATTATTGCAAATTGCTTTGAGTATGTTCACTAAGTAAAAGCGCTATACGTGTGTAAAAACAAATCTTATTTTAATTTACATTTATAATTATCGATTATGGGGCTTAATATTCCAGTATAGTCACACCAGTATTACAACTCCGTTTCCTGCGAGACTTGCAATTATAATTACCCCAACAATGCCTGGTGCCCATTTAGTGCACCTGTGTCGAGAAGGACACAGCAAAACACCTTGTCCAAATAAGCACCGGGCGAGGATCGAACTCACGACCTCTCGTATAAGAGACAAGAGCCTACACCACTATGCCAAAATGTTCCAGATCTTAAATTGTTTAAAGAATGTAAAAGAAGAAGAAGAAAAAGAGATAAATCAAATCCATTGGTCCATAATGAATCGATGATTCTGTAGTGATTCCGTACTTACCTGAAATAGATAGACATATGGAGAGTTGGCTGACTACAGTCGTACCCGCGGCCAGTATGAGACCCGCCCCTCCAAAGAAACCCCCAGCCATAGCGATAGGTCTGCAACCGAACCGTCTGCACAATGGACCACTAATCAAACCTGAAAAAACAGAAATATCCTTAAGTTAAACTGTATCAACCCGTCATCATTAAGAAAAACCCAAACTATAGCGGTAGATCTACAACCAAAGCGTCCTCATTAAGGTTCACCAATTAAACCTGCCAAAACTCACATGATGGATTCGAAATCTCATGTCAAATGTGCATAATATGCTATTGAATGCACAAAGATTTGACTTCATTTATTATCAAACATGGAAAACGGCGTAAGAACAACAAAGTTTGCAAATCTGTAATGACATATTGGGTAATTATTGTCTTCCTCAAAACTCAATGCGTCTTAGTTTATTTGTCATTGATAATGACTTTGTGAAAACTTTTATTCTTTCTATTGATTATATAACAGGGGCTAAAAAAGGGGTGTCATAAATCATAGAAAGTACCTCTCAATGTTTTCAGTGTTACCTCCTTCAGTGGCACATACTATCATAATTTACGTTTTAATTCAAATCTGTAAAATACCTGTAAAATCCGCAAAGGTGACACATAGAGAACTAATCCAACCAATCAGAGACGTGGACACATCGAAGTAAGTTCGGAAGGTCGGTAGGAATACACCAAGGCACTTAGCAATACCTTCACGGAAGATGAGTGTGCAATGGGCAGCCAAGAGGATAAACCATCCGTAACCTAGAAATAAGAATGATAATAATAATAATAATGGATATTTATATAGCGCACATATCCACGAAACAAGGTGCTCAAGGCGCTCCCAATATTACCCCGGCGAAGCTAGGATATCAATTTCAGTGCTCACAGCTTTTAAGGAATTCCTTGACTAACAAAATTTCAAAGGGAGAAAAGAGAGTGGGTATACTGCAAGGCAGTTAATAATACCCTCTTGAAGATGAGTGTGAAAAATAAAGCTAGCAAGACGAATCGTGTTTAAAGAGAAGTCCGACCTCTGGGAAAGGTTAAATACATAATATTTTTACAGCTTTTCTAACTCTTTTCATATCAGATGATTGTAGTACCCTGTAGTAAGGAGTGCTCTTTAAATGCTCCCATTAATGGAGATATGACAAGAACTAGGTGACGTGCCGGGACGCGAATTTTTTTCCCTGAACCTTTGGGGCTACAAATTATGATTATTCATGAGTTGCAGCTTGGGAATAAGACTATATAGGCTATATGGCCGACCAGACGCCATGTCGCTTCGCAACAGCGCTTTGTATACATGGTATAGTTAGGCTCATGAGGCTTGAGGAACTTCAGTTTTTTGTTTGTTTGTTTGTTTGTTTTACTTTTAGCTTTTCATGGTCCAACCATAAAACCTAAGTAACTGTATTGTACCTCGGATTTAGCACGGGCTTACTTAGCTCAGTCTTGGAGAGCTATATTCGTGCCCATGCACTCTCTCATGCACGCTCATCAGTCTTCGTCTGACACTCTCAGTCAAGCCACACAGTCACACTCAATTAAGTCCACGCGCATGCGTACTCTTATTCCGAAGACGCAAGTCATGAATACTCGTGTGATGAAGCCCCAAAGGTTCAGGGGAAAAAAAAATCGCTACCGGGAAAACGTTTATGACAGATTTGTGTGTGATGCCTGCTGGGGAAAATGAGTGGATTTCTTATCAATAATTAATCAACCCCTAAATCTCACACTTAACACCTGTGTTTCTGCACATTCAATCTAACTCACCCCCCCCCCCCCTCCCCCATTGCTTTGACACAGTTTCCTTCACATCGTAACTCAATGACCAGAACTCAAGTTCTTCTACTCGCAAGAAGGGAGAGAGAAAGAAATAAAATTAGTCGTCTCTATTAAGCGTAAATATACACTATTCATTCGACACAATAAACGATGTTGCTCTAATAAGGCACGAAATTTAGCTGACTTTGTCTTAAAAATATGGCGAAAATATTTGTTCCAGAACCTTCAATATTGCTAAAGTCAAAACTATCTATACATGCTCCGACAAAGTTTGGCCCAGTTGGTATAAAGGAGAATATAACCACGCTAAGTGTCCTGTCGAGTAAGTTACATCCCGAATCCCAACAATATGAGGGAGGGGAACCATCGAATAAATGCAATCAATTTCGAATCATTATAATATGCATGTATATCTTAAAGGATATCGCAATTGAGGGAAGAACGGTAGTACAAAATATTGAAGAAAAGCGTTGAAGAAGGGAACGTTCAAGCTTTCCAGCACTGATTAAACTAAGTCGGAATAATGGAAGCTGAAATTTGGCAACCCCTGGTTTCTAAAATGTTTTGTTGACTCCGCATTTCTTTTAAATGGCGGATTATGGCGTAAAAAATTCGTTTTCAACTACCATATTCATACTCACCTCCATCAGGAGCTTGTGGTTTGCTAGGCGATGACTTTGAATCCTTTCCAGGCGACCTTTGAACTCCGCTGCCGTTCTGCGCATGCTCTTTGACCTCCTGTGTTTTGGAATGTCCATTTGTGATTGGTTCAGGTTCCTCTTCATGGTAAGGGACGATATCTTGAGCGGAGTCCGAAGGCGGTAGCTTTGAATATTTGGTGAATCCTCTGAAAAACAAACAAAAAAGTGCACAACTTGTTAATGGGATATTATAATCACATGTTATATGGGGCTCTGAAATGTTCGATGACTCCCCTTGCTTCTACTCTGGAAGCGTATCTCTTTGATTTGAGTTATACATTGATCAGCGTAAAGGTCAATAAACATTCTCAACTTCTGCGCGAATGAATATATTGTCGGCAAATCTCGGTGCTGCGTGCATGTTCCGTATTTACTGTGTATAACACTTCGCCAGCGCAGTATACGCCCTAGGATTTCCGCTTCATCCCGAATATGTGGACCACGCTAAATCCCACAGACCCAGCTCTATAATATCACTTTAAGTCTAGATTTCACAAGTCATAACGGTTGCATCATTGTCCATGCTGTATAATCGAGCCTGCGAAGGTCATTCACCCATACGCAAAATGTTGTTCATTTTTGTAATGTGAAAGTAACATCGTACGTAAAGAGGAATCCCACACTCTAAATAATTTAGACGAAGTACTGGATAGTGCTGGAATAGTAATGGAATAATGATTTGCTGAACAAGTTTGATTAATATTACAAATGCTGTAGTTTTCACGCCTGTACACGTACCTAACACATTGTCTTGATTTTCATCCCGTCTAGGCCTATATTTTTTTTCAATGATTATTTGTATAGCTATTTACGAAATGTTCGAATTGTACTTATTTGTCTTGTACATGTATAATTTTACAATGTAATTATTTCGCAATTCGGCCAATGGTCGCTATGAAGCTTTTAAATAAACCATTTCAAATCAAATAAAAAAAAAAAAAACATGTTCGCTTTATGTATGATTTCTAAGCGAATAAATCTTCATTGCAGAATTCTCGCTTTTTCACAATGCATGCGCCACCAACGTTTGTACCATGGGAGGCCTTTTTTCCCACTCGCGGGTCCACAACTATTTATAAGACAGCACATGAAGCGAGTGAGAGTTTGACAATTCGGAGAAAATATTTAACTGACCAAGGTGTCCCAAACGCAGGCAAGAAGAGGAATTAGTTAGCATAATAAGCAGTGAGAGCCCAGAGAAAATAGGAAGTATTATCAATGTGTAATCACTTAGAATAGGAGCGGAAAAGTGTTCTCCGTATGTAACTCTATGTTGTGGATCATACTGTTGTCGACCCATTAACCACTGATCTCTCCACTAGTGGAGAGATCAGTGCCCATTAACGCGCTAAAGGGACTGTCGCAACTGAGCCAAAAGAGGGCGCTATAGGATAGTGAAATGTGAGAATTTAATATCAATTTTCATTGAAATGGCATGGTACATTATCAAAGATGTGGGATGAGGATTTCATCTGACTTTCAAGCCATGTAGGATCAATGTATCAAGGCGGCGCATGCTTGTCGGTGGAAAAACTAGATCCTTGAAAATGGGTTAGCTCAGAGCCCTTTATTAGAGAGTTTAGCCAACTCGGTTCCAGTAGGGCACAACATGACGCATATTGTTTTGTTAGGCAGAGCACAATACAAAAGAAATTGCGCCATGTTGTCACCAACTGAAATCGTGTTGGTTAAACGCTGTAATATAGACCAATTTCACAACGCAAGAGGGCAGCAGACTGTTCGACACAGTTCGACATACTGGGGTGGGCGCTCCAACTTTTATAGTACACAAGTCAATAGCGCGTTATGTACATTCGTTCGATTTTTTGTCTATTTTGACCAGTATATGCAGACTTATTTTAATATTTGCAATGAGAAATTATCAGGGAAGTTCAGGTCGCAGCTGTGCGGTGCTCAAATGCCACAAGGATTAGAGAAAGTTTAAAAATTGGAAGCTAACTGAGTGCGAAATTCACTCGCTTTTGACTCATGAAGCCTGTTTGTGTGAGAAGCCGTACTCCCTACACAGGTTTCCGTAAGCAATGTGAAGGAATTCGTCGCCAGTGGGTAAAAACATCAACAGAAGGGACTTTTAAGTCAAGAAACATATCATTGTGTACTTTGGCGTAAAATTTAAGGAGTGAAAACTTGACTTTGTAAACAGGGTACGATTTAGGGCTCCCGTTTACTACGGCTTATATGCTGCAATCGAACTTTTACTGACAAAACTAAGTTGAAAAACCATCTAAATTACAAAAATACATCATACCTTCATCCGTCAGATATGACCATTGTCTTACCTCATCTACCCACGTATCCATGCTTTATTTTATTGATCTAGAATAAAGTAAATGGAACAATATCGGGGCATATCTCATATCTTACAATCATTTTGTACACAGAGCCAATCGCGGTCAACGCGCTTGCCCACAGCAGCAATGGCGTCGCCGATAGAGGGCCAAATACACAAACCGGCCGTGAAATTGGTCTATAGGACTCTTGGTTAGCTTGGTTGCGCACGCCCTCTACTGTTAGCACAACGCTTAAAGTCTATCACAACATAAATTTGTTGCATCACAGTTTTCCATCCTTTCCTATACCCTGAGTTTGTAGCGATAAAGATGATTCTTTAAAAGAAAAAAGTAAATGGAGATTCCCAACAATGAAATAACATTAAAAATATACCTCCAATATCATTTGATGACCAGCACAGCTTTTATAAATTAGGCAGACTCCTTGAAGTTACACATTGTAGGATTTTTTTTTTCCTTTTTATCAAATAATAAAAACTTCAAATCTAACTAATCTATTATTGATGGCATCGAAATAAATGCATCACACCACAGACACTACTTTAAAATTAAGAGGCAAGACACTAAAAACAGATCCGTGCAAATGAGTTTAAGTCAAGCACTCTTATGTAGATATGAGGAGATTAAATTTTCAAGGTTTTGTAATTGCCACCAAGAACTCTCTCTCTCTCTCTCTCTCTCTCTCTCTCTCTCTCTCTCTCTCTCTCTCACACACACACACATGATACTTATTGTTCAGTAACCTTGGCCATGAATTATATATGCCAACCCACGCCCTTCATAAGTTTTTTCATATTATTCTCATGCTCAAACTAAACCTGGGACTTAAAAAACCCCAAATCAAAATAGCAACGGTATCTCAGTCACAAGCAACACCGATTCTACCCCGATCCTCGGTCAGGTATCGGTTGTGTTGGTGTGAATAGAGCTATGGCCTAGAATATTATAACGCCCTTACCCCCCCCCCCTCTTGATATAACAAAAAACAAAAAAAAAATGTGAAGAACTGATATTCGCCATACAATCTTATCGAATGTTCATCACCATGATGTGGGACTTATATATTTCACACAGTTTAACTGTAAGTCAGCCCGTAGCTTGTGAACGAAACATTTTCAGAGCAATCAATTCCATTCATTGACAATTCATCCGTGCCATCATTCTTATATCTTCTCGCCCTTCTTCCACTCCATTCTTTTTCAACTACTCTCTTTAAAAAGAGTGAACGCGTTCACCCCGAACGAAGAGAGTGCATTTAGAGTCAATTAAGAATAGAAATGGTGATATTCACTATTTTGAGGGGTGACCTCAGTGATCACTCAAGAACTTCACTGAGGTCACCCCTAAAAGACTGAATAAAGAGTGAATATCAAAATTAGTTCTTTACACTTAATTCACTCTTCATTTAATCTAAATTCACTCTCTTCTGAAATTCACCCATAAAAGAATGAACGCTTTCCTCTTTTTTTTCTTTATTTTTTAAAGAGGTTTTAAAGCAGGTTGTTTATCCAAGTTCCAGGCTTTCTCTGGAATTTCAATGTCTTTTTATGCGTGCATACATTCGAACAAATATCATATTGCTCGGCAAGGTACATTAATCCACGCCTTTCGTCATAGGCATAAGTCTGTTGCATGATTTTAGATGCATACATGCATGCATGGATAGAGAGGAACATATCCTGTCTTCGTGTCTATCTATTCACCATGTTCACTGTAACTATTCGGATTTATTTTATGATGTTCAATACGAACATATCTACAATATGACGTCATGTATGGGTTTTAAAACAAATCAAATTACCCTTTACGGCCAGCTTTGATAAGAAACTGAGCTTGGTTATTTGACAGTTATAGGTTTAATGAGAGCGTCTATACGGCCGAAACATATTAATCCACATTTAGGGCATGTTTTGTTTCCTACAATTAAGTTTACATCTGGAATTCAAAATCAAGTCAAGGAAAAGCGAGTTCGGAATTATGTCCTTTTCTCTCTAGTTTAACCAAAGGCAAAAGTCCGTCGGTATTCAATGCAGGTAAAAATCCGTCAGCTTTCAATGAAACATGCACATTCACATTCTCAAATGTTTTCTCTCAAGGAAAAGATGTAGTTGTTCCTATATTGCCTTTTTCGTTGCTTGCTTCTTTCCTGAATTATAGCTCGAAACATTGTCTTTTTTTTTTTTCCTTTTTGGATTATTTGCATTGTGGATTGTCAAGGAGTGAATAAGAGGGGAACCTGAAAGAAACTTGGAAATTTATCTGTCTTCTTGCTTACTTGGCTTGACGGGGTATTGCAAGTGAAAAGGCATTCCTTGTTCTTGGCTGCTAAAGGAACAAAAAAAGACAACCCCCGCATGTGATTTCTCTCTCTCTCTCTCTCTCTCTCTCTCTCCTCCTCCTCCTCCTCCTCCTCCTTCTTCTCCTTCTTCTTCTTTTTCTTCCTCTTCTTGTTCTTCTTGTTCTTTCTCTTCTTGTTCTTCTTCTTTTTCTTGTTCTCCTTGTTCTTCTTGTTCTTGTTCTTGTTCTTGTTCTTCTTTTTCTTCTTATTCTTCTCTTCTTCTTCCTTCTTCCTCATTTATTCCATTTTCAGTGGCGGCAAAAAGGGGGGCATGGGCCACTCAGAAGCTTTGCCCCCCCCCCCCAGTTGCCCCCAGAAATTTTGAGGACTGAAAAGAAAAATTATACAGTAATTTCTAAATAAGTAGATGTTGTCATAAGCATCATATTCAAGCTGTGAAGTGCTCTAAAATACCATTTTCCGCTCTTCAAGACTTTGATTGAAAAACAAAAAAGTGGTTATTTTTGGCTCGCTCGCTTCGCTCGCTCGTCATATTCTTATTTTTTTTTTTCTAAAATGCGATTAAAAACAAGAAAAGTAGACATTTTTGGCTCGCTCGCTTTGCTCGCTCGTGATATTTCAGAATATATATTCGGAAATGCTATTAAAAACCAAAACAGCGGTTATTTTTATTCGCTCACTTCGCTCGCTCGCAAAATTTTCCATACACGCAAAAAAAAAAATTGACTGCCCTTGCCCCCCCCCAATTTTCTTTTGCCCTCCATTTGCCCCCCCCCCCACTTTAACAATCCTGGTGCCGCCACTGTCCATTTCTTCCATTTCTTTTTCCTTTACTGGGCTTTTCAGAGAATTTGGGAATGAAAGGGAATCCCTTACCACCCCAGTTTTTTCTCACCCCTATATGTCTCTTGTGGATATAAATCAGATATGCCATGCACTCTTTTCGAAGTACCAGCTGAAATTATGGATTCTGAGGTGACTGACATAGTGCTATGCCAGTCACCTCAGAATCCATAATTTCAACTAGAACTTCTCAGTGCATGGTATATTTGATTAATATGTCATGACCAACATATCCTTTGATAGGTATTATTTTGTACTATTATTATGATGATGACCTTATTTTAAAAAAATCTTTAAAAATGCGTTTATTTGTTTTTGCATATAAACTCTTTAAAAGTCTTTCGTCGATTGTTGTAAAATTTCAGTTCAACCATGGAGGAAGGACTTTAGAATTCTTCCTCCATGGAGGAAAAAAACTTAGGCAGATGATTTTCTGCTGATGAAATCATGCTCTTTTGAATAAACTAACATTGTTTCAGCATTGGGTACCCCCTTTAAACTACCATGCCATTTGATTTTCTCCTAAATTTATGTCTAAACTTTCCATGATCCACGCTGTAAATTGCACGTGTTCTGCTTAAAAGTTCATGATCATGGTGATGATGGTGACGATCACATGATCCTCATGATAAAAGGAAGATAACGTAATTTATTCTAAATCTGAATTATATGGCGATTAATGCATCTATTATATACCAACGGACTGCATGGGAATTTTCTGTAGACGATGCCCCCCCCCCCAACAACAAAATGAAGAGGGGGGGGGGGAGGATGTTTTTGCTGAAATGACGAATCACGTGACGTACTGGCAAGTCCCATATACTAAATTTTGATTGCCTTAAAATCAAGTGGAGTTTCTTTTTTTAGTCGCGTTGTAATCGCAACTTTACGCAAGAGGGCCCAGGTGTCGGGGGAAGGGGGTGGCAATATAATCAACTTGCCTCTCTTCGCTGTTATACATGTAGAGTCAGTAGGAAGAGCAGTATAAGTACTGTCTCGCCACCCAAAATAAGTCTGACCCAATAATAATCGTACTGTTATCACTGTCTTGCAAGAAGACGTCAGTGCCGCGGCTATAGACTCGAACCGCGAACCAGTTAACCCACAGTAGGGCGACGTATCCACTGGAACAAGACACATCTACTGTCTCTAGCTGTTTTGTATGATCTCATTAGTAATCATTGAATACAGCAAATTCAACAGTGTGCCCCTGAAAAGTGGCGGCGACACACTGGAGGATTTCAGACTTGAGTTACTATCTTAAGAGAATCCTCCATAATGATAACATCTGCCACCTGCCGACATCACTGAAGCAAGATAGACGGAGTTTTAAAGGTACTGTAGACTTGATTATGATTATTGGCAGTAAACTTTTATAGTACACAAGTCAGTAGCGCGTTATGTACATTTGTTCGATTTTTGTCTATTTTGACCAATATAAGCAGATTTCTTTTAATATTTTCAATGAGAAATTATCAGGGAAGTTCAGGTCGCAGCTGTGCGGTGCTCAAATGCCACAAGAATTGGAGAAAGTTTAAAACTTGGAAGCTAACTGAGTGCGAAATTCACTCGCTTTTGACTCATGAAACCTATTTGTGTGAGAAGCCGTACTCCCTACACAAGTCTCCGTAAGCAATTCGTCGCCAGTGGGTAAAAACATCAACAGAAAGGACTTTGTTTGAAGTCAAGAAACATTATCATAATGTAATTTGGCGTAAAATTTCATGAGTGAAAACATGACTTTGTAAACAGGGTAAGACTGAGGGCTCCCGTTTACTACGGCTTCTATGCTGCAATCGAACTTTTACTGACAAAACTAAGTTGAAAAACCATCGAAAGTACAAAAATATATCATACCTTCATCTGTCGGATATGGCCACTGTCTTACCTCATCTACCCTTCATCAATGCTTTATTTTACTGATCTAGAATTAAGTAAATGGAACAATATCAGGGCATATCTCATATCTTACATTCACTTTGTACACAGAGCCAATCGCGGTCAGCGCACTTGCCCACCATAGCAATGGCGTCGCCGATAGAGGGCCAAATATATAAACCAGAGGTGAAATCGGTCTATAATAAGCGACGTATCAATGAATTTATTCACGCCCCTCAAAAGAGAGAAAAAACTTCAAGCCTAACCTCTAAATCTAATTTTATGTCGATTTAATCATTAGATCCATATACATGTTGTTTCAGTACAAACAAGTTTAACAACAAGAACAATGATGATGATGATGATGATAATAATGATAATAATAATAATAATAATAATAATGATAATAATAATAATAATAATAATAATAATAATGATAATAATAATAATAAAATAATAATAATACAAAATGATGAAAACATTACGCTATACATGACTACGTAAAAGAATTACCTCAAAATACATATTACTCTATTTACTTAATGCAAATAAGGCTTCCCAGTTTCCATTTTGATTACATAAAATGACACGACATTATATTACATTATATGCAAACATATGGAGGTATATACATCACACTGAATTTACCATGAGTTAAATAAATACCTAAAACAGAAAGTATTTTAAAAAAAAACAACTTAAAAGTGAGTTTAATCGATTCTACGCCATTTACTTGAAGTTGAAAAGCGGTCTGCAGCAAAAGTTCAAGATTATAATGGAGAATGAGAGAGAAAGTGTGTGGTTACAGTTTAATCTATCAGCCTTATGGAAGCATGCTCGTATAAATGAGAAGCTTCAACCACGCATGATAACTACCCGCAACCGGTGGACTTTTGCTGTTGAAAAACAAGAACAAAGTAATCTTATTAATGCAAAACAAACTAAAATTGCAAATCGAATAATCCCTTAAACATAAATTTTATAAGAATCAATACAGACATACGTTGTGGTATTGGTAAATGGTATTTTTTTCCTGACTGCTTGAAAAATATGCTTGCTCGTAAGCAAAGGACGAGAAGACGAATTAGGCTTTAAAGTAGAAGGCTAACATTGTGAGAATTTAAAAAAAATCTCATTTTGCTACTTGACAATGGGATATACACAAGAATTATAGTTTTAAAATACTTGTCGGAAAGTTTCAAAGTATATTGTCGACGGAAAGTATTTTAAAATATTAAAAAGATAAACCAATGTTTAAAGAAAATATAGTGGTCGGTTGCACAGACAGGACATGTGCACAGAGTTCACCTGCACAGTGTATGTGTATGCATATCATATACATGTATAGTACGGTGGTGTGGGTACATGTATGTGTGTGTATGCATAACATGTATAGTACAGGGAGAGAGGTTGAATTGGTTGAAAATGCTCCTCTAGCTAAAGTGTCTTGTGAGACCAGCACGAATGAAATCAGCGTTTGCATCTTATTGACTGTTTTTCATTTCATATTATGGTTGGTTTCAGGATTTCTGAATACAAATACAAGTACTAATACACATGTTCCATCTTAGGTTGAGAATTTTTGAAATCAGCTGCTC
The DNA here is from genome assembly GCA_029962745.1 of Echinometra lucunter. Classification (NCBI taxonomy): domain Eukaryota; kingdom Metazoa; phylum Echinodermata; class Echinoidea; order Camarodonta; family Echinometridae; genus Echinometra; species Echinometra lucunter. The sequence continues at coordinate 3,150,674 of CM057162.1, read as the reverse complement.
ACAAAGTTAGCCAATGCCTTTAAGTCTTATCTGAGGGACCTGGTAGTCATGAGGATGGATGCGTTACCAAACATTGCCAAAGGGCACTCGCGTATCGAATAGGTTTCGAACCCAGGTTACGAGACCAGTGCACTACCACCTGAGCTCCTCTGGGGGGGGGGGGGGGTGGATTCTTTAATATCGACTTTAATCCAGTAACATATACCCGTGAATAAAATTAAGTTCATTCGTAGATTATGTCAATATACCATTAGCAATAATATTCCCACACTGACACAGAGATGATCGTTAAAGTGCCCATTGTAACTTGAATAATTGCCTACCTTTTATGGATAATTAGACTAAAGAAATTGCTATTTATCGAGTTTCGAGATGATTCAATCCATTCCGTAAATTAGTAATAATTGAATCATTTCCGTTCATTAGATGCGGAAAGTTTGATGGAGAGCTTGTGAGTGGGCAGCCGCGGACAATACCACGCTATTTTTGAGCGCGGGGAGGCCGGACCCCACAATGGTTGGCTCTCTATGAATTTTGGTTTAATAAAATGATGCGAACAGATATCGTTGTTACTTACGAGATGCCTGGCGATGTATTCAAAACAATCTGTTTCTAAGATCAGTCGCTTGATTGACGATGCGATATATATCATCATAAGGCCGGATGAATCCACCCGTGTCTACCTTCTTTCACTCTCCCCCTCCCTCGTCACTTTCTCTCTTCTCTCCCTGACAATTCCATCAACCTCCTCTGCACCCGATATCATTCAAAAGCTCAGAGGGTAAGCTTTCAAATTATGTTGAAATGTAAAATTGCAATATTTCAGAGTATTGCTCGTTCTATCAGTCGGTAGTGGAGGGTCAAAAAATGTTACAGACACAATAATGACAAACAATTCAATTCTGTAGTAAGCGACGTATCAATGAACTTATTCACGCCCCTCAAAAGAGAGAAAAAACTTTAAGCCTAACCTCTAAATCTAATTTTTTGTCGATTTAATCATTAGATCCATATACATGTTGTCTCTAGTACTAACAAGTTAAACAACAAGAACAAGAACAATGATGATGATGATGATGATAATAATAATAGTAATAATAAATGATAATAATGATAATAATAATAATAATAATAATGATGATAATAATAATAATAGTAACAATAAATGATGATAATAATAATAATAATAATAATAATAATAATAATAATAATAATAATAAATGACGATAAGACTACACTTATCAAGCGCATATTGAATATTAACGTCTCTATGCGCTTTGCACACAGAAGTAAAACATTATGCATTAAGTGATATTTTTATGTCAACAAAACAAGTAAATGATACATTCCCCAATATCCTTTACCTAGCTTCCCTTGAACCACAATAACGCTTTTCTTCAGAAAAAAGAAGGGGAAAAACAGAGAGAATAAAAAGAGGGGTGGGGAAGATTGCTTCTTTACTCTAAGGTTTGTTTCTTTTTCTGACTATGCATTGACTGAATCAGTCAGTACCAAGGGTTTTGACTACTAAATTCAATGTGTCGATTTATAGACAATACAACGAAAGGTCGCCGTATTGATTGTGCAGGTGTTTTTATAAAACTGCTTAGCAAGTATTAAAGAGAGAAAGAAGGCTGACAAGGCCAAGGCGAAATAAACAACACAGAAACTCTTCATTGACATCATTGTTTACCTATCACAAAATAATATTTTGCTCTCTCTGTTTATGATAATAGGGATTCATTGTCATCAAAATTCGCGAATTGAATACTACTTGTATAAACCTTTAATGACATTGCAAGATCGAATACTTTCAAGTAAATTAATTAATTAGTAGACGAGAGGCACGACTTACATAGTTGATGGAATCGAAAAGCTATTCAATAATTGAGTGGTATTTTGTTATTCGCCATGATTTTTTCTACATACTCCTTAACCGTTAATCCCTAGAATACAGGGTGATTTCTTTTTTGGTATTTATCTATTTATTCTATTTAATTTAATTTATTTTTTAGGGGGGGGGGGTATTTCACACTCACTAACTGTACACAAATTACTTTCTGTCAGGTGACTGGTACACTTTAAATTGGTCTTGACAGCCTTTTTTTTTTTTAAAGCTGCTATTCATAGGTTTTGAATATGCTCGAATTTCGTATCAAAATAAAGTTTATGGTGCACAAATCACTATGAAACCGATTGAAACTTTTGAAAAGTAAGTGGGAAACAAATATTGCCTGTCACAAATCGATAAAACGGACCCCCAATGTTGCCTGTGCATACGTTGCACAACTCGATGCGAGATCCGTGACGTCATCGTATGGGCAATAGAAAGTGATGTGGTGTGTTGTGAATGTGGTGAATGTGATGTGTCGTGTCCGAGGGAGTGATTAAAACGACGTTTCTGCATCGTTTGTATGAATTCATTATTCTGTGAATGTTTTCAAAGTATGTTTCAACCATTCTATTTAACATTATTCATATAACAATGTCGGAGAAATTCTATAATTTAATTATGACTTTTTGCAATTAGAAAGGGGAAAAAATCCCATAATATAATAGAACAGTCTCCCTTGTACATGCTATGTAACCGTTGTGGGGCATACCATTTTAATTTTAGGGGTGTTATAATTCACGAAAGACGGAGGGATAGACGGAATACTTTTTTTTCTTGAATTTAAAATTGTTTTCTTGGCGAATAGTTTGAACTTGTGTAAAGAAAATATAGAAATGGTAATCATCTTACTGCTAATTTGTTTTTTTTTTTCTTTTCTATTAAGTAGCAACTTATATTTACATGTGCTTATAAGCTCAAGTTAACTTTTCCATACTCGGCATTTCAGTAGTCAATTGTATGTAGTAGGTAGGTGAGGTAAAGTAGGTGATCTGAGGCGAAGGTGAGAGTAATTTGGCTTGTAATTCAATTAGGCCTTTGGTGATAGTCTTTGATCAGTTATAATTTCGTATCTGGGTTATTTTCACTGTTTATTTGCTTGAAAATCATCAGAACCTGCAATAAAAAAATTAATTCCTTGAAGAAAAAATTTTCGAATGAAATTCGTTATCGAAATCAGGTTTAATCAGAGTATTACAGGGGGAAAATCCCTTGATAAAGACTTGAAGCTATGCTATAATGCAATACATGTATCATCTACACCCCAGCTCTACATTATCTGAGATCAGTGGTGACGCCCAGTCTCTGTACGCTAGCTAGCCATTCCTACCATAATAAATACGAGATTTTAGTGAAGAGGAATGTTGTAGATCAAGATAGTTTCTACAAGGAGCATCAATTTTCCTTAGACAACAATATTATCTAGGTAACTGTTACATACAATCATGATTTGACGAGCGGGTCTCTTAATCAGTTCTGTCTCTGAGAATTTGATGCAACGTCGTTTTGGGACGTAGTTTGACATTTGCATCCCGGCCTGGCTTGATTTTCTTTGTCATTTTCATGTCAATTTCCTACTTTATATTCTGCTTTGACCAAAAAAAGAAAAGAAAATCGAGTCATCAATGAGGTAATTTAAATAATAAGCCACTGCAGTTTTGCCTGCTCTCTTATAACAGCTAAAATCCATCAAAATTGCATGCGATCATCTCAATGCACAATGTTTCATTACGTGCAAGCGCCTAGCTCGCCGCAGATCGCCCATAGGCCTACGTCATCATTTGGGACCCGTTTCGCTCGCAGCCACTTCCGGGTTCTGAAAATCAGAGGGGCGTTTTTGGAAAATGCGTTTTTAGATAATTTCTTGGAATTTACAGGAGCAATAATGAACACCACTGTCTTCTACATACTTCCCCGTTTCCATTCATATATAATTAACCCTATTCTGTGATTTTCTTTGAATGTCACCTTTAAAGAATACGGTAGGTTGGATTTTTTTTTTTTTTTTTTTTTTTTTTTTTTTGGGGGGGGGGGGGGGGGTTAAACTTAATTCCAAGCAGATTTTCACTAGTTATGCACCCATTATCGTAGACACGTCCTCATTACTTGAGGGATGATTCCCCATAGATATATATTTATATACACACACTCCCTTTAAAAAGTAGGATGGGGATGTACCCCCCCCCTTCCACCATATGGCATCTACTAACAAACAAATACAGTAATGTTCAGATATATGATCAGTTGATTGAAGAGCTCTCTGAAATCACGTGAGACGGATGTAGTTGTAATATATTAATCATTGGGCATGGGTTTAATACACGGACTGTGTTGTCCGTTATGTATGGTGGCCCTGAAGTACGCTCGACAACAGGTGATGTGCGAAGTGAATTTCGCATCCCAGGTCCTGAATTTCGCGCCGCGGGTCGTGAATTTCGCATCGCGGGTCGTGAATTTCGTATCCCAAGTCATGAATTTCGCATCGCGGGAGGTGAATTTCACGACTGGGATGCAAAGTTTTTTTTATGATTTAGCACCTGTGTGGAGAGGAACAAAATAGATAAAAAGCCGGGGGGGGGGGGGGAGGCACTCGACACCAAAAGTGGTAGGTATGTACCGCAGGCGAGACAGAAAACGGGGGCTTTGGAACGGGCTTATTGTGAAAAGGAGGGTCTTCAGAACGGGCTTCGGAACTACAAATGTTTGTGATCTTTGGAACGGTTCGCCTTCGTTTGAGTGTGTGGCACATACCCACCACGCATTATATACTTAGTGCCCCCCCCCCCCCCCCCCCCCCCGGGATAAAAAGCTGAAACTTTGATAACGGCACAATTTATACACTCTCTCCCAGATGTTGGTAAGGGCGTTACAAGATTGTGATTAACTTTTGCTATCAGTCCCTGTAAGAATAATTAATCATTTTCTAAGTTTGAACTTTTTAATACCGCTGTGTATTGGGGTGCGAACTTACTTGATTCAGAAGAATCAGCGAGGGAACGAAGTGTCTGCACCATTATGGAAGATGTGTACATTGTAAACAACATCGGACCGACCACAGAACCCTGGGGACACGGATATCTGATAAATGACGATGCTCATTCGTCGATTACAAATGTCTGTCATTCTGTGCTTCATCAAGTATGATTCAAACCACTTGTAAGTCAGGCATGTAATCCAGGCGTGTTTCATAAAGCTGTTCGTAAAGTTACGAGTGACTTTACAAACGACTGGAATATGGAAAGCCAAATTGGATGCCCAAAGTTTTCCTGATGCTTTAACAAACTGTGACCGCATTTTCCATAATCTTGAATTAAATTGTGGCAAAAAATATACTTCGCAGTAAAAGTGTTTGTAAATAATAGTCATATTAATCTATGTCTACATATTTCACCTTTAGCTGATGCGATTTATCATGATTGAGAATCCCATTTAGCCTGCCATATCTAAGTCGTTCGTAAAGCCATTCGTAACTTTACGAAGTTGACATTGCTGTTTCTGCACAGTACGGCAGTTCTTTCATATGTCTTTCTAAGAGGTGAAACATAAGCGACTGATCGATAATTCGTCAACCCTTCTGAATCTAGAAGAGGAACAAAACAGTTACATTCTCAAGACGCAGGATAAACACCCTCTTCAAATAGTCTGTTTATGATAAGTGTTATGTTAAGAACAAGTTTTATTTATTTTTTAAAAACTTTTTTTACAAGAGAAGTTGCCACTGGATCACGTTTACAAGTTACAGCAGTTAGCTGTAGCCCCAACTTTACTATTTTTTTATTTTCCTTAAAGTAAAGAAATGTAACACATCGTAACATGGCTGTTTTGGGACTAAAATTGGATCTACATGTACATGCTAGACCAAACTTCCAGATATTTATTTAACCTTATTAGCAAAGAAAGTTTGAAGTGCACTGCTAATGAACACAACAAACCTTAGAGAAAATGAAGACGCAGGCTTAAATTCTTTATTCGACATGTTTTCAAATTTCTGAAACAATTCACCGAGTCAGTGCTAAAGTCCCCTATTCTCGCTTTAATGGACTAAGTGATTTCTTATCCAACATCAGGCCTTCTTGAAAATTTAGTGGTGTTCCTTTTGCAAGTGATATGAACCCAGTGGCTACAGAATTAAGCCTATGAATAAGAGAAAACCACGTAATCAAATGGTTAAATTAGAGACTTGCTCGCACCTTACTTGTCGAGTAGGCATGTCCTTGTGTTGGCGCAGGCAATGACTATCCGGTGAACGTTCACTTTGCCAAGAAAGGACATCGAGATAGGACAGGCTTATCTTCAGTTTCGAGGCACAGGCGCAACTCGACGTGGCAGGGCGCAAAGTTTCCAATCATATCAACATTATGCGTCCACGGAACACCTCATTGACGTATGAAACCATCGCTTTGAATCTCTATGTTGAGCTGTCGTTAAAGTATCGTGAGCTATTTGCAGCGGAATGACCCGCAGATGGGCACCTCATGCATAAACGGGAGTTACAACTGAATGAAAATTTATTTAAAGACATTCAGATTACTAGATTTCACAAGTGAAAAAAAAGCTATACCAGCAGGATTCTATCCCGTTCTAATCATTTACAGATGACATATGCAACCTGAGATTCGTTGTCATATGTGCTGAGAGATATATTTCCATTCTTTCAATTTCACGTGCATCATGTTTCATTCAAATCAAACCATATTTAATTTTACTTCCAAGCACCATAAACTATGTTTTAATATTATAAGTAATTGCAATTTACATGATTTATGCCCATTATTATGTTTGAGTTTTCATAAACAGGGATAAAACAAACTGTATATTATTAAAATTCCGGGAACGGTGTCTACAAGATACTGGTTGGTTTATCATTTAATAGGTATCAGAGCTACATGGTTTTAATGTGAAATAATTATATAATCAAATGATTTTTAAAGAAATGAAATTCAAGCTTCAGCCTCACTTATCCGGGGTTCAGTTACTTATCGACTTTAAATTCCCACGTCACAAACTGAGTCAAATGTTGTATGCCCAGTTTAACCAATGGTTCCCGATCAATTTAAAGGTGGAGAAATCTTAGAATTTTCTGGCTGTGTTTCTTTAATTAATATTTGCTTCATTATCACTCTGGTTACATCCTTAGTCTCCAAAGAGAAATTAGTAACAGAACGGCTGATAAACATTACAATCTACAACTAAATATAAATACAAAAAATGACTCTACTCACTAAGAAATAAAGTTTCAAGTTTGCACCCTAAATGCAACACTGGCAGCACCTTTTGGGATGCAATCTTGGACCTTACATAAAAAAGGTGAAAAACCACCTTTTTGTTCTTGTTTGCATCCGGAAATGCCCGTTGCACCCTTAAAGGTGCAACTTTGCACCTCTTAGGGTGCGGAAATTTTTGCGTTCAAAAAGATGCAAAATTGCAAAATTGCATCCAAAAAGGAGCTCCCAGTGTTGCATTTGAAGGGTGCAAAATTGCACCCTTTTTTCTTAATTAGTGTGTAGAAAGCTCATAAAAACGATAATGTCTTTTCAAACATGGATTATTTACCGTGTTCTTGCCAATATTATCAATACAGCTGCTCTCTGTGTGTGTGTCAATAGTCTGGCCTAGGTACATCATAATGGTAATGCATGCCCTAATTTCCTTGCACTCAGAAGAGACAAATTCTATTGCCGTTGTTTGTTCTCAGTTAGAAGTGTGATAGACATAGTTTTTTGTATTATGCTCACCATATTGAGATCACTTTGTTAAACAGACGAGGTATAAAGGCACTGTAATGAGAGCTGCTATAAGTAAAATCACCTTTAATGGTTTAATGCCGAGATGTCGTTTGTATTTTGCATTTTGAATTATCATCCCTTAATGTTTCAAATAAGGCTGCAAGAAAAAGCTTTGGAAAATTTCACTAGGATTTTTAAAAAATATGATGATATAAAGAGTTGTCTTAACAAAAGCATCATGGAAAATATATAATGTCAGTTGAAAAGGATAGCTGCACAAAAACAGACAGTAAAAATGACAATGCAAATGTCAAAATCTGAAGCTCAGAATGCAAAATTGCAAAGTGTTATCCTGAAGTATAGCTTTCTTGCAACTCAGACAATTAAAATAATTCTAACTGCTGTCCCTTGATGCGGGGATAAGGAGAAACATGAAAATAAAACAAGAACAGTTTGAAATAAAAAATGTTTGAAATAAAATAAACTTATTACCAATCTAAAAAACAATGATGAAAAAAAAACGAAATCAAAACACATCATTATTAGCAGAATGAAGACTGAAATAAGGCAAAGAGAGTTGAAGAATGGGGGAAATTGAAAGAAAATTTGTTTTCATTTAAAAGGATAAGTGATGTACAATTATTGTGTTGAAGTAATTATTATGTTTACAAAGTTAAAAAATTTGCACTAAGTCTCGTTTAGCCATCTGAATATAGGAAAATGGGAAATGACGGCGGTGTAATACATGAGGTAGAAAGAACAAAAAAAAAATACCGCAAACAGAATAAGGATTCACATTAATATTATGTGTCAACATTACATTTACCTGAAGCCACCTGCTTAAAATGGATTTCCACTTTGTGTGATAACAAGCGGGGGAAACGGAGACAAATGAGGGATATAAATTTATATCTGGTGAAATATCATGTTATTTTCCCTTTTCAATCAATCAATACTAATCCATCATACAATACGCCTACGCACCTGGTACCTGGTGATAGGTCTAATTGAGTATAGGAAATAGGGGAAATTGATTCTAAGCCTCAATCACTTTTAACTTTACTCATCCTGTCCTCATATTACTGCACCCTGTGATGCAGAACTTCAGGTCACCAGACAATGAAAATTAGTGGGCTATTTAGGTTTCGATAATTTTGTGCAAGAAAATTTGTCTCTAGTTCTATCACATGCTGCAACCACCTCTCTCTTTCTCTCCCTCTCTCTCCAATTATTTTAACTCTTTTTCTTTCTTTCTTTCTTTCTTTCTTTCTTCCTTCCTTACTTCCTCTCTTGTACTCTCTACCCCTATTTTTCTTTCTCTCTAACTCTTCCCCCTCTCTATATCTATCACTCCCCCCCCCCACCTCTCTCTCTCTCTCTCGCTCAGCCCATTTAGTTTTCATGAACGAATGAATTAAATATATTAAATTTCTATTCATATCAAATTTCTGGGGCAGAAAATTTCTGAGTCTTTCTCACGTCAAGCAGACTGTATAGTTCAGGTTTTTGCCAATTCATCAATTAAATCGTTCCCTTTACGATTCATTAGCTCTTAAGGCTATAAATATACACGTTTTAGCTGCTTGCAAAAATTAGATCAGATAAGTTGCTGTAAACTCTAAACTTCACAAAACTCGTCAATGAAATTCATTCATTGAAATTCATTCCACTCTCATCTCTTTCCTATTCTCTTTCTTTTATTTTTCTGTAGTTCCTTTATGCCCCCGTAACTGGGTTGTTTTGACGAAAAAAATATATATTAAAAACCGTTCACTAAGGTTATCACATGCTGTTACCGAAAGCCTCCCATTGTGAATATTCACTCACCATGGAGACCTACAGAGAACATCTCAAGAATTGTCAGTCTGAAATAAATCAAAAACAGCAACAAACAAAGAAAACTTTCAGTGATATCATTATGGCAAGTGAATAAAACCTCCTAATGGTAATTGGAGAGAACCAGAACAAATATGCTGTTATCATGTTACAGATGACTGTAGTGATGATCAATGATCATGATGGTGGTAATGATGATAACGGTCCTAGCAAAACCTCTAATGAATAAACTTACTCGGACTCTGGCTCTGATGCGGCAACACCAACTGAAGAATCATTTTTTGATGGGGATGAAGGCGATGATGATGATGATGGCGATGATGACAATGGTGCTGAAGATGGCGATGAATTAGCACTATCTCTCTCGGCCATGTTTAATTTCCTACACAACCTATGCACCTTTTGAATCAAATGTTAGCTCTTTAAATCTAACCAACACAATTCACGTGATTGGCGCCAAGACGTGCCACTTACGTGAGGCGCAAAAGCACAAGGGCAAGTAAATGGTCTGATTAGACTAAACCTTCATACTGAGTTAAAATCCTGACTCATCACTGTTCTCGTTCCATTCGTTTTTTCTTGTTTTAATTGCGTTTTACCAGTTGCTCATCTTTTCCCCTTCAAAATCCTCATCCTGACTCACCGTGCATTAGGCCTCTTCAGTCGTTAGCCCTCTCAGATCCCCTACATCTCATAATCCTAATCAACATAATGAGCGCATGATGCGAACAGGGTACGTTTACACGGATAAAACTGTTGTTGCTCGTTCACACTAAATGTTGCCACCGCAACCTGTTCATTCAGCATCATCAAGATTGGTCTGAACACGTATAAACGGTATTTTCAGTATTTTTATTTAGCGGTTGTTAAAGCTAATTTATAAAAATTGCTTATTCAACATGTATATGCATGTACTTTGCATCCTAACAGCAGGGCATTGAAATAAAGGAAAGAGGGCCTGGTTAGATTTTAGACATTCATGCATACATTAATGCTGCAATCGTTCGCTTCCTAATTGATACATTTCTTCATGATCATGTTAATAATTTGAATGTAACCTAAAATATATATAGATAAATTATCATTATCATTATATATCATGAACTAATAGTTGAAGGCATATGTATGACTGCATTATTCGGCAATGGGTACACCCCCATTTCATTTCAACCCAAATAATGCGAACCCTACGAAATACTTTGCCCAATGAGCAAAATGACAGGTGATTTAATTAAAGAATCAACATGATTTCTTTCATGCTTATAAATCCATTGAGTGAAAACACGGATAGGGGACCCGATTGGACAGGAAACAGAGCTCTTCTCCGGCTTAACGTCTCACAGAGCCTTGCTTAACTTTGAGAGGAAATACTCCTTAAGCGATGAGTTCCAAAACTGGTTTATAGCTGAAGAAACGAAAATAAACCCTCTTCAAACTAACCCTGCTTGATGGGGCATACGAAGTGACCCGATGAGGGCAGGGAGTTTATCAGTTACAGCCAGCAGTTGACTGGAATTAATTATCACCCATTACAAGTACCATTAATCCTGATCAAACGCAGCTTGAAATCTATCAATGCTCATTGCTATAATATAATATAAATAAACTAATTTAGTTAGTCGAAACCAATTCATTATGTTATGTTTTCTATTTTTGTTTAAATGACGCCTATTACAGTTTCTCACATGTGTATGTTTTTTTTTTCAAGAACAGAAAATTGATTCATTCTTTTGATATTCTCGTTAGATAAAATTTGCTGTGTTTTTGTTTTTGTTTTTTTTTTTAAAACAGAATATGAAATAATCACACTGACTTTTATATACATACTTTACAATGTTATACGTCATATCAAGTGCTTTAATAGACTCATATATCTGATTCATCCTCACCTGATATTCATTTGATAATGTTTTCGTTTCTTTTCTTTTAGCCTTATTTTTTTTATGTATATATGTTCAATCTACAGTTTACATAATTTTCATTTCTTATGTTTATATTTATTGTTCAGGGTTTCTTTTTTATCACGGCTTCGCTGCAAAACAGCATATATACAGCTGAATGCGGGCTCAATTTTTAACCGTAAATAAATGAAATAAACAAACATATAACCACGCGCCGCCAGCAGTAAGTTTGTTCATTACATGCAGGACATGCAGGATGGCGTAAGGTGGGTACGGAAATTGAGGGCCACTTTGCATCATGGGGATCGGGGGGGGGGGGGGCTAGGAAAGCTAGTTAAACGGATGAAAGCAAATTGACAAGGTCATTGGCATGATTGGAGAAGGTTATTTTGGTAGGCTACCTGTCGACAGGTTTTTTTCCCCTTTCTTTTTTCATTATGTCACCGTCAACTCCAAAATGTCACAAAACATGTTAAACAGATACATTTAAACTTATCTTTTGTTTCTGGATGTTATTACAAAACATTGTCTTTACGAAGCCGGGGGGGGGGGGGGGGGGTGTTTCACAAAGACTTAAGTAATTTTTTGTCAGGCTATCTACAACTGAAACGAGGGTGGGGGTGTTTCACAAAAAGTTAAGTCGCACTTACCCCGCTTTATTGTGAAACACCCCTGTTCCAGTTGTAGATAACCTACCAACAAATTACTTAACGTTTCATGAATTAATACCGTCCACTGAAAGGTCATTTGTATTTAATACATTTGTTTCACAATACAATCAATGACTCAACGGTAACGTAAGAGGGGGGGGGGGGGGGGGGGCTTATCCAGCCTGAATGAAAACTACTACAGAATATTGAATACCTCTGAGTAAAAAAAGCAACAAATTTTACTATTCAGAAAACAAAAGGGTCTCTATAAGATACCTTCCGCCTTACTGCACTGAAACTACAGCCTCGTTCATTATTATCTTCTTGCAAAAGCTTATTCTTTGTTCTAATGATTTTTAATCCTCTTCTTTTACAAGAAAGCCATATCTAGATGTGTCGTGGTATAACAGGGATACATCACCGGACTGTAGATCGTGTGGTTCGAGTTCAATCCCGCAGCTGCATTAGTGTCCTTGGGAAAGATATGAACCTACACTTGCCATGCACACTACCTACCCGGTAGGTAGTTTAGTATTCCAAGAGGAACATGGCTGGTCCAGCCACTCCCCTGGAAGTGTAGAAGAGGAATAGATTGTTTGCGGGCATGTCTGAATCCGATGATCGGGGTAATGATATTTATATAAAGCGCTTAGAGACATCGGAGATGTTTCATCCGCTATAAAATCCAGAAAATGATCATAATTATGTTTGCATATGGCCTTCTAGTCTACAGCTTTGGCATTTCATGAGCTGGTGATCCATGTTTAATTTCTAAGGCAGAAACTCAGATGGATCGAAATACGGAATAGTGTCTGAGACAAACATACCCTAAGGAGATCCTGTATAAATTCTCTTGTGCTTAAGTAGGGTCTGAGTTTTCAGACTAATGTTTATATGGGGGGTGGGGGTGAGACAACTCTTTCCGATTGCAAACAACGCACTGTCTCACAAGTGCAATTTGGCTTGGGTGGGGCGTCGTACTATTTCTCAACAAGGGCATCATATTTTTCAACGCGGGCGTCATAAAGCCAGTTAATTGGGCTAATTGCGATGAATAATCGAAAGCATGCTAAAGACAGATTGGTGAGCGAGAGGCAATCAGTAGTTCACCTTTAACCTTTCACCTTAAGCCGCTTTCTCCTCTTTTATAGTCTTTTGAAAAAGAAAAAACAAATCCGTGACTTACTGACCTGCTCACTAAAGCTTTTTGCAATGTGATAGTGTGTTTCACTTCCCCAAGAGACAATGTGATGATCGCTCAGTACACGTAATAATTAATGTGCAGCATTTGATTGCGTTTATGTTGTAAGTAGCCTACATGACATCATGTGCAGGGAAGTTCAAGGGAACCAGCCAAATAATCAACCATAATGCTAACCTCAAATCCTCGGAAACATCATCTTTCGTAGCGGCACTTGTACAACGTATGGAATCATGGGCGTAAATCCGGGGGGGGGGGGGAATATCCCCCCACTTTTTCCAGAGGGGGGATGGCGTGTACAAATATCCCTCCTCATTTTGAAGAAAAAGGGATATTGTAATTAATTACTTGTTGAAATTTTTAATTTAAAATGTCATAAAAGACGGTCATATAGAGGAATTTTCATTTAAAATGCTCTTAAAAACCAAAAATGTGGTTATTTTTCGCTCGCTCGCAAAATAAAAGAATTATGTGTGTGTGTGGGGGGGGGGGGGTCTGCTCGGGTGAGTAAGGGTGTGTGTGTGTGTGTGTGTGTATTTAAGTGTGGGTTCCCGCAAGAAACCTCAGCAAAAAAGTCGATCATCCCCCCCCCCCTTACTCCTCAAAACGGATTTACGCCGGTGTATGGAATAGTTGGCCATCCAAGTGCTTGTACATTATCATGATTCTAGCTTTCTCAATAAGATGTCGGGTTGAATTACAAGTTTATTTCCTTGGTTGTCACGATTCGTTTCCTATGGCTGCACGCCATTTTCTCTAGATAACATCATTTAGATCGATCGAGTCGCTTGATGATAACAACTTTAAAGGAAAGCGTTCGAGAAATCGAATCGATTTTCACCTAATGGAAAGATAAGATCTAGTAGGGATAAGATTCGGTGGGGTTTTAAAGAAAAACAAACACAACAACTAATGCATCGATTTTTTTTTCTTATTTTCCACTTTGCCAGAATGAACATTAGGCAAATAAAGCTATGAATGTAAAAAAAATGTTGATAACTTTCACTTCCACATCAAAAGAAGAGGTAAGCAACTATTTTTATGTTCAATCTCTATTTTTTTTCTTTTTTTTTTTTCTTTCTTTTTTTTAAGCGGGGGAGGGGGGGGGGGGTGTTTTGGTTTTGTTTGCTTGGGTATGTAAATAAAGGCGCTTGAATGAAGTCGCGAAAGTCGGGGGTTCGATCCCCGGCACGGCACTAAATGCCCTTGAGCAAGGCATTTTATCTACATTGCTGTTTTATCGTATATCAAATAAATAAATGTGCTATATGTATATTTATACCAACGTGTACATGTGTTGTTAAAAAAATGAATAATATATGTTGGTACCATAACTGGTGGTTAATATTTATTCTTTCCTGGGAATACATTTTACTCACTTTAGTCTACCTCGGGATAGCATGAGAGAACATGAAATGTGACAAAATTAAGACATAGAATACGATGAGAGAGAAAATCATGTAATCATCTTTTACCAATTCCTTCTTTTCTCCTCTCCTTTTTTTTTTTTTTGGGGGGGGGGGGGGGGGAAGTGGCCATTTTCTTTTCTTCGCTATCTTCATTAAATGGGATGGGAGGGGACTTGTTCCAAGTCCCTTTCCGCTCAGCCACGAATGTCACTGTACATGGTGTATGTGATTGCTTGGCACAAGGCCAAATAATGTATGTAATATTAATTGAGAGTTAATTTAACGGTATAATAGTCCTTCTATTATTCTACACTACAGTATTCTAGATCATCATGGCATTAATTGCTAGTACGATATCATTCATACAGCTGGATGTAATGGGGTCATAATGGGGCCTGCTCAATTTGATCAATATTGATAACTATATCAATAACTACAAATCGTTAGCTTTTCTACTAAGCTCAGGTGGGCAATCGGCATGAATGATATAGATCCAGTCTTTGAGAGTGGTGCCTATGAGTTTTCAGGATATAAACGTTGGATCAAGGTGGCATCTCAACTCGATATCATTGTAAACATCAGGAGACAAATCTGGAGAAAGATTTTAAATTATGATCCGAGTTATATCCATCTGTCCATCGCTAAACTCAATTAACCAGACCTTCTTTAAACACCAACCTCCTTTTTTAATCACTATCCTTTTCCCTTTATCCTGTCTGCGTCCTTGGTCAGTAGGCCATATTACAGGCAATCTGTCAAGTGTCTCAGCTTACTCGAGGAGAAATGGGAAGATGAGCTGTTGGAGGGGTGCAACCTACCAGGTGCAGACAAGGTGTCCCATTCGTGAAACCTGTTTAATTAATTTTGTATGGCTAATGCCGTATCATTCCATATGGGTCAAGAGAACATAGTCTGGGGAACCCTCTGCAACCAGTGTCACCAGGGTGAACTATGACTCTAGGACCAACAAGACAACGATCATTTGTTGTTGTTGTTGAGAGAGATTGTCTTGTTTTGCTTTTTTGTTTCAATATTTCGTTGTTTCTTTTGTTCGACAAAAAGTGAAGGGTTCAGATATCTACGGTATTTTGCAAAATGATAATAATGATAATAACAATAATAATGTGCATGAAACACGATCCTACATATTTTCAACTGTTCAAGGAAGCTACCTAATTTCTAATCAGCAACATTGTGTCATCTAGTGAAGTGTGCAAATATTATAATGACATATCACGAACATCATTTCTGAGGGTAATAAAACAAGGCTGTTTGATTCTGTCTAAACATGCTGTCTCTCTCTCTCTCTCTCTCTTTCTCTCTCTGTGTCTCCCTCTCTCGACTCCCTCTCTCGACTCCCTCTCTCTCTCTCTCTCTCTCTCTCTCTCTCTCTCTCTCTCTGTCATTCTTGTTCAGTTTGCCTATATAGAGTGAGTCACTCATTCTCTGCGAAACGTGTGCATGAATTAGCACCAGTAACGTCCTACTAATAATCGTCTGAAATGACCGAAAATTAACACATGTCATAAGTTCTCTGCCAGCAAATATTGATTGTTTAATGACCATTGACATTTATTACTGCCTGCAGTCATCGATTCCTCAACTCTTCTGGTCCCAGCAATGGCTCTTTTTACCCTAGGCATAGTCATTAGTGGTGATATAATTGACATTATCATTAAATTATTATTTTGTAACCTTAGACGTTAAGAATAACGTCCCTTTACCGCATTCGAGAGTTTTTGCTTAACCTATAAATCATGGCGATACCCGTGCCTTCAACATGTTCAAGTATAGAACAACCGCCATCACCGAAAAAAAGATCATTGTTGAGGTGTCTTAATCGTAGTGGGGTCATTTTTAGAGAAGGCTTTAATTCCATTGTACACTGTTGTACATGAACGATAGGATTTTTTCATGCAAGTGCAAGCAATGCATGTATGGCACTGTAAGACAATTTGTATACACGCTGTGCAGTTGAAGCACATTTTCTGCAGATTTCAGTCTTAGTCCATTCATAATGATTTTTTTTAAATTTAATTCTTTCATCTATTTAACATGATAATATAGCACATTCTAATATCCATTAAGATAACAAGGGGAATGTCCTTTCTGAAATTTAATTTTCAAGACGAAAATTGTTGTAAACATAAAATTAGCGGTAGAAGTATTAGTAGGCTAGCAGATGTATCATTATCATTATCATTATTGTTATTATTATTATTATCATTATTATTATCATTATCATCATTATTAGCATTAGTAGAAGCAGTAGTAGTAGTAGTGGCAGTACAAGTGATAGCAATAAAATAGTAGTGGTAGCACTAGTAGCTGCAGTAGGAAGAGGGGAGTAGGAAAAGAAGAAGAAGTAGTAGTGGTAGTGGTAGTAGCAACAGTGGACTTCTTTGATATCAAACATCACATGATAAATGAAAATAAAAGTACTAATTACTGATTTCTTCAGTTATCATGATGATGAAGATGACGATGATGATGTTGATGATCATTATTTGTTATTTTAGTAGTATTGTTGATCGTGGTGTTATCGTTATTACTGATATTATGAATCAATTTATCTATTTATTCATTCATTCACTCACTCGATTTCTTTTAATTTTCTTGATCTTCAACAGTATCATTTCATTTAACTATCTATTTATTTGTATACATGATTTTTTCGTACAATTCATCTTTCCTATATATCACTGATGTGCCAATAGATGAGCAAAGCCATAGTGTACTAAAGAATATGATGAGAATAAACTTGAATGTAGATGCCCCACCGAAAGAAAACAGTAACAAAAACAAAAACAAAAACTCTATGGCAATGCACGCAGTGACAAGATAGCTGTAGAACGCCAGATGGTTATACGAGCTAGGAAGTCATCTGACCAAACAAATTAAGTGTATTGAAAGATAACGGGTCGATATAGATCAGACTGAAACGGGTAAAAGATGTGACCTTTAAGAACAGAGAGAGAGGTTTGACGGGTGTCTGATAAGCTTTGAAAATTGAATATACTCTGCATGTATCTGGAAAATAACTTGTCTTACAAGACAGCTCTTTTACTGTAGACTTCACAAATCTATCTGTAATATTCATGCAACCATATTTTGGATTGGAACGAAAAGGAGCAAATGCTTTACAATATTATAAATTTGACATGTGAAACATCTTAAATGTACTCAATTGGGACATTTTAATGTGATTTAAATCCTTTTATACATATCATTTTGCAGCACTTACCAAATCAGCAGTAAGTTGCCCCTTCAACACTGTTTAAGTATTATATGTCATACATGATAAAAGTAGGAAATGCGCATTTTCTTTGTTTTGTTTTGTTGTTTATCTTTCGTTTTGTTTTTACTTGTTCGTTTCAAGCAATTCAGTACAAGGTAATGATGCGGTATTATTGCTACTGTAGATTTTTGACATTCTGTTTTACCATTCCAGTCCCAGGATCGCTGCAACTAATACAGTGTGAAAAATGGAGACGATTTCATACTTCAAATCCAGTTAATACTATGTCCTGATGATGAAGAGAAATAAGGATGGGTGGGTATCCTGCCTCTCAGAACCCGGAAGCAATGCATGCAGTATGAGAGCCCATTATGACGTAATCCCTCTTACTCTGTGCCCACACTTGAAATATGACTGTACGCACCTGCAGCACACATTACTACAATTCTACACACTACTCCATCACCTTGATGTACTCAAACAAAATGATTCTACAAACCAAAATGTTTACGTAAAAGTGGCTGATTATTTGGAATAAAAGATAATGATATTGACTTACCCAACCGCCCTGCGTTGTGTGGATTTCACGATATACATGCGGCAAAAGTGTTAAAATCCCAATGTATCGTACAGCATTAATCCCAACAAAAATCAGATGCCGGATTTATACGAATGAGGTGATGCGGGTAGTGTATAGTGTGGTGCCAGTCAAGAGCCACCAGTAATATTCGGACGTTATTAACAGCCGACTGTGCGTGGCGACGATGTGTGCGTGAATAAGAACGTGTGTGTGGGTGTGTGTATGTCTGTGTGTATGTGCTATCAGAAGTAGAAGGTTGAAAGAAGACACCACAGACCATCAGGCACACTACACTTAGTACATGTTATTAGCTGAGCGATGCGGGCAATTCGTATCAGCTTTGGCGTGTCGAGAGGGACTAGTCTTCGCACCCACTCTCTTTCTAAACAGTCGTTTAAATTGATGTCCAACCGCTCATTCGGTACATTTGGATAAGGTGAAACACACCAACCTAATACAAAATCAATTTATGCAATTTTCCAAGTGGAAAATTGGTCGGCCGTGGTTTACAGAGAAATGAAAATGTCACACATGTCGAAGATGAAACCAGTATCAATAATAATTAAAAAAAAATACCATTATTCACTCATATTCAGTATAGAAAGTTTCACACTTTCATAATTTTCTCATTCGTAACCGTTTTGGATGAACCTTTTTAAAACTGCTCCTCTCTCTCCTCTCTTTTCATTGAAAATGATTTTCCCCATGGTTTCTTTCTCCTGAATAAATTAAATAATCAGGAATATGAAAAGGTTTATCTATAATTATTATTTTGATCTATGCGGAAAATACTAGCACAAATTATAAAACAGGCAATTGTTATGTGCATGTCAAAACGATAGTGAAAAAAAAATAGACATAAAACACGTAAAACTTATGGCCGCAGATCTACTGTATATATAATGATACTTCTATAGCGATCTACATTGCTCTTGAATTGCTCTGTTTGTTGTTTTTTAACCTATTCGATTTGGCTCCTTTGTTTTATTCAATCGCACCGTGACCACCTTGTATATCTTTAAACACATCATGCCATGTCTGAGGACTGCGAATATATCATAAATCTTTGAAATACACATTATCCAAAACATAACATATGTTCTGCGGTCTGATCTAAAATATGATTTATCGCTCGTAAATTTTGGGTATTCCTTTTGTATATTTGTAGTTGACTTATCTTTTGTTTATACACACACATACAAATTGCACCCTTCAAATGCAACATTGGGAGCTTCTTTATGGGTGCAAACTTGCACCCAAAGAAGCATTCTGCACCTTTAAGGGTGCAGTGAGCTACATTTTGTACCCTTGAGGGTGCACTGTTGTACCTTTTAAGGAAGGTGCAAATTTGCACCCTTAAAATATGTTCATAGTTGCACCTTTAAGGGTGCACGGGCATTTTCGGGTGCAAATAAATACAAAAGGTGCATCTTTGCACCTTTAGCTGTTTAGGTTCTGTCAGCATGGTCAGTGTTGCATTTAGGATGCAAAATTGAACCTATAATTCTAATTGTGTATGATTTATTCTATTTTATTTTTATTTTTGATACACTTGCAATACGTGAAATGACTTTTTTTTTCAAAGAACCTCATGAAAGTACAGTGTTAATTTTTAAATGCTACCAAAGTGGGCCATCCTTCATATCAAAATACATATTTTAATGATTTATCTTTTTTTTGTACTCATTTTTATGTTTGATTAAAAAATGCAACAACGGTTTATTTAACTAATCGTTGCCGTATTGCAGCTGATAAAGGATAGAAAGGCTCATTCAATTATATAAAGAAGGAAACCGCCGCGGAGTTTGTTTGTTTGTTTTGTTTGTTTGTTTTGTTTGTTTGTTTGTTTATTTCGATTTGTTTGGGCTTGTTTATTTTTTGTGTTTGTTTTAATGTTCACATTATTGCGCAGTTAACCACGCACCTTGACGCGTCAACGCTCAAAGAAAAAGGGAGTATAGTTGCGCAGACAAACCCATGACATCGTAATATTATTTTTTGCTAACTTTGCAGAATTTGATTCATATGCCTCTTGCCAAGGAGTTTTTGGGTTTTTTTTTTTTTTTTTTTTGGGGGGGGTGCCTCATATGCCATTCATCTGTACAAAAACAAACAAAAAAAAAAACGCGGGGTTTTTACCGCGGGTTATTTCCGCTTTATATCTGAATAAGCCTTAAGACTAGTGTGCAAGTCCTGGCTATTTTGCCGTTTGATGTTCCACGGGTTACCAAGCAATATTGACTTGTGAACAGAAATTATGCTGGCAGCAAATATATCATTATGATTCACAGCTCATAGAAACCCAAGCTCTTTTAATGCTTTCTTTGATAGAAATTATCAGAATTGATTCTCTTAAATGTGATCGGTAACCATGGTAACGTATGCGAAACCTTGGACTTGCCCAAGAAATTTAAAAAAAAAAAGAAAAGAAGAACCATGAAAGTAACATGCGAAGCAAGATACTAAGTAAACTGCAACTTAATATTGCAATTATTTGGGAGGGTTTTTTTTTTTTTTTTGTTTCTTTGATTGTTTATTCGCATGGTTTAGAAAATAATATCCAATAAGTTTGCAAAATGCTTGCGTCTGAGACTACTGCTATACATGTCTCGGAGAAGCCGAATTGATGATTTTAGGATAATGAATTCAGACGACGGTTCTTCGGCATGCCATAATGATTCTAATTTGACGGAGGATGGGGATGTCTGTAGGGATGCTGATGTGTATCCACGATGTACAGGGGGGGGGGGGGGGGTTCACAAAGACTAAGATTGACTCATATCACTCTTAACTATGGCAGACCCTTCATGCCACAATCGGTCTCTCAAGGGATGCGCAAATCATGGTCACAAATTTGCAGAATTTACATTTTTTGTTTTCTTCATCAATGAACTATAAAAAAAATTGTCAGTTCTGCAGATTTGTGACCATGATTTGCAAATCCTTTAAGAGATCCAGGCGAAAGAAAAAAGTGGCATGAATGGCCAGCCATACTTATATGCGATTTTAGTCAATCTTAGTCTTTGTGAAACACCCGCGGATATCTTATTGAATGATAAGCAAGGTTAATAACTATGACCGGTCAAACTGATCACTGACATACAGCTTAGGGTAGGGATAATGGAAGGCTATAGTATCCAATGGAGGAGTTGTTCGGGAGAGAGGGGGGGGGGGGGGTAGGGCAAAAGCACCCGATGGGACGCTTCATTTAAACAAGTGTGGCGTATCTTAAGTGGGAATAAAAATTCTAATTTTTGCACCCCATCACCTTATATTCGATCAAAATTTCAAGTTATATTAAAAATGGCACCTGAAACTTTGATAAGATTGTGGGCAATTTTTTTTATAAAGTTAAGAAACAGTCACACACGTGACCAACTAATTGTGCCTCATTGTCAGAAAATCAGATTACATTTTTTTCTTCAATGTCACCAGTTCCTTACACGAAGGTTTCCTTTTCTTTTACACGAAAATGAATAATTTTCCAACCATAATGTTTTAAGAAAGACATTTAAAAATCCCTTTTCCAAGCCTAAGGGTGTAGGCGCCCAGTGAGGCAGGACTTCTGGGGAGCGTTTCATGAAAGTTTGTTTTATCCGACAGTTGCCACAGTAACGATGCATCTCAGCCAATCAAAATCAAGGAAAGATGTCAGATCTGACAACTTGTCAGACAACAAATGTTGATGAAACGCTCCCCCGGTATAAGAGTCAAGAGCCTTCAACAATATACCACAGTGCTCCTACACTTCTGTATTACATTTTCTCCCCCCCCCCCCCCCCCCCGCCCCCTCCTGTTTTCTGTCGAGAGTGACTGAAGAGCGGCTTCAAGTTTTCTGTCACAATAGTTTCAAGGCGTGCATATGTCACAGCTATTCATTTGAATCTGGACGTAACGTTGCTCGTCAATATTTTCTTTTTTTTTTCTTCTTTACTTCTTCCCCCTCTATCTCTTTCCTATTCTACTATAGGCCTGTATATCTCAATTATGGATAAACTATCTACAGATCTATTCAACGCAATCTAGGCCACGCAAATGCCTCCATCTGTCCATAAACAGTGGTAAAGACGCGAGAAAAGTTCCTTGAATGGTAGTGATGTATCACAGACGACAAGCAAGGCCAATGATTTTGTACATAATCTCTCTTTATACATTAACCTCCGTCGTGTCGAAAGAGGGATTGAAAGTATGAGCGATTCTTCACCATCCAGGGCATGGACGTCGGGGGGGGGGGGGGGGGCACGTCCCCCACTCTGTAAGAGTGGGACACAATAGGGTATCCCCCCCCCCATACACGCACATTATGGAAGTCGTACAATAGCCTGTCAGTTATTTTTCATGTTAAAAAAAGACACCTATAAAGTTGAACAGAGGTGGGAAAATTGTGCCTCCCCCCCCCCCAAAAAAGAAAATACATACATACATACATACATACATTCATACATACACCCATATATAAATTAAAAGACTTAAGACACTTAAAAAATCAAATTGAACGATGATATTTGCTTTTCAAATCTTGATCCACACTCTCAATCAATTTCGCGTGAAATTGAACGAAAATATCGTTGATTCCGATGATAAGTTTTCGAAGATGGGCGGGAAAACCTGTACTCTACAAGACAGAACCAATCATGTTAATAATGGGTTGCGCACACATACCATTTATATGCATGTAAATACATATGATTCAGGGTAATACTGTTCCTATTTTGAAATGAGTTGTCAGCCTGGCGTCGGTCCCGCTTGGTATGTCTTGGCAAAGTAATAGATCCATGGACCATGGCAGCAGCGGGATGAATGATACACAACATCCTTAGTAGTCAATACAATGGTTTCCACAGCGAATCAGATATCGGTATAAATTCAAGCAGTGTCAAATTGTTTGAGCAACCTGTTTACTCAAATCTTTGCACAAGTCGCCTGATGCGATCATAATTTTCCAACATGAAAACGTGTGCATACAGCGAATTAGATCTGGTAACTGCCTGATACAAGCTTCACATTACAGTTGCCCTTCTTGATCACCCTATTAGTGTGTTCAAACCAAGATTAACTTTGTGCCAGGAAACCAGGAGGGTTTTTTTTTCCCACGAATAAAAAAAAAATGAAAAGATCTGTACCCTTCCAAGAGAAAGTATTTCTACATCTAACACCATGAAAATTTTTCTCATGGTTATGATTGCTTTACTTTTACATCATATAGTATTCCGAAATAGATATGAAGAAAACGATGGAAAAAACAACAACATAAGGTTGAATGACACAGAACTGGGGAAGTGCAATGTAATTTTACCCGTTGAATTTAAGATTTGAGCCATATTGAAGGTGATGGGAATCGGAATGACAAAAAAAAAAAAAAAAAAAAAAAAAAAAACACCTTAGATGGCAGCAAACAATCGAACGAAGAGGAATAATTAAGAGTCGATGCGTTTACTCTGACAAATATCCAATATTCGAATTCAGTTCATTTATTTCCACAATATGAAAACAAACATAAAAATAAACAAAAAATAGTTCAAAAAATGAAGAAATGTATAATACCATTGTGGAGGGAACTAACAAGAAGACAATGAACAGATGAATAGTCTTCAAAAACGCTGGCTTACAACATAATTACATAACTCGAAAACAGTTACTATGGATTAATTGTTATTGGTGCACAATCTATTGTGGTGCTCTAATAAAAAGGTTTCTTTATGTTTAGATGAACGAACCATAGAAATACCCCCCTCCCCCTCCCCCTCCACCTGGAATCCTTCTTTCTCCCTTTGTTTCTCTCTTCTATATTATGAAATCATACCCGCACAAAATATGAAGGACGTATGCCTGGAGGCTTTTTTTTAGTATGCTTTCCATGCATTTCTTCTCCACAGCGTCTTTTGTTGTTGTTGTTATTATTATTTTTTTAAATTGCCTCTCTCCAAGTACTTTTTTCTTTATTTTTAATATCACTCACCCTCCGTCCCCTTTTGTTCATCATCTCTCGTCCTCTCTTCCTGTCTTTTCAACTCTCCCTGCCCATCCTCTTTTTTTGTCATCTCTCTCTCTCTCTCTCTCTCTCTCTCTCACTTTCTCTCTCCCTTATATCAATACATCAATACTCTCTCTTGCTCGCACGCGCTCTCTCTCTCTCTCTACCACGCGCGTGCCCACTACCCCACACGCGCACCTGCACACACGCACACAAGCCCGCACTCACTCTCCCTCTCCTAGTATTTTCTCCCTCTACTTCTGTCTTCGTCTTCCCTATCAACTAATGTGAAACACTTGAGCAGAACTAAAAGATAACGCATGGACAAGCGGCATAGCTGATTTCAAACTGTTTCCTCTGCCTCCCTTTCCCAGTTAAATTTGTTAAATTTGCCCAAACAATCTTTCCAGCTCACAGGAAGTAAAATCGATCTTTACATAAGTTATTATCGATTATTCTGCATTTACTTCACATCGTGCACCTCAGGTCGGAAATAATTTTCTTGCATCTTCCGCTTCTGCAAGGAGACTTTTCTTAAACAGTTAAAAGACTTGAACTCGTTCAAACGATCAAAGGTGTCGTGAGGGAATGAAATTTAATTAAAGCAATCATACAATTATACAATTGTGCAAGTCTTCTTGAAATAAGACTCGGGTCAGAGCACGAGCATTTTTTTTTTTCACAGCAATTTTTCTCTGCGCATTAAATAACTCAATCAAGAAGCTTTTATCATGTTTATAAGACAAGTTTTCAGCTGCTGGTTCATTTTAATAGACATGATAGAGCTGCTGTTTTGAAATAATAAACTTGATGACTATAAAGTTTTTGTGTTTTTTTTTCCTAATTAAAACCCATTAAAATTGATGTGATTCAAGGTAGTCAAACAGAAGTAAATTTATTTGTTTTATCGGGCAATAAGTGAAATCTCTCGACTATGCTTTTCAAAGCACATTATGGATTCTAACACAGTTCATGCACTCTCATTCTATTTCTAGAACTGGCGAGCATGGTGTTAAGCTTTCACAATTTGCAACAATGTTCTTGTTACAGGGGCATTGGTTTCATAGCGAAAGTGCACTGAGCTTAACGATTCTATGCCCTTTTTATTCTGGAAATTATTCTCGTGCCCCCCTTTGGGGGAGAATAGCTAAATGTGCGGAAACTAAAGGCGATTGTGAAGTGGCGTACAATCGTTATGCGCGGTCTGAATAAGAGAAAGCTTATTCAACTCTAATTTTCACCGATATTTTGTTTGATTTTCTTTTCGTTTTTTTAATCCATCAGCCCTTCCTAACTTCTACGGAAATGGATTTTTCTCGATTTTTTTAAACATTTTTTTTCTGAGGAAAGATACAGAGCACAAACCACGTATTGGAATAAAATTTGATCCCGGAAGTGTACTTCAATAATGATTAGCTCCTGAGGTCATGGAGGAAAAGGTTTCTTGGGCATGTGGACCGTCAGTGGTATCATGAGTATAGGGAGTTGAAGATTAATATATATTTTAATATATTGATACGTTCTGACTTGCATCCTGTAAGCGAGCTATGGGAAAAATTCTGGGCTTTTTAGCACAATTCATAACTGAACCTATTACAAATTAATCGGGACGTCCTTGCAAAGCTGTCGACAAACACGTTATCAAAGGGCCGGTAGGTTATAATTTTGATATTGAAAAAAGTCATTTCCGTATAACAAAGGGGAAAAATAGGCGGCGTATTCTTTTTGCTTTCTAATTATCTGATTATACCGTCACGTCCTATATATGATGACCTTTATGATGACATAGTATTAGTGGCCTTGATATTATACAAGGGGGCGACGGAGGGGTAGGGATTATTTCAATGATAATAATCATAATAATAACAATAATTACATTAATAATGATGAGGTTAATGATAATGTTACAAAAATAATAATGATAATGATAATGATAATGATAATGATAATGATAATGACAATAATAATAATAATGATAATAATTGTCATTGTTATTATTATTTTTATTATGGCAATGACGATTATAATAATGATAATGATTATCATTTTGATAATAAAATTCATGGGATTTGTAAGGCGCAAAATCTAGTTGATAATTAAATGCTCAACATGCTCAAGGTGCAACTTGTGCGATAGATGAAATTACATATCACATGACAAATGGACAAAGGTGTAAAATAGGAGAGAGCATGAGATGAAAGGTAATTTATTATGTCACAATCTTACTGGAGATAGTCCATCAGGGGCATAGCCAGTAATTAAACAGAAGGGGTGAGGAGAATGTAACCGACTTAAAGCCGTACGGGTAGTATTATCTTTTCAAGCAGTATCTTTCGTTGATGTAGAAATCAACTCCACCATACATACTACAATGATGATGCTGGATGCATCCTTTTGTGTTTGGTAACAGGGAGGTGGATAAGGAATGCTGTGCAAAATTATTATCTCTTCCCATTGCGTTGTCCAACTTTTAATTATCTGATTAAGGTATAATATAATCATAACTTTGTGTGAAAGTTTACAAGATTGTACATGATTCTAAATTAGTGTTTACATTTAAAAATAAATCGAAATAGATATGCATGTCTTTTTGTGTACAAGATTTATATGATAAGTCTAAATATCAAAATTCTCTAAAACATTAATATTTGTATTGCATGTTTATTACATTACTGAAATTGTCTAACAGTTTGCTTTCTTTGATCGTTTTTAGTGATTTTGATTAATGCAAAATGTTCATACTGTTTTGGTTTATTTATAACTTAATATGAAGGGAAAATAAATTTTTATCAGTTTTCCCCATTGACTAGAGATTTTCAGGAATGGAACCATTGGGCCATAGTGATATAGTAATGAAATATCACTTGAAGTAGAATGAAGAGGATATCAACACTTACCTTTTTTATTCCATTCCGTTAAACTTCACTTTGTTTCCAGATAAGTAAATACTTTCCGGATGAATATCTGTGTAGTGGCAACGTTGATTAGTGCAAAGGTAATGGCACTTTCCACCATACCGACATGGAACAAACTAACCTCCGTCTTGTTTGTCTCTATGGTGAGACTTACATCAGTTACCATAGCAACACACGCTTTCAGACCAATGCCATTATCCCTACCGATATCTTGTATTTGGAATAACGCTATCGACCAGATAGTCAGGCCACTACGTACTCGACTCATCAAAAATTCACTTCATCTCTGGCTTTCATGCCGAAAGTTTGTACTCTTTCGACTCGTTGCCGCTCTTGAGATTTTTGCTTTAAAAATTCAAGAAGAATTTCTGCAATGGTAAGCTTACAGATTCTCTTTCATTTCGCTTAAACTCTATTAGTTGGTATTTATCCTGAAAGGGGACTAAATTCCATTTAGAGTGGAATTCTAACAGATCTCCGTCCGATTTAAACTTAAGCATAATGTATAACGCCGCCTGTCGAAATCTATTATTGGAAAATTACATCTAACCTACAAAACTGTAAATGTATTCTATTTTGGTTTATGAAAAAGAATTGAATCTACCCTCAGGATTCTTTTTTTTTTTTTTAATTCTACTGCAGCATTTTACATCACCGCGCTTTCGTTATAGGGAAAATTTCACATGCTTTCGTATTCACTCCTTTTTCATCCACTTATCCGACAGTTTCGAGAATAATTTTTTTTAAAGATTAATTTTGCCATTTCTCGATGTTTGCCTCCAAGGAAAGCATGTAGCCTACAAATACGCTGTACCATATATACATATAAATAAATATTAATCTCTCTAGTAACGTTTGTTTCCATTAATTTAGTTTTATCTTTAGTAGTGAATGTATACGCCTGGATTTTGATCATGTTTTATATCTCATAGCTCTGAATTATTATCTTATTTTTCGTCATTAACAAGAACAAGGGAATAAAGTGTAGTATGTTCTTTCCACATGTTTAGGGCATGAAAACATGCCATTCTTCTTCTTAAAAAAATAAAGATTCTGTCTTCTTAAACCTGAAATCCTCTAGTTAACATTTCTTTCCGGAACGGGTTTGATAGTTAAGGAATATTGTGCTTCTCATCAAACGTTTATATGTTTTTTTGTTGTTGTTGTTTTTTTTTTTTTGGGGGGGGGGTGTTTCGACAGCAATCATGGCTAACTATGAAATAAAATGAGTTCCATGAAATTTAAAAAAAACCGAAGCAAAAGCAAATAGGAATCATCCTCAATGCGTGGTAAAAAAAAAGGGTTTTTATCATTAAAGATAAAATGATCTCTTAATACCAGCATATCCTTTTATTGTTTTTATCATTAAAGATAAAATTTTTTCCACATCCTAGTTTCCACAGAAATGATTGATTCAAACCATATGATTTGATTTAGATTTATTCCGACAATATAAAAGCTTTTCTCATATTTCACAGTAGAGTTGGGAAACACATAAATGAACATTTGTCAAATTTGACATCGCAGGTTGAGATGGTTCTTTAATTTTTTTTTTTTTTAACACAAGCTATGAGTTTTCTTAATTACATATCTTGAAGTTTGTTCCAGTCATGTCATGTTTAGTTTTCGGATATAATAAGTTCATATAATATTCTGTACTTGCAAAGGGTATACATGCATCTTTCAGTTATGATCTGATCTTCCAATTCTGTTCAGTATGGAGAGGCTTTATCATAGAGATTCTGACGATTAGGCTGTGCTATATATTTCCCCTACGCAGCTATCGGTCGTTTACCATACGTGCTCACAATGATGTTCATTAATATGGAAAAATGATATCGCCTAGGTTTACTCATACGTCTGTATAACAAGCAATTTTCAAAATTTTGACATGAATGCAACAAACACGTACGCCTTAAGGCAACGAGAACATGATAAATATACAAAAGTAATTTTAAAAGGAAATTTTGCGTCTTGCTCCTTTGTTTATAGAGTTATATCAGATTCCCTTCTTACATTTTTAGTAACAAGTGCATGATGTGGCTCACATTGAGTGTTTGTACTGTAAGTTTAGCCAATCATGAAACAAGGATGGATATTTTTGCAGTGCCATTATGAAGTGCTTATTTCCAAAAGGTTCTAAATCCACTTTTCACTTGAACCAAGGGTTTAGCACAATTGGATGTTTGTTCCATATGCGATTCAATATGACTAATTTGAATATTACAAATATTTCAGGAAATTTGAAAGAAATGAGTAAAAACGTATTTTTTCCTTCCAAAAAGCGCTGAATCAAAATTCGTTAATTTCCAAAAGGTGCAAGTCCACTATGACTAAATTAAGGATTTTTTTTCCCCTTCTTCCAAACATTAAAACTTTTAACGGTTGCAAGTACCAACATTAAAATGAGAATTACAAAGTGGCTGGCAGGAAGCCCAATTTATGTTTTCTCTGACAGTTAATCAGAGCTCGTCATATTCGCCCGTATTGCTCCTTTGTTTCCTTCTATAATGTTTACATTTCCGGCTTTCTGTTCATTCATGCTTTACTCTGGTGATTGCATTTCGGAAAGCTTCAGCATGTGTTTGTGATGCTATTTTCCGATTTTGCAGTACCAAGCATCTACCGATTTTTAGAGTTTTTTCTCTATATTTTCATTTGTACGGATTAAGTGCGTTTTGGAAACAAACTAGGATTTAGCGCCTTTTTGAAATATTTTTTAACCCTTCATTGCAAGTCATGTATAAAAAAATCTAAGGAATTCTAAAAAATTGCTACTCAACCAAGATTTTTTTTTTTTCATTCTCCCTCTTTTAGATGTCTACAGTTCGTACTTCCAACTGTGAAAAAAAAAAAATGTTTCGAAGAAGGGAAAGAGATTAGATGGAAATTATCGATTTTATTACTCGAAATCCCTCAAAGTACATTTAGCGCCTTTTTGGCATATACATATATATATTTTTTTTTTTGAGGGAGGCATATTATGACGATAATTATTGATGACAGGACTGATGAAGACGCCTCAATTGGTTGGTGTTCAACCTTACTCCTTCAATTTTTAATTCTCATTTTTTTGTGTGTTGGTAATATTTTTCCTTGGTGCGGCAACATTAAATATTGCCGCCCCAATGTTAACAATTATTCTGCTTAGGACTGTAATATCAGTAAAAGGTCGTTTCCCCGAAGGTTCATAATACTGAAGGATACTCATTTCCAAACGATATAGGGCTTGTAATTCAGAAAATCAAATAAGTTTGCACCAGAATTCGTTATACCGAAAATGTCCTCGGTCCATAAATGTTCTTGTGAATGAATTATTCATTAAATGTTTGGTTTTTCTTGTTTCCCTCCGAAGATTGATATACTTCGTTATTCAGAAAGAAAAATGGGACCAGAAATTCCGAAATGTAGTTCATAATACATGCACCTAGATGAAAAGCAGTGTTTAATTTGCCAAAGTTCACAATTTCCAAAATTAAATGAAGACTTTCAACAAAAAAATTGTTCTGGCTGTTTTTTTTTTTCTGGAATTCGAACCTTTTAAAAACACGAACATTCTCTTTAAAAAGTAGATGGAAGATATTATCGCCAAGCTGCTTGAAAGTGATTTCCTTAAATGATATCTTTACAGTATGGGAGCGTGAATGTCAGCATCAAGGATCTCGTGACTGAGAAATGGGGCAACGAAACCTGGGAGAAAATAAGGTATGAGTTCTAACTATCGTTTTTTTTATCAACTCAATTTATTTGAAGAAAAGTGATACCTTTTAACAAGTTTAACGTTACAATGTACTACTGGAAGTACATTGAAATGCCGTCTTTGCCAGCAATAATAATTGTTTTGACTGCTATGCTATTTCATTTCGTTCTGATTTCTTTTTCGTGCTGATCAGGCCACTGGCTGTATAAATATTCCAGAATAAATGAATAAAAAGATAAATCTGACAAGTGTTACAGCTGCAGAATTCTATTGTTTTAACTTTAAATTGGGTATAGCATGTCATTTACTATCGACAGGTATCAATTAACCTTGCAGCTTTTTTTTTTTTCTTTTAAGAAAAACATTGACCTCAACGAATATTATTTAGCATTCAGCCGTAGGAGGGATTTGATGGGAATATCTGAAAATACTACGTACGTAAAATAAACTGAGTATAGAGCTTCACATTATCCGCAATAAACTTACTACTTTATTGGAACAGAGCTTTCATATTCTTATTTGAGAGAATTTGCTGGCCACGGTTGGGGAAAACTTAAAGAAAGAATAATCAAGGAGCTGGAACTCTATACCTTAGCAAGTTATATTCATGCGTTATTTCTAATCACATAATCCCGAATTCACATGTATATAACATGTATAAAATAAGGGTAAACAGTAAATAAGAGGAAATAAGCGTAGATAAGCGTTCGTGAGCGTATAACTTTACAGTTACTTTTTAGATGAGATCAGTCTTTCTTGACAAGCTTAAAAGACCATGTCGGTCACTGACTCGGTTCTTTTAGCATTAAATGACCCAAATAGCTTGTTTGCCATTTCATAATAGGCTAAAGACAATTTCATTCACAAATTCATTCACAAATTTATTCAGAAATTCATCTTAGAGCATCAAATGGACTAATAGGCTGTTTGTTATTTCAAAATAGGCTCTTGACAAATTTAATGGATGAATAACTGAAACCGAAGTATTTCTGTAAAACCGAAAACTAACTTTAAGCGAATGGGATTCATCTATTCAAGCGTCCAGTGATACAACGCATTGCCTGAAAGGATCCGTCTTTTGACAAATGCCAAGCTATTTGAAGCGGGGGTGGAAGCATTATACAGCTAATAGTGTTCGTCTCCCCCTCCTCCACTTTAAAAAATTTAAAATCTCCAAATTTTATTGTCCGAGAAAGGAAATTCTTTTTTGCCCAATTGATCGTGGGCCCGGCAGCCACTGAGCAGCGCCAGATCGACGTTGCTCTATCCTTTTCAATTCTTGAACGCCAAACAAGGTAGCAGCAACTCCCATCTTTTAACGTCTTTTGGTATGACGCGGCCGGGGTTCGAACCCGCGACCTCCCGATTGTGAGGCGGACGCTCTACCTACTGAGCCAACACATCGGTTACCTCTTTTTTACTGCTTTCACACCAAGGTACGGTCGCAGAGACCGTACCCAGCGACCGATCGGACATGCTTTCACACCGCCGTCAAAATTTGGTCAGGCCCAGAGCGATCGGTCGCTGTACAGCTGACCTAGCCGGAAGCGGAAGTAGAGATAGCGCGTGGGCATGTATGGGGGGTCATTGCATTTCGATCGGTCGCTGAGTACGATGTGCTTTCACACCAAGGTACGGTCGCTGGGTACGATCGTTGAAGTACCTCAGCGACCGTACTCAACGACCGATCGTTTTTTACCAAAACGATCGGTCGCTGAGTACGATGAAATGCTTTCACACTATGATTTCATCGGTCGCTGGGTACGGTCTCTGCGATCGTACCCAGCGACCGTACCTTGGTGTGAAAGCAGTAATAGTCAACTTCCATTTCTCATTGTTAGGTATTTTGTTATTAGGTTTTACACTTTATTCATCTCATTTTAGTCATAATTTGTTTCTTAATATTTTTTCTATTTTCTTTATTTTCTTTGTGTATTTGTATTTGATGTATACATTTTTGTTTGATCTATATGTTTTTTTTATTTGTTTATTTATTCATTCATTATATTCTAGTTCATTATCTCTTGCATGATTTCATTGTTCCATATAATTGTGTATTATAATTTGACTTGTTTTTTGTTTTGTTTTGTTTTGATTAGTTATTTGATTTGATTCAAATGTTTTTATGTTCGTGGAAGAGCAGTCTGTTGACTGATGTGATTTTTACCGTGATAAAATAAATTCAATTCAATTCTGCTTTAAAACAAATATTACTACCGTGTCCCATTAGGACGATTAGCATGTTACGCATCGTTGCTTTTCACTATTGTGGTTTACGTTCCTCAAAATATTTAACCCATCAGCTACTAGAACCGGTCAGTCCCTGTACATGTGCTGTATGAAGTCTGTGGGAATTTCAGAATTCAGTAGTCAACGGGTTAACATACTAAGCTATAATATTTTGCCGTCCAGGATCAAAGCTGGAGTGGATGATCGCTTTGTGAAGTTTGATATGTATCCGGACTCCATCACTTATCAGATAGTCGGAGCTGCATCAGAAGTCTTAGGTAAGTTCAGACTCATGGCATTACTGTAACAAAGGGCGTTGGTACAAGGAAAGGCTCATTAAATTGGGAAGAGAGGGAGAGGGGGAGAGAGAGATGGGAACAAGGAAAAGCATTGCAAGAGAGGCTAATGATACCCCTCACCCCCATATGAGACAACCTTGTTCTTACGCATCCCCCCCCCCACACACACACACACATACACACAACACACAGATTTGCAGATCAATGATCTAGGAGGATGCAGAAGCAGCGCCAAGGTAATTTTATTTATTTTTTCAGGGTTTTAACCTTGGCTCATAGGTGAGTTTATTTCAGTTTTAAATGAAGAAATAGGGCTATACATGACTCTACCTTCCCGCATAGTCTTCTTTCTTCCTCTTTTTTTTTCTTTCTTCTTCTTCTTCTTCTTCTTCTTCTTCTTCTTCTTCTTCTTCTTCTTCTTCTTCTTCTTCTTTTTCATGTGATCACTTGTAGCGCCGCCCCTGAGTATATGAATTTAAAGTGCTATTATGTGATGTGAAAGCGGTAATCAACAAAATAAAATGAAGAACGAACGAACAAAATATTGAATGAAAGAATAAATAATTGTAGGCCTATCAAACTAAAAACCTCTGGCATATCGGATTCATGGTATAGGTTTAGACTTCTATCATGTTTATGTTCATGTTAATGAAATGAAACTGGACATGATGGAGAATATAATTATCTTTACAGGGATTAAATTCTGCCTGTCTACCTGAGTATTAAGGTGAACTTGAGAGCAAAATCATTACTCGAGTTGATCAGCAAGGGATTAATTATTATTTTCAATACTCTCCGTTTTAGCAAATTACTTGACATATAATTATGAAGATAAAACCGGCAGGGGTCAGAATAATCGGTCATAATTTCAAGCAAGCGAATGACCTCAAGCAGGACATGATCGTATCAATTTCGTACTCTCGTTAAATGAGAATGATTATTATCAAAGGGTATACAGGATACAGTCTGAGGTCATAATTGCGGGATCAATTTCCCATTTCCCATCTCGGGCAATTTATACCTACGGTAAGACATGCGTCAACATTTACCTTGTCATGAAGTCATCTCAACAAATTTTGTCCTGAAATAGAGACCAATTATTTTAATTGGGTTTGTTATTGCATTTGTAAGTTTCAACAGCCTTGGTAAGACTGTTGCAAATATCATAATTTTAACTTTGAGATATAAAGCCTATTGTTTTATCAGATAGTCCGTTTACATAAGCGAACTAACATGACTGCGGTGTGTGTGGGGGGGGGGGGGAATACCGTCACTAAAACTTGCTAAAGGTGTTTGCTTGGATAGGATATAACTTTAGCTGGGAATTCTCAGGGCAGCGATTGGAGAATTATTTTTTATTATCCTTCAATCAAAAGGGAAAAGAAAAAGGAAAGAGAAAATAATACTTTGAAGAACACATCGGGAATAAGTAGGTCTTTTAAAAACATGTTTAGTGGGACAAAAGAATGCGCTATTTTCATGGCATGCTTAAGATTGAAAGAAGCTATATAGAACAGCAACAAAACTACAATATATTAACCTAGAAGCAATTGAGTGGAAGCTACTGAATCTAAACCACTTCTGTCCTGTTATATTGTGACATTTGAAAATATGGAGATTATTTTCTTGATCGATTTGAATTATACGTGGGATCGATTAGGGCCATTTACCAGCTCTTTTTTAGACGAAAAGCTGGCTCTTTCTTCCCCTAATTATTGTCGTAAATTGTAAAAGCTCAAGTAATAAAATGTTTTTTTTTATTTCTTGACGTTTTATTTCAGGTTCTGCTCCTCATGCCTCTCCTGCTCTCTCTCTTTCTCTCTCTCTACTTCCCTCTACTTCTCTTCTCCTTTTTGCTCTATCCTCTCTCTATCTGTCTGTATCTCTCCATCACCCCCCCCCCCCCTCTCTCTCTCTCTCTCTCTCTCTCTCTAGGTAGCCTTTCTTATGAAAAGGTCACACTTAATAATGAAAAATTCACTAACCACATACTGAGAAAAATCATGTCTCATGACGCAAAATTT
Source organism: Echinometra lucunter (assembly GCA_029962745.1). NCBI lineage: Eukaryota > Metazoa > Echinodermata > Echinoidea > Camarodonta > Echinometridae > Echinometra > Echinometra lucunter. The sequence continues at coordinate 3,115,101 of CM057162.1, read as the reverse complement.
CGGAGGCCTGTCATGGGTGAGCAGGAATTTTCCCCATGCAAGTTTGTATCAATGGGTCTATGAAAAAAAATATATATGTCAAAAACAGGGACGGGGTGTACGAATTCATAATTAGAAATTAATGTCCTGATTGCTATCATAAATATATCAATAGTCTTATATCGATCGTATGAAGGAAAAATTTGTAGGTAGGCCTATCATTAATGGAGAAAATCAAATCCGTAGAAATTTTCAAATGTGGGCCCCATCTTACAAAGAGTTGCGATTGATTCAAATCGATCACAACTTTGAGACTGATTACGCTGATCTCAACCCCTCTCTCTTAAATACCTGCGCTCGTGAGCTTTTAACATGATATATATTAGTCTGCTTGGCATCTAGATAATACAAAAATCAGAGGTGGCAGTAGAATGTCATTAAAAAATAAAATCATAGATTTTAAAAGAAAACGTAGCATAGGTCTCAAAAATGAAAGGCGAAGTCACACTCTTCGTCAATGCCCACGGTGTGACAAAAAGATGTAGATCAAAATCCGTTCCTGAAACAGACGAAAAAACACGTCTGTTCATGGGCAGACGAATTGTGAAGCTCATCTTTCAAAAGAAATCAACGCGCTGAAGATGGAGATGGCGCGAAGTAAATAACGCATCCCAAGATGCGTTGTCATGACTGCAAGATGACAATGGCGAATCTCCGGCTCCAAAACAGGAAAATCTGAAAAGGGCCTCACCGCCAACAGTCAGGAAGTAGCAGTAAAAGTACCTAAATAGAACTGAAAATTAGCCTGCTTGGCATCTAGATAATACAAGAATCAAAGTTGTTAGCAGAATGCCATTAAAAAATAAAATCATAGATTTGAACAGAAAACGGAGCATAGCTCTCAAAAATGAAAGGCAAAGTCACACTCACACACACACACACACACACACATATATATATATATATATATATATATATATATACACACACACACTTGGTGAATGCTATCCTTATAAACTTAAGAGTGCTCGATGTCCGTGATGAGGCAGAGCATAAAATAAATAATAAGTTCAAGTTACACAGTTGACGTGTGGTTCATCTGTACTTTATTAAATCGCTACTCAGAGTTTCACGCACCATGAGATGCGATCTTCAGGCAACTAATAAAGCATCAATACCATTTGAACAATTCATTGAAAAAGCGCGCAGAGAGCGCAACCCCATTTCACGCAGATGGAGCGCAAGCTACCATGGTAATTTTAGCGCGCTGAGATGGTTCCACTGAGAAGAAAGAGAGAGAGAGAGAAATAAAGTAGAACTAATTCTGATGACGAAATTTAGAAATGAGTTCCGGTCGCTTATTCAGGAGTGATTGCTTGTCAGCGTTCATTATGAGCAGTTTCTCAGTTAAGCACAGGTCACACCTCTTGGACTCGTTGGTGTATGGATGCGCATGGCGGGCAAGCGACCACTTGATGGTGTAGGGTGTATCGTGCCGTTTCAGATCCAAGAATAAGTTCTACTTGTGCAACTTCAAGAAAGAATTTTCGTAATCGCTTTTCATCTTCTTGCCAAACCCAGTTTCACACGGTCTTGTTGGTGCATAGTCGCTTCATCCCCCCCCCTTCCCTCTCCCCCCTCTCTCTCTCTCTATCTCTCTCTCTCTCTCTCTCTCTCTCTCTCTTTCTTCTCAGTGGATCCATCTCAGCGCGCTAAAATTACCATGGTAGCTTGCGCTCCATCTGCGTGAAATGGGTTGCGCGCTCTGCGCGCTTTTTCAGTGAATTGCTCAAATGGTATTGATGCTTTATTAGTTGCCTGAAGATCGCATCTCATGGTGCGTGAAACTCTGAGTAGCGATTTAATAAGTACAGATGAACCACACGTCAACTTATTATATATGTATATATATATATATATATATATATATATATATATATATATATATATATATATATGTGTGTGTGTGTGTATATATTTTTTGATGCTAAGAGCAGTCTCCTTAGGATATTAATCGCTGTGATCATGATATTGTACTCTAGCGTACAAAAATTGATTGCTTTGAGGGGCATGATAAAAACTGTAGCCCAATTAATATGAGCTCGAGACTTTACTTTGCCCCGAGACGAATTCGAGGGGATAGTGCAGTCCCGAGAACACTGATAGAGCTACAGTTTTAACCCTGACTCCCACCCCCCCCCCCCCCAATTTAACCAGTCAGGCATGTGAATTCTAAAAAAAGGGAGGGGATTATTTGGACAAAATAGGTCGGAATGCATTAATTTGAGTGTAATTTACCAAGTGAGTGTAGGTCCCTTCCGTAGATAACTTCATACCTCCAGAACTAACCAATCAGAGACCTGGATTCTTGACATGCATTATATAGAAGTGTACTGAATTACGGAAGAAAGGTCTTAAGTAACTTATATTCTATTGTAGTAGGAAATCTCTAGATAAACACCCTCTACAGTAGGTAAGATCGGAATCCATTATGATTATTATCATGGTTATCTTGCAGCGTCGAAATTGCTCGTTCTTGCTTTGAAATATTAAGTGCATTTTGTTTCCTGGCCATGATATTTATTCCCTTTCGATTTAATAATCTGATAAAAATAACGATAATGAATTATACTTTCATCTCCCTGTTTATAGCGCATTATACAGGGTGCCTCTATGCGCTTTACATAAATTGGCTTAATTTCTCTTCCCCGTTTTCTTATTATCTCTTTCGTATAAGGCAGGGTAAGGCCTGAAAACGTTTGTTTCTTGTTTGTTTGTTGTTTTGTTAGTTTTGTGTGTGTGTGTGGTTTTTTTTACTTTTTATCTCTTACTACCCAGTCAAACATAATATTAGTGATATAATAATAATAATAATAATAATAATAATAATAATAATAATAATAATAATAATAATAATAATAATAATTATAATGATGATGATGATGATAATGATGATGATAGAATAATATGTCTTGTTTACCCAGGGAGCCTCGTTAGTACTGTGTATTGTTCTCCCAGAGATCCCTCGAAGCATGGTTGTCGATTTGTTTCGTAGTTGGGGGATGACTGATGCCGAATATCCTCGACCGCGGAGCAAAGCGACCGAGCGGTGAAAGGGTGTGGAGGTTCAAACGTGAAGGACAGACTAAATACGCACGGGGGAGGGGGGAGGGGGGGGGGGCTTATCTCTGCATTATTAGTCTAATCTACCGTACCTCCAATTAACCGCACAAAATTGATTTCAAACAATATCACATGGGTACATCCTCAATACTTGAATGTGAACTTTAGGGTACTTGAACCTTTGCTTATAGTATGAACCACCCCGTTTTTTTATTTTGGGAGCGAGCGAAGCGAGCGAGCCGAAAATTCCAATTTCTAGCTTTAGGCCCTAAAAGAAATGTTAATTGTCCTAAAAGTACACTCAAGCAATATAAAATGTTTGACTAATTCAGCACATCGCTGGTCCAATTGTTAATTTCGTAAACCACCCTATTTCAAATATTACAAGCGAGGGAGGAAAATTATTCTGTTATGGGTCTTCTTTCCGTTCGACTCCTTGCAGTTATATTATAATAGTACATGTATATCACTGGGTAGAAAGACAAGATACAAACCAGTTTCATTTCATAATAAACCCCTGATAAGAATATTAACTGGCATGGGTTAAGATAACAAAATATATTAAATGCGAGTAGAACAATAATAACATACTATTTGAAAGAAAGACAAGATGCAAATCGATTTGCTTTCATAAAGATAGTATTATAACCTCATTGGGTGGGTTACTTAAAAATGCGAGCGAGCGAAGCGAGTGAGACGCTGAAAGTCTTTCCCCTTTCCTTTCCTTGTAAAAAAATTGTTTCTTTGCTCTTTATTCCCTTTGTCTTTGTCTTTACTTTTGTTTTTTATCGAGGATTATGGGAGGCTATCAAATTTTTCATGTTTTCATGGTGAATTATTGGGGGGGGGGGATGATTGTACAGGCCATCCCCCCTGACCAAAATATTGGGATCGACACCCATGCCTCGAAACATATATTATCCCGGCTTTTGCACGGCAAACGCAGCGCTCAGTGCATTCAAAGAATAAATCCGACCACGTACCCATTTGCCTCACCCAGGTCGAGTGTGGCAAGTGCAGATTTTAAATACCTCGCTAGAGAACATTTAATTGCTGTGACAGGGATTCGAACCCCGTAAATTGTGGTTCGACACCCATGCCTTGAAACATATATTATATTACAGTCATTTTTTTTTTCTAGTAAACTTTCTTGGGATATCATAAACTTTCATCCTTTTTAAAGATTTATTCATGTTTCTATTAGTTAAACTCTCATTCTTATGTTATCCTACATCTTTGTCGTATTTCTTTCTGTATACCAGATGTAACTGGCATACAATTTGCTGCAAAGGAGTCTTGCATCATCCGGTGAAATAATGGACTGGGGTATCTTTTATTATACTTACTGATATTAAGTCCACCTGCATTAGCTTGTTTCACGTGCAGGCATACATGTAATAATTACCACGGAACTTCAATTCTGTTCCATATCCCTGATAAGAATTATGTTATAATCAGATTTGCCTTTTTGAACACTGTGAGGATCGCTTAGAACTATATGCTTCAAAATATGATGAAACGAGAGCAGCCCTGGTGAACGTAGTGACGGTCGATTTTAAGATTTACATCGACGATGACTACTCAACGCGCTAGGGTAACAATAGATATATTTTGGTTTACATGATGTAATTAAGTTAACGATCAGAGGAAGAGAGAGGAAGAGAGAGAGGAAGAGAGAGAGAGAGAGAGAGAGAGCCATCTTTCAACATGAATTATTCGACTTCTCTAATTTCATTTCATACAATTAATCACGGTTGGCTTTGTTCTAACTATGCCTACCTTATATGTTACGAATTATTAGAAAAATAAGACACAACTGAAACTGAATTTTCCTTTTCGCTTTCATTTTTGTTGTTGTTTTTGTTTTTTGTGGGTTTTTCTAAATAATTACAATTAAGCAGGGAGAAATTGTCTCTAGATTTAAAAGTTTAGAATCTAAGATACATCTTAGATTCACGTCGCCCTCAAGTATCAATAAATCTGATTTGACTTAATCATTGGCGTGAATCCGGGAGGGGGTGGGTAGGGTGTACAAACATATTCCACCCCTCCCTTTCAAAGAAGAAATAATATATTAATCAGAAATAATATATTAATCAGTCAGTTGTTGAAATTTTGATAAATCCATAAACGGCGGCTATAACAAGTAAAGTTTCTATTTCAGATGCTAAACTCGAGAGAGGTAGGTCCCGATAATTGGTATGTGTGCGCGGTTGGATGGGGGGGGGGGTGTGTGTGTGTGTGTGTGTGTGTGTGTGTGTGTGTGTGTGTGTGCTCAGTACTCGTGTGTAGGTTCGCGCTAGAAATGTCGGCAAGAGATTTCTATCACCCCCCCCCCTCCTCGAAACGGATTTACGCCGATTTGATTTGATTTATATGATTTGATTTTGAGGTAATGTGATTTGATTTGATAATAAGGTGATGTGATTTGATTTGATTTGATTTGATTTGATTCGATTTGATTTTAAGTTAACGATCAGAGGAAGAGAGAGAAAGAACCACATAAGGCTTTTTTAAAAACATGTTCAACATACATGTAAATGGTTAGTTAAAATTTGTTCTGAATTCATTTCAGAGAATTTAGTATTAAAGGGAAGAATGAGACGCTATACTTATGATACTCGTAAGGTTAGTGACCGAAAACTGTTTCTTCTTCTTCTTCTTCTTCTTCTATTCCTTTTTTTTTCTTTCTCCTATTCTTTTCTGCTTGTTTTTTTTTCTGAATTACAAGGAAAAAGGGGAGAAGTGCCTCTAAAATTATAATGTTAGACCAATATACACCTTACTGCCTGAGATACAGATTGCCTTCTTATGAGGTCTCTGTTAAATATGGTGCTTAGATAAGAGTCACTTCATCCATATAGTGAAGCCAACTTAAAAAGTCAAACGTATTTGCACTGAAAGTGTTCTGAAACAAAAGTTTTTGAGGGATTATGATGTATGCAATCAAGTGAACGCCCCCCCCCCCCCCTCTCTCTCTCTCTGGTAAAGAATGATAACTGTGTTAAGAGAACTAAAAGGCTTCAAATGATTATATTCAAGATTTGAGAAGAAAAAATGGATCGCTTTTTGTAATCAGTTATTACTGGGCTATAGTCCAGTGCCTAAACTATTTTTTTTTTCTAGAAAACATGCAAACCAACCTGTTGTTCTGTCTTTTTATTTTAAAAAGCCTCTGTTATTATAGCACCATCAGCATGATCAGTCGTGCTTTTAGGTAAAGCTTATAAGACATGCTCATAAGATATGTTCTCACATTCAGCTTTCTGCACTCAGTGTTGTGAAGGTTATACTTGATACGTACATGTCTGAAAAAATATACTTGAAATTCAACATCAAGAGAGGAAAGACAGATAAAATGTTATTATAGTTACTATATTGTGTACTCGAATTTTTATTTTACTGCCAAAAGCAAATCATTGACGCAATGTGATAACACGGGTTTGGCATGATGATGAACATGATAAAGTGTTCAGATATTAACGCCTGCATAACTCTGTCCCTCCAGTAGCCTCTGAATCTGTATTTTGCTTTTCTTGATAATGGCTACGAAGGCCGTGTTTTATGGAGCAAAATCTAAAAGCGAGGGGGCCCCGTCAATCAAAAAATAAAAAAATAAAATCTTTAATGCATGTCATTTCACTTCAATTCAAATCTTTAATGCAGGGTGCCGTTATGAATAATGAATTGGATAGTACGAACTTCAAATAACATGCTTCAAAAGGGAGAATGACAATGACATAGCAGGCTTGTCTATATTACTAAACAATTTTTTTTTCATGCAGAGGATTTAGATTCTTTTGAATACTAAGCAGCTTTCTTGAAAAGCCAACCTCCCCCACAAACACACCCACACACGCTTGAATATACACAAGTAGAAAAGACTTTATTCGTCTGAGTTAACAAATATATTTTTAAAAAAAACTTTGTTTTTTAAAAAATATATTTGTTTGCTTGCTATTTGTTGTTTTTATTTTTGTTTTATTTGTTGCGTTTTTGTGTTGTTGTTGCTGTTTTCTCCCGCTTTTTTTTTTTTTTTTTTTTTGGGGGGGGGAGGGGGTGGTTTGTTTCTGTGTTGTGTATTGCCGATAATTCAGATCCTTATTATTACTAGCATCATAACGAAAAAAAACCCTGCTTGGTTTACACCCGATTAGGCTACTCACGATGGACAAGGATATATGAATCGGAAAATAATATGCTTCACGCAAAATAAATTCAGCCGGAATCGGATTACAGAGGAAAAAATGATCCATAATCTAATACCTCTCCGAAGCATGAAAGGTGAAAAGTTGAGTGCGTGTTCCAATAAAATACTCACACCATACATGAGCTGAAACAAACAGGAATTGTTGAGTAATTTTCAGGCTAAGTACGACTGTTGAATGTAAGCTATTTCGTGATTACATCACAAAGCTGTTTTGTAATTACACTTTGCGCATGTGCAGATGGAGATCTGAACAATCGGTCGTACGATAACAAAAAGTCTCCGACATTTCCTTAAGGACTGTTAAGTAAAAGTTCATAATGAATGCTCCGGAGCTCATTTTAAAGAATATTCAGTTCTTCACGCGATTCATGGTCCGATCGGCCTGCAACCACTTGGGTTTTCCTGTTAAGCTGATCTGAACCTCTACTACATGCATGATGCGCACTTTTTCATTATGTACTTGACAAACAAATCAACAGCGCAGAAGGCTCGACGTCCACTGATTACCCCCCCCCCCCCCAATCATGGCAATGATTTTGGAAAGAGTCAAGTCGCGGACTTTGCACGGTACGTGCATGGGGCCGACACACAAGGGTCGTATACGGACAAAAGTCATTACATACGTCCAGATAAGACTATGAAAACTTGAAAAGACATACACGAACTGTATATCTTCACTTTAATGTGAAAAAAATATATATAACATAATACAAAGAGCGACGAAATGCGAATGCATATGATAAAGAGAGGATGCTTCTTGTTAGATCTACATACATACCTTGCTTTTATTCACCTCCTATTTTTAAGAATTGTTATAAGCCTAGTACACGGCCGTGGACCAGAACTTATCTTGAACGTCACGTGATCACAACTCCCTGATCAGGTTGGTCGCTTACACCGATAATATAAGAGTATTTTTTTTTTTTTTTGGTCGTACCAGCTATTTGTATACCGTTGTATTTGTCGAAGAATTTCCATGCACCGCTCAAGAAGTTAACTTAATTTTGTAATTTGGAAGGTAGTCGTAATTTCTATAGAATATCACTGAGGCCTATAAAAATAATGACTGCATTTCCTTCAACATAATATTTGTCAAGTTTGTACCGAAGGAGTCGAAATTTAAAACTGACCATGATTGAATTGCGAAAAGGAACAAACGGCAATAGAGATTTTAAATCAAATAAATGAGGCAAGATGGTCACCGAAGTTTTTGTTTGATTAACTTATTACAGAATAATTAACCCCATTCTGAAGGATTCACTGACCTGTCAGCTAGTCATAGAGGTTTTGAAATATGGAAAAAAAATTCAGTTTCAGAAATTATTTTGAGTGAAATGCCAGGATGGTGGTCCTTGTGCAAAACAAAATTTATATATAGAGCATGGAGAAGTAGTGGCAGACCCTAATATCTGTACATTCTTTTCGTTTTATCACATACGGTATTAATAACTTTTTAAGCAGAGTAATATCGTGCAAACTAGATCAAGATAATCTGAAGAATCCGTTAACCTGATGACTACTGATTTTTTTTTATTCCCATAGACTTATTACAGGGGCCACCTGGTTTCACTAGCCAGTTGGTTCAATTTTGTCCTCAGGAAGATCATTTTCATTCCAAGGCCATTTCATTTCCTAAAGCCAGCATTGAACAAAAATTAAAATATCCACTCCTGATGACGGACAGTCGAAATGTCCGGAACGGCGAACCATCACTCCCCATCGAACCCTCATCTGGTTTACAGTCCTTTTCAAGATTTCACTCATTCTCAAGAAAGATACTATCCACTCTCTCTCTCTCTCTCTCTCTCTCTCTCTCTCTCTCTCTCTCTCACTCTCTGTCTCGCATTTCCATTTCTCCTCTTTCCTCAACGTTCTCCATTTTTCCTCTAACTTAACAATACTCTTTAGGACTTACCACATGGTGAACTTCATCCATGTTATCAGTACCACCATGCAAACCTCCACCCTCAAAGATCATCTGAAAATATCCTGAATAGAAAAAAACGAACCCTTTCACAACTTCCTAGGAAACCAAAATATTTTGTCCCTCCATTCCCATTTATTTAAACTTTTTTTAAAATGATACATTTCAGATAAAAATCGCTGTTGCTTAAGAATACCACCCCTCCTCTCCCCGCCCGACCAGACCAGAGCCCCGTTTCATAAAACTACCAATAACAAGTTGCAATAACTGTTATAAGCTACTGAAACCCTTGCATCTGATTGGCTGAGAGCAAATTTGTCATAGAAATGTGGTAGCTGTTAGTAATAAGTTTTATGAAGTGGAGCCCATATCTTTGCAAAACTTCACCATGGATGACGGCAGAGTGGGCAGTTTGAGACAGCTACAGCAACTAACCAGGATTCTCCCATATTCATTCATATATTGTATGTATAATGCATTCCGTATATTGTTTGTTTGCTGTCGCGGTAGGTGTTGACGGCAACGTTGTTCTGGAAACGTTCGGGGTCTACTGGGTAGTATGGTGTATGCGGTGTGGATACGACGCACTCTTTCGGGCTCTCGGTGCCACTCTATCAGACTTCATGGCGAACCTAGACTTCTTACACAGTGTGTACATGAAGACTCTCTACCCGAAGATGACCGTGCCTTCATTCAGGGTGGAGGAGCTGGAGAATGATGAGATGATTCTTCACTATTATTCCAACCGCCGTGGTCTGGGAAGCATCGTCTATGGTACTATTTGTATTGCTTCGTTCTCTATTTAACAAATTATGACGTAACAACAGAAAGATTCAGGGTGTAAACAGCAAAACATAACACCTTGGCCTTCTTGCATAAAAGTTGCGATTAAACGCAACTCATGAAATTAAACGCAAGTCATGAAATTAAACGCAAGTCCCGAATGTTCGATTCTGATTGGTTGAAAATCAAGTTGCGTTTAATTTTTTAGTTGCGTTTAATCGCATCTTTTATGCAAGAGAGCCTTGATGAAAAATAATGCAATAATTACGGTGGGGAAGTTCGTTAGATGAGGTATAAAAAAATGATCGAACTTAATATATATCATTACATGTTGACAAGTGAAAATCCACATTTTTTTACGGGTAGCACTTTTTTACGGGTAACACTTTATAGCTTTTCCAGAAATTATAAGACTGGTGGTTTCGTCTAAGGTAAGTTTCTTAATAGTCAATGCAGCGCATGTTAAAGCCACAGTGAATTTGTGCGTATATAGCTCTGAAATGATGTATTTACAACAGCGCCAACTTGCGGCTACTCACAATCAGAGACTGTTTTAGAAACATTACGCCCTGCTTGGCTTCTAATGAACTGCCTTAGTCTGAATACATATAAGATGTGTCTAGAAAAATAAAGGTTGCGTTGATCAGTTTAATGCATGCCGGGAGAAAAAAAAATCGGAACAGAATCAGGAGCTCAGGACTGAGATGGCGCTATTTCAAAATTTCATGCAAGGGCGCCAGTTCACTCTGGCTTTAAGATAAGCCATATTTTATGTCGTAAATTTACTAAGAATCTCATTTCTATTTTCTTAGTCGATGCAGGGGCGGTGCTACAGGGGAGGGGGGGGCAGGTGGGTGACCGCCCCTAGGATTTTTCAAGTGATCAAAAAAGAACAAAAAAAAAGAGGAGAAAAAGAAGAAAAAGAGGGGGAGGAGGGGAAAAAAGAGTATGGGGAAAAGAGAGGGCTGGGTCATGCAACTATATAATACCCCTATTTTTTCATTTAAAATGTAAATAAATCTACCTATGGGTCATCTTCCCCCCCCCCTATCAAAATACCCTGGCGCCGCCACTGAGTCGATATGTAAACCTTTCTTCAGTCATATCAATGTGGATTTCGTTTCCACTATACCATGAGCTGTGTATCTATCTCGATATTTAAACAATTATTTGATAATACGATATCACTGCTTCATTATTTTGCTTCATCATTCCTTCATAATATTGCAATTAATAATCTATTGATCTTATTGGAAGGTTGTGTGAAAGCGGTAGGCCGCATCATCTTCAACACGGAAGTTGATATCGAGCTGTTGTCACATGACCAGGCAGAGTATTGTGGGATACTGAAGGATCATTACAAGTATCACGTGCGTTTCGTCAAGTTTGATCTCGCTCCGATGGGCGCTGATGGCATTGTAACAGAAGAGGTAGTAAAATCCTAAATCTTGTCAGTCTTTATTTTTTAGGGGGGGGGGGGGGACAAATAATAGTTATAATAATAGTTACATTACATTAATATAGCGCTTAATACTATGTTTCAGCTGATGTATTTGATCACTGTTGGGTATAGTAGTTGTTACCCAAATTTTCTAGAAATGTGGAAAAATGCAAATAGCTTTGAGAAGCAAATGATCTTGATTCTAGTGTTTTGCATGTAGGAAAATGGTTCAACATTAGAAGAGGTTTGTTTCATTAACCAATAAACATTACGTGTTAAACACTGGCTATATCGGTTATGGCAATTCTCTGTTAATCTTGAAGTTTGCTCTTTTGATTATCCTTCAACAAAAATTACTATGACTACTTTGCTCTAACTTTCGTCTTGTTAGGAATGGACCTCTATTGTGGACGGTACCTCGCATCTGATCGGCGGCGGTGATTCTCGTCCAGACAGCAACGATTCGGTGAAAACTGACATGATTCTCTCTCGGACTGGATCCGCTAAACGATGTCCTTTCTCAGGAATGGACATCACCGGCTTAGAAGAAAATCTGACTGAACGAAAGGTCGCAAGAGATAAAAGTCTACCTGAAATTTCAGAGAAGCGTCTTACTCCGGTGAGTCACTTCAAGCCAAAGGTACCTGCCAAGATTCTTCTAGACCCGGAGACATTCTGCAAGACCTTTCCTTACCACATTCTCTTCAATGACGACCTCCTTATCATGCACTCAGGTTCCAAGCTGCAGCAGTTCTGTCCGTTGGTCAATGAAGAGGGCGCTAGACTCAAGGATATTCTTCTCCTCGATCATCCGCAAATTGAGCTGACGTCAGAGAATATATTTCTCTTTCTCAACATGATTTTCATGGCGACATTGAAGCGAGAAGCAATGGCTCCTCGTATGCCTGTCATATCTCTCAGAGGTAATTGATGAATAGATGCCAAGGTTTGTGGAAAAAAAAAAGATCCTAACAAGTAATGGTTTACGCCTGTATGCTTCCCGCTGATTAAGTTATACGCCTCATGCTGTGTACTACAATCGAATTACTTTCTTCCTTATACATTTTTCTACCAATTCAGGCGAAAAATGATAATTACTTAACAAATATTAAGTCAGTTTTCATGATCGAAGTTCTTCTTTGACAAAAATTCACTGTAAATGAAATTAACAATTGCGTCTGCCGCACGATAGATCAATATTTCTTCTTCTTTCCCTCTTTGTTTGAAAGGTAGAGCTTACTGATATTAAAGCAAGGCTGCCATGGAATATCTCTCTCCATCTCTCCCTCTTCTTCTTTCTTGAGAATTCAGCGTCTTTATTATCATTAAGTCTCTTGTATAACTTTCTTACATAAAACCAGTGATGAAAAACAAATAAATACAAGAAGGGTGGAGTATTATAGTTGATAAGGAAAGAGAGAGAGAGAGAGGGGGGGGGGGGATAAAAGAAGCATTAGATATTGATAGAAGGAAAAGCGAAGGGAGAGATAAAACGGGGAGAAAAACTAGACCAATGTTATTGCCATACACTTTCGTGTACCTATCAGTTAACATTTTGAAGCGTTCTGCTTCTCATAAATTCGAACGGGTGTTGATTTACCAGAAGTGAATAAGGGATTAGAATATGTGATATTTTCTGATTTACCTTCGTATTGCTAACTTTTTTTGTACCAACTTGCATCAGCCCCCTTTTTCTGTCATATTACCTGTAGATGTACACAGTCACATTGAATAATTCATCAGTAATTCTGTGTTGAAGGAAACTCGGTTTGAGTATATTTTCTGTAAAAAGCGCTCCTTATCACATTTACTAAGCCATCTCTTTTTTGTCCTTCTACATTTCTTCCATTTAAGGTCAGATGATTTGGATGCCAGAATCCCATCTCTTTGTGTTCCTTTGCTCACCCCAGCTGACGTCACTCAATGACCTGCGTGATCGAAAGATGCACTTTTCGGACATCGCATCACATGACTTAACACGTGACCTTATTCTCTTCAATCAACAAAGAATTGCAGAGGTTAATTTATGACAGTTATATCATATTGGATGGCTCTGAATGGGATACCGGAGAATATTCCACGAATTGGGGCCAATATTGCACGAATCGAAGATAAGTGCAATATTGGCCCTAACGAGTGGAATATTCCTGGTATTCCATGAAATAAAGCCAACCAATATAATTATTATTATCTATACCCAACAGGAAAGGGATTTAAAATTCAATAAATGTCATTCCATCAGCTGAAAAGGGCCCTCATCGTACATTTATTTTGATCACAAGTTTGACTTACCTCTTTATGACGTCATCAAAGTGTCGTTTGTGTATTGCGTGTATTGCGTATCCGCGTATTGTAATATTATGCTCTGATATTGCACAGACAAATCATGCAGACATGAAATAAGTGTTTTTATGCGCCGCTAAAATGCCATATATAGATAATAATAGTTGATATTTATTCATAATTTTTCTCCTTCTTTTTCTTCTCCATTAGGTTCATGAAATCATTGGGGTTTGAATAATTTCATCATATTTAATTAGTGGTGAATCGTTGCATCATCAATCCTTGAAGGCCAACGCCCACTCATTATCAGTAGTGAGATACAAACTCCATTGCTGAAAAAAAACTACATTTTGCATTATTATCGTATGATTTGTATGAATATCAACAAAGACTGGCGGCCCTGGTGCTCCATTAGGGTGACAATGCTCCATTAATGGGAAATAGCTTGCATCGTATTCATGCACGAGTTTATCAAAACCACACAATGAAGCCCATTGACATACCAACGGTGGTTTTTAGGTTTTTGTACAATAATAGCTGCATGGTTTAATTTTAGAAACACCAAAATTTATTTTCAGGCAAACTCTCTTGATTAAAATGAACGTATACTTGTTTGCTTTCAGGTGGAGTTAGCGAAGCAGTTGGAACAGAAGAAAGAAGAACTGCGCACGCTCATGAGAGACTTGGAATTAGAAAAGAAGAAAACAGATACACTGCTGTACTCGATGCTGCCGAAAGAGGTCGCTAATGATCTAAGAGACGGAAAGAAGGTAGAGGCAGGTAAGTCTGCTGGGCATTACTGCTTCTATCGTGACGACGACGACTACAACAACTAAGTGATAAAATTAAACTTAGTTATATTTTCTATGTAACAGATATTGTTCTGCAAATGGGCAGTTTGAAGTTATCCTTCTCCCCCCCCCCTCTCTCTCTTAAATAGGCCTAATCCAATGCTTTTTTTTTTATTTTAAGTAGACCCATGGCATGGTTTTCTGTATGGTTATGGGAGGGAAATAACATGTGTTTTTAACGTGTAAAAACAGAATATTTTTTTTTTATAAATGTTGGTCTGCGAATGGGCAGTTGTATTTTGCCTTTAAAAGAAGAGAAATATAGTAAAATTTCTTTAATATCCATCATAAAGTGCTAACTGATGTATGGTCTGCTCGAGAACAGAGTTCTCTCCCCCCCCCCCCCCCCTCTCACACGCAGGCACACACACACACACACGCTTGCGCGCACACGCACACATACACTCTCTCCCCTCTCTCTTTCTTCTTCTCCTTCTTCTTCTCCTTCTTCTTCTTCTTATTCTTCATTCATCTTCTTCTTCTTCTTCTTCTTCTTCTCCTTCTTCTTCTTCTTCTTCTTCTTCTTCTTCTTCTTCTTCTTTTTCTTCTTCTTCTTCTACTTATTCTTATTCTTCTTCTTGTTTAGGCATGTCAGAGCAATTTTCAATAGTGAACAGTCCCTCTTTCTCTCTCTCTCTCTTGTTAATTATGTGCAGGTACTAGGTATAAAACTCCTTCAGTGACAGAAATCATTTTTGATGATAATTCTCCCTCTCTCTCTCTCTTTCCAGGTGATTTCCAACAAGTTACTATTTCTTTCAGTGACATAGTTCGATTCACTGACATGTGTTCTCAATGTGACCCTATTCAGATAGTCCATCTTCTCAATGAGATGTATGTTGTCTTTGACGAACTCACCAGCGTGCACAATGTGTATAAGGTAAGACGTAGTAAGGACATTCAGTCCCAGTTACAAATACTAGATAAATCTTGCAACGCGATTGTCCAAATAATGTCCCGTGATTAATAAAGATGCATTGCCAATTTAAGCAGGTCTAGCGATAGTAAAACTATCGAAGATGTAATAGCCATTTTCGCTGATAACTCCAATAGTTAAATTTAGGGTCTAATTAGGTCGCCGTAGAGTTTATAAGAACAGTTGGCAATGTGGTATATCAAAGTTGATAATAACCTCGTTTATTTGTCCCGTAGTGAACCTTTTTCTCCAAGATAAATAAAAAAAAATAAAAAAAATAAAAAAAATAAAAAAAATTAAAAAAATAAAAAATAAAAAAATAAAAAGATAAAAAGATAAATGTTCATGTTATTTTCCTGCTTTGCTTAGTTCATAAAGATCGCAACTCCAAAACAATCGTGTCGAGGAAAATAGTTGAATGTTTGTTAAATTCATAACCTACAGACGAGATTTTGATCAATTTTGTTTAGATTTCTTTATATTTGTGATTCTTTTTAAAATTTGATTATTTATGTGTGTCTATTCATTTATGAATATATTTTTTTTTCTTTCTTTCTTTCTTTCTTTCTTTCTTTCTTTCTTTCTTTCTTTATTTATTTATCTATTTATTTATTTATATATCTATCTATTTATTCATTCATTCATTTGTAGGTTGAAACAATCGGTGACGCATACATGACCGTAGGTGGCCTCCCTATCCCAAACGAAACTCATGCTGAGCAGGTGGCGTGCTTTGGTTTGGGCCAGATTGAAGGGGTTAAGAGCATTTCATCACCCGTTACGGGGGAGAAGATTCAGGTAAGAGGATATGTCAAGTATAGGGGCGTCGGTCCATTTTATATCTGGGGGTCACTTTAGAAATTTACCAACGGGCGTCTCCATTCATCCAAAGATTCGCTAGCAAGCAAAGAAAAAAAAAAGGGGGTCTCGGCTCTTTGAGATGTAGGTGTTTCTTTTTACCTCAAATTTCGCTGACTAGATAAACGAAACAAAAGACTTCCATCATTTGGGGGGCCATACCCTATTGTGTCCTTTACAATATTTTGAAGTACGCATCTCTCTGGAACCCTCATCGATGCCCATGGTCATGATTTTTTGTTAAACTATAGTGATGATATACAGTGTATGTTAGATAGATTTTGAAAAGTAGGTTATTACATAGAACTTACACATGCATGCCTTATAAACAATGGGCATATAGTTGAAATAAACATTAAGGGGACCGACGAGTATCAGGTTTTTTTTTCATTTCGAATGCCACTTTTCAAATTACCTAATCCAACGCTATAGAATTAATATTGCATCCATCGCGTGTTAAGGGCATAAAAAGTGTAAACATACAAACGCCGGGCAACTGAAAGCTTTAGTGAATGTTGAATTACCACTTCTGTTTCAGAATAAGCCCTTTAGTTGTTTTTTTGTAGGAAAATCACAAATAAACATTTTCAAGTATATTGGGATGTAAGCATCCCTTTTCCTCCGTTCCTTTTTTTTCTTCTATATTTGTCTGTTAACGATACTGTTGAA
Source organism: Echinometra lucunter (assembly GCA_029962745.1). Lineage (NCBI taxonomy): Eukaryota > Metazoa > Echinodermata > Echinoidea > Camarodonta > Echinometridae > Echinometra > Echinometra lucunter. The sequence continues at coordinate 3,098,064 of CM057162.1, read as the reverse complement.
TGCAATAGATCGCAAGTGATATTCGATAAGAGACAGTAGCTGCAAATTCAACCCCCTCTTTATTTCTCTCTCTTACTCTCGTACGCGCTCTCTCTCTCTCTCTCTCTCTCTCTCTCTCTCTCTCTCTCTCTGCCCCCCCCCCACCCTGTATATATATAGATTCGGGTGGGTATTCATACTGGTCCTGTAGTTGCTGGAGTGGTGGGTATCAAGATGCCTAGATACTGTTTGTTTGGTGATACAGTGAACACAGCCTCTAGGATGGAGAGCCATGGTGTACCAGGGAAAGTTCACATTAGCCCTTCTACCTACAGGTGAGTTCACACTGCTCCCTGTATCTGAAGAAAATATATATATATTTAGATGCACAGATTTGGCTTCTTTCGTTATGCAGTAAAAATGCACCTTTTAGCAGTGTTTAAGCTATCGTTTTCGAGGGAAAGTTCACATTAACACCTCAATGTACTGCTGAGTTCACACGGGTTATTTAGTAGTTGACGAATAGATTATTGTTTGGTGATACACTGAACAAAGCTGGGATGTGGAGCCAGGGTGTTGAAAGAGTTAATTTACACCAGGCAGTTAGGAAAGTTAGAATATCAAAGATTGCTCACACGGATCGTGTAAGAGTTGAAATTACGGGTGAAATGTATATATATATATATATATATATATATATATATATATGTTGTTTATTAGAAGAAGGAGTAGAAACTCCTCATGATGTTTATACAGTAGAATTTGTTATTCGCCAAAAAAATAACTTTCAGAAACGTTTCGCTGCCCGTGCTCGTTGGAGAGACCCATTTATGACAGTTTGAAACAATAAATGGATTAGAAAGCATAGGAATCTGTTTCGAAGTGACCAAAGATCAATGGCCATGTGTAAAAGACAGTACTCTATAATTTGATATCGTGTAAAAAAGGAATGATAAACTTAGAATTTCGATAATTTTTAATATGAGCTTTCAGATGATTTAATATTGACATCACTTGACATAACCCCCCCCCCCCTCTCTCTCTCTCTCTGTATCTCGATTAATGTCTCTCCCCACGTAGAGCAATTAAGGGTAAAGGCTTTGAATGTGAGGCAAGAGGTGAAACTGAGATCAAAGGCAAGGGCGTCATGAGAACCCACTTTGTGATTGGTCGAACCAACGAGATGAATGATGACGTCACCACAGACTCAGCATCGGATGAAGGTATGTGATTCAGTGCGACTATGTTGTCTCCGAAACTTTGAAGGATACCAATCAGCAAAAAAATGGGGGGTGGGTTCCATGCGGTCATGCTATGCATACTTTCAACTTTCAAACATCAGGCACTCGGCGCATATAACTTCTACAAGGAGAAACCAGGGGAGGTGTTTTACAAAAGCTGGGCGTATAAAAGTTACTCGTGAATTTAAGAACGAATGAACTATGAACAGCTGAATGGAATGCACAATTTTTTTCCCTCTTGTTTTAATAAAATGTGGCTTTACATTTAAAATGTTGATGATATTAATGTTAATCTACATTGATATTTCAGCTTAAGCTTATGCGATTAAAAATGATTGAGAATCCTATTTGGCTTTCCATACTCAAGTCGTTCTTAAAGTCATGCGTAACTTTACGCACAGCTTTGTGAAACACCCCAGGAACTTTAGCTAATAATGAAAAAAAGTGAAAGGGGAAAAATAAATGTAGATGAGCTCTCGTAACCTTTGTTCTGCTTGTTTTTGCACAGTTCAGCCTTTGTTACATTTAAAGCAAAGCATTCATAACCCTTAAATGTTACTCTTCACCACAGAAATATCGGGCAACTTATTTTGTTCATGTTGTTGTTTTGTTCTGGTTTTGCTTTGTTTGTTTTCGCTTTTCTTTTTTTTTTTTTCTGGGTCCTTCAATTAAGTAAATTAGTACGCAGAAGTTTATGAGCAAAAGGCTTTCAAAATATGAACTCAAGTGGCACATTTGATTTCACGTTGTTGCTGTTGTTGTTTGTTTCGTTTCTATTGTTTGTTCTCCTTTTCTTCTGTGGTTCCTTCTGTAAATATGGAAGAGTGCATATAGGCCTACACATAAAAATAATAGAGTGACTACTTTCATCTAAGCCTGTTTAATTTACATCTCTTTGGCAGGTAATGAGGAGACATGGTCCAATGACAAGGAAGTCAGTGCCCCTGTAATTATCAACGAACCAAACCACGAACAGACTACGAGTGAAGAAGATGGTAGCACGAGCAAAGCCGGCCATACAGCGTCATCTGTAGGCGTGGCCAGTGCAACAGCATCACCGACTACTCTTGTCACAGAAGGAAGAACTTCTTCGGCGCTTTGTAATTTACTTTAAACAAGTTGCATGAATGGAAGCTCGGCTACAAGTCATGTAAAATACTTGCAAACGTATGCGACATAATATTATTATTGGCAAAGAATACGATTTATAGCACCAGGGGTCGCGCTGCTGGGGGGGGCAGGGGCAGGGTGTGAATGCCCCCCTTAAGTTTTTTCAAGTGATAAAAAAAAGAAAAAAAAGAGGTGAGGAAAAAAAAGAAAAAGAGGAAGAAGAAGAAAGAAGAGGGTGGGGACAGAGTGGCTTGGGGCTTGCACTTATATGATACCCCTATTTGTTCATTTAAAACGTCAATGAATTCACCTATGGGTCATCTTGCCCCTCCTTTCAAATACCCTGGCGCCGCCCCTGTATAGCGCAGTTATGTAGGAAATCAAAGCATCTCATTTGTATACGTATTGCATTTGATTCTAACACTGCATATTCTTTGCAAGATATTTTTAGACCTCATTCAAGCAGTAGTTAACTACCCTCTGCGAGGAAAAATTAGAATAACAATGATTAATGTAGAAGACGCGATTATAACAAACTTATTACCCATGCTGCTATCACGTATCAGTCTAGAGGAACGTGGAAACGCCCTCTGTGTTTATATTTTATAAAACATGCTTGTAGCATTGGATTATATTAGGAGTTTTCCGCTAACTCACTATTTGATTTATTATTTTTTGCTTTTATTTGTTAATATATTACCTTTATCTGCTATATTATTTTTTTTAAACTGAGCTGAACTTTGTGTATATAAAATGTATCATATTTATAGAAAACATCATATGTCTTTAAAAAGTATTTTTTTCACGCACAAATCTGAACAAAGAGAAATGTATTTAGGCGGTGATATTTCAGTTACTCGTCACTTACAAAAAATATATATATTTGTAAAGTAGGAAAATAACAGTTAGTTTGTTTAGACATAGGTGTATTTTACTATTTATTCGTACATGATGACGTATACTTTTAACATTTGAGTATTGACTGTCTATCTCGTGCTAGAAATTTTAGATTAATAAATCCGAAATCCGTCCCTTGCGATAAAATTTACACGTATGTAGACATTTAGTTTATTGTAAGTGATATTGTACGAGTCAGTGACCAGATAAACTCACTGTTGATTAATCAGGTCCAACTTTCTTACTTCTTCTGTGCGTTTTAATCAGATTTGATGTGAAACGTGTTGCTGGAATACGTTTTAACTGTCATTGTGGGAAATGGTTTGATTTTACGAAAATGTGAACGAAGATACGCTTTCTGCTTAATAAACGTGTCAGCTTTTTTTTAGCAAGAATTATAGGAAATGAAATATCCTTTTTTAATGATACCGAACACCTTTATTTCAGTCAGTATGCGTTGAAAGTATTCCAAAAATGGAAGAAAAATATTAGCTTCATTATCCCTTTCAGAAATATTACTTATTCGTCACTAGGCTACAATATTATTTTAAATTATGTTGAGAAAAAAAACTTTTGTACAAAATCAGCTGTTATAACATTTCTGTATATACTTAATTGAGCTGCAGGATTTGTGCTTACAAACAATAATGGTTTAAAACTAAAGGCCACATGTAAATTTGATCGTGGATTAATACGACGTGATCAAAATGTATTACTTAAATTGTGTGACACTGGGAGAATAATGTTTCCAAGCGGAGAAGTTAAATAAAAAGCTCTTCAGTATGAACAGGATGATGGAATAGTGTATAATCATTGACTGTAACTTCATGCATCACATTCTCATCAATCTCCTTATGACAAGTAAGATATTTCCTCTAAAAGTTTTCTTCATGGGACGTCTTTTGATGTTTTTCCTTGGTATTCCATCCATGACAATTCGAGTCTCGATGTGTGTATAAATGTCGTTAAACGTTTATAAGCGGACAGCACACCGCATCAAGAAAAACGGCCAGAAAGTACTTGCAGACAAATAGCTAAGGTACTACATCTGCTCCTGCTAAATAGACGCTAAATTAGGTAAGATTTTTCCCCTTCTATTTATTCGTTTCTTCAAGGATTTTCAAGAGCTGGAGTCACATCTAACTCATTCCCTTTGAAGTGACGTTCGATGCCGCCAGAAAAAAATATGTCAGGCATGTGCTTAACTCGATCTTCCTTGCAGATACGTAGACAAAAGTTTCTGCCTGGCTGCAAACTTACGGGCCATTTTCAAAGGGAAATATGCTTTTGTAATGATAATTACTTTTCGCTACCTCTCGTCTGATAATATGAGCAGTCACTATAAACATGGCGGACAAAGAAAGCGGACAAAATAAACAACCTATCATTCTACCCTTCACAATGGTTCTGGTAGTCAAAAGAACATCCCTTCACAGCTATTCTGTTTAATCATGTAGTTCCAGGTGAATATGCATGTGACACCTGTTCCACATGTTTTAGACTATAGCAGTGAAGGGATGTTCTTTTGACTACCAGAACTATTGTGAAGGGTAGAATGAGGGGTTGTTTATTTTGTCCGCTTTCTTTGTCCGTCATGTTCATAGTGATTACACAGTGCTTACGTTTACAGGAGGCAAGGGAAAGGAAATGGTGCAAAATTTCCTGAAATATGAATCAAAATTACTCGAGTGGGCATGTGTGGGCACTAATCTGCCATATAACATCATAAATAACTGTACTTCAACAAATTCACTTTTTATTTTCGTTTGCAGGAAGTAAACGGAAAAATGTCAAATTGCGGGTTTTAGGATTGTAAAATTTTACTCTTTTTTCACAGATTAAAACTGCTATCATGCTACATACGCGAATTTCTGGACACAGATACATACATATACATATTGTATTTGTTACAAAAACCCTTACTCAAGCGTTCCCATGATGTTGGCGGCATCAAACTTAGACATCAAAGGTAACAGCACACCTGTAGATTCTATTGTGCAACCTTAGAAAGGGACGGCTGCTTGAAATAATTCGTTGCCAGTTGGGACTCCAGCTCTTAAAACTCCTTGGTTTCTTTCTCTCTTCAGTCGCTTTGACAATTTGCAAACCTAGAAAAGCTCTTTCCGTTGACGTTTTTTCATTGATTTAGGTTCCTATGTGGTTCATGAACATTTCAAATTGGTTGCCAGTGAAATTGGTACAGCTTGACCAAAACATTGGTTGAAAATAACCAATATGGTGTTGACCAACTGGATTGATAGTTGTTTTTTTTTTGACCAATCGTTTTTAGAGTGTACCACACTGTTTTTGTTGAACGAAAGTTTCCCTTGACAACTAAGAAGCTTGCCAGAGGCTGCCCGACATAGTAACTAATTTATGCAAACTGGATTCCTTCTTTTCAGATGCCATTATGCATAACAGGTGAACTGAATAGTTGGTAACCAAGGATTCTGGAGAGAAGCGTGCATGAATTTGAATCCATTAGTTAAACAGGTCTATCTTGTAGTTTCCCATAATGATTCAGCTTTAGCTATTCAAGATGTATATATTCTATTACATAAAGCATCATGTTGCATCTGCACACTTGTCTAATGTGGTTCAAGCTTTATATGATTTGTTGTTGTTGTTGAAGTTTTTTTATGTTTTTCATATGCAGTATGTACATGACTATATCAAGAGCAAAAGTTGGGTTTAATTCAAGTTTGAAACGAAAATAGATGTTCTGATATTTCTATTCAGAAATGAGAAAATATCTGAGACAGCTTTTAATGCATTTATTTTACAAGAGATCACGTAGTGATTATTCATATTCATAATTATATATAAACTTGTAGCCTTGTACTAAAGGGTCAGCCCCAGTCAACTTTTTTTGATATTTTGTGTTTGCATTTTCTTTGTCCAATAAATTGTTGATAAAAACATTTAATGGCTTCATTGCAGCAGTAATTAAAATAGGGGAAAATTACCTCATTTCTCATACAGACGTCGTCATGGCGTCCAGATTCATCTTCATCTGCCTAATGATGGTAGTCGTAGGAATGACCACTGCTTTCCCTCATGAACTCGACGACGACGACGAGGTGGCTGAAGATATGATGTTCATCAAGAGAGACCCGGTCATGCAGGACCTGTTCCTGGCTGAGAAGAGAGGAGCCAGTCTTAATAAATACAGACGTAAGCATGCAAGGCCGGAATTCATCTGTTTGGAGCCAGAAGGGCGTTAAATCTGTATTTAGTTATTTATTTATTTTATTTATTTATTTATTTATTTCAAATTTTTACCCAGAGTAGCCTGTTCAGTTTAATACAGAAAATTACATAAAATACAAAATTTATATACAATAAAACACCGGGCCTTCCGTAGAGTTGCGTAGTGTTGCGTAGCGACTACGCCGAGCTTACGCGGGATACGCTGTGTCTACGCCGAGCTACATAAAAATACGTCGAGCCGGGATCCCGAGGGACGCCGAGGGACGCAAAAGGGTACGCGAGATGGACGTAAAAAATTGAACATTTTCCACACTTATTCTCCTTCTTGCAAAAGCTTGCTTCCTTTTCTTTCCGACTACGCCGATCCTGCGCGTAGCATTTATGAGTACGCAGCCTTTTTCGGCGTGCTCAATATTTTCGCCGGACTGGCGTAGGGTACTTTGCGTAGGCATGGCGTAGAGTAGCGTAGTGTTGCGTAGACTTGCGTAAAATCTGCATTCCAATTCTCTACGCCGACAGTACGTGAAAAAATTAAACATGCTTAAAATTTTTGTGTCCATCTCGCGTATTTCTTTGCGTCCCTCGGCGTCCCTCGTCGTTCCTCGGCGTATAGTAGGCCGGCGTAGGCACAGCGGGCCGCGTACGTCGCTACGCAAGACTACGCAACTCTAGGCAAGGCCCGGTGTGAAACCCCTTCCACCCTCAGCCAAAAGCCGAGAAGAGATAAAAAGAGACGTATTCAGGCTCACGGGAATTAGGCCAAGTGACCCCCCCCCCCCCCCCCCCGCCTGGAAAGTGGGGGATGTTGATTCTGCTGTTATCAGCACTTGCAGTTTTGTTGCTTGTTGCGACTTGTGCCCCCCCCCCCCCCTAAAAGAAGGAAAAAACACATCTAATGACGCTTGCCATTTTCGTCTTCTTCTCCTCCTCCTACTTTTTTCTTTTTCTCCGTTTCCTTCTCCTCCTCCTCCTTCTTCTGCTTCTTCTTCTTCTTCTTCTTCTTCTTCTTCTTCTTCTTCTTCTTCTTCTTCTTCTTCTTCTTCTTCTTCTTCTTTTTTTTCTTCTTCTTCTCTTTCCACAATGTTTGATTGATAATTTGAATGATATAGTCCCACATATAGGAAAATCTAGGTTTATTTTACTCTTAATTACTGACTAATTTATCGATTAATCAAATTAAATCAATAGATAATTTTTAAAGAGAAATGGTGAACATTGATATTTTGATTTTTTTTTCTTCAAATTTTGTTATCCTTTGTGTAGACATTAATGATCATGATTATTCTATAGACGTCGCTGATGTATATCCTGGCAATTTTTCAGGTTCCCTTGTACATTTGTGAAGGAGACTAATTTATTGTCAATTGTTTTCGTACTCTGTAATGTTTTATTTGCCCAATAAATAATAACGATAATGATGATGATTAGGATTGATTAATCTGATTTTACAACTGTGATGAAAGTCGACAATAGTGCTGTTGGCAAAGGGCTAATGTTTGATTTTCTGCAGTGCCCATTACCAATATGGACATACTAATATGGGGTCCTTGAGAGAAAAAAAATGACGAAATTTGATTTGATTACATGCATGATAACAGCAATACACACTATTTGCAGTTTAGTCTAGAATTTTTCTTTACAGAATTAATGCAAAGTGTATGGGAGGGCAATGTGTGTTATTCATCCCAGAACCCTTTATTACTAATAAAGGGCTTTGTAATAAAAGGCTCGTTTCATTCTGCCGCGTGTCCCCCTCTATCGGCCACTTAAAGGATAACTGTACTACATGCATGTTTGACGTCATCATTGTGTCTATTATTGGTGCATTTTTAAAGTTACGCGTTGTCATACTTCTTTTCATCCCCTTTTCTTCATCATAATGATTTCTTTCTCCTCTTCCTGAAATGACTAAACTTATAACGATTAGTACTAATCATTATATTATCTTTAAAAAAATCCGGTGGGAGGGGGGGGGGGGGGGGGGGGGGGAGGGAAGCATCAACATTTTGTCCACTGACAAGTGTCGGGGCTGGCAATTTTATCAGCAGCTGACAACTGATAAGGTATTTAAGGCTTGTCAGAAATTGTCGGTTAAAACATACTTTGTGGGTGATCACTGACAAGACACTTGATGAAATGTCCCCTGGAGCTGTGCACACTTTACGTTGATTAATACTACTTGAATTCTTATACTACAGGCGAATTTATGTTATACTTTGTCAGTCGAAAATACCTGTCTAAAGAATACTGGATTAAGAACTGAATTGGAATTGTGTGCCTTTTGCTCTTAATCTTCTCATCCCCCCCCCCCTCTCTCTCTCTTTCTCTCTCTCTTTCCCTCTGTCTCTCTCTACACGCACGCGCGCGCGCGCCCACGCACACAGATTTCCCTCATCTGATTTCTCTCATATATTTTTCGCCCAGTTTTGTGACTTTTTTTTTTCTTGTTTTATCCTTCTATTTCAACATTAATTCTTATTTATGTGCAAACACAATCTACATCTTAAGCTCTCCTCTTCTTTACATTGCGTGTAGGTCAGGGCGGAAGAAAGGGAATCTAAAACACCAAGACTAGCTGGCCATGCAGGTAAAGCAATTAGGTAAATGGCTTATTATGTGAATAGTTCTATAATATTATTAATGGACACTGTGTCCGAGTCCAAATAAATGTATGTGTAATTCACGCCCTTTTGTCATGTTTTCCATTTTTGTAGTCGTTGTTTGTTTGTTTTTCTCTCTGATGTAATCGTCTAACTTGGGATTTTCATAAAGAGAGTGAGTGAGAGAGAAAGAGAGAGAGAAAGAGAGAGAAAGAGAGAGAGGGAGAGAGAGAGGAGATAGGAGTAAGAGACAGAATAGAGACAACCTGGGGAGCGTTTCATGAAGAGTCTTGTCAGTGATTTTCACCGACTAATTTGCTCTCAGCCAATCAGATGAAAGGATTTTCAGTAGCTTATAACAGTTGTCGGTAAAAATCACTGACAAAACTGTTCATGAAAAGCTCTCCAGACAGAGAAGTTGATGAAACAAAGTCAAATGAAAACTCTGAAAACTGAGTACAGGCAAATACTACGAAAACGGCGTAAAACCCAACGTCAGTACAGCCGTTCGGGGCTCCATTTCATAAAACTTGTTATCAATAGCAAGTTGCAACGACTGTTACAAGCTACTGCAATCCTTGCATATGATTGGCTGAGAGCAAATTTGTCACAGAAATATGGCAGTTGTTACTAGTAACAAGTTTTATGAAACGGGGCCAGGATAATTTGATGGGGGATGACCCACAGGTAAGTTTACGTTTAAAATGAACGAATAAGGATATTATAATAGTTGCCTGACTCAGCCCCCTCTTTCCCCCTTACTCTTCTTTCTTCTTCTTCTTCCCCCCCCCCTCTCTCTCTCTCTCTCTCTCTCTCTTTCTTCTTTTTCTCCTCTTTTTTCTTTTAATCTTTTTTAAACACATGGGAGAATTATTTTCAATTTGTTGCTGATAATCGTGATACATTTTATTGTGGCTCAGCTATCCTGGGAGTATGTGCCTATATGTACTCGGTTTTCCTAATTGGTATCTGACTGGAAGTGGAGCTGGGGGGGGGGGGGTGTTTCACAGAGACTAAGATTGATTAAAATCGCACTTAACTATGGCTGGCCATTCATGCCACTATTTTCTTTCACCATGGATCTCTCAAAGGATTGCAATTCATGGTCACAAATCTGCAGAACTGACAATTTTTTATAGTCTATTGATGAAGAAAACAAAAAATGTAAATTCTCCAAATTTGTGACAATGATTTCCGCATCCCTTGAGAGACCGATAGTGAAAGCAAACAGTGGCATGAATGGCCTGGCATAGTTAAGAGCGATTTGAGTCAATCTTGGTCTTTGGGAAACAACCTCACCCCCCCCCCCCCCCCCCCCTCCGGAAGAGAGGAGAAGAGTTAGAAAGAGGGGGGGGGGGAGCGAAGGAAAATGGGGAGGGGCGAGATGGGAAAGACAAAGGTGTAGAGAGAGAGAGAGAGGGGGGGGGGGGGGGAGAGGGGAGGGAGAGGGAGATAAAGGTTGGAGAGAGGAGAGGTATTGACTTTAAAAAGAAAAAAAAGATTGAAAGTTTCAAATTTCCGTTTGTTTATTTTCAAATAACATTTATTTCATTGAAATACAATGGAGAATGAAACATAAAGCAAACATACACCTCCTTTATATAAATAAATAGAATAATACATCTGTCACAAACTTATCACAAACTAACATCATACAACCTACGCTGCACAATCTGATTATACGCACAGAAATTGAATGTATTCATGTTCAGCTATCGAAGCGTATCATTTCTATAATCATTTCTTCACGAAAGTTATATCATTCATATAGATAATTGAACAAGGAACTTCCATGTAAAGCGTTTGAAAATGATATATTGCAAAATACTACAAGATGGATATTTTTAATCCTTCTGTTGCAATTGTTTTGAAACTGATCAAGTAAAATATCAAATCTTCGGTCACGTCAGGTGACCGTGAGACCTCGCAAATTTGTTTTTTGTTCCTCCAGTTGAGTCCAGTGATTTGAATATTATGCTTTCTGTTACGATTTCAGATGCTCATATAATAAATCAACCTCGATTTATACCGATACACAAATATGACTACTTTATGTCTTTTAAAAATTTATATTTACATGTTTAAACCTCCGTTTGATGATCAGTAAAGTTAAAATCAAAATCCTAAAACACGAGTCTTTAATTTTCGTATAGTTTAATTTCACTTAGTAAGGGAATCAGAATAATGCTTATTGTACCATGGTCGTTAAAAATTGCGGAAGAAGACATAATGAATAATTAATAACGATTTTTATATCTCTTCGGTCAAATGGAATTTTGTATGTTAATAATAATTACTATAAATTGCAGAAAGAAACGTATCAATAATTATATACCAATAATGCTATGTTTCTCAAACATTCTGTTTCCATTAAATGCTTGTTTAGTACTGAAGAACAAATATTTCTTGTTCAGTAAAGTTACTTTGCTGCATTTCTATCCTAATTTTCTAATCATGATTTCATGTAAGAGTTCTCACCACTTGTTGGACACAACAGTACTATGTACAAGATTAGCAATATGTGGCAAAGTGCCAAGAAACGTTGAATATATACAAGTAACACAACTTTTATCAAATGTATAGGGTTGGGAGAAGAGGGGGGGGGGGGGTCAGTTTTATTTATAAACAATTTACAGAAAGAATAAACTGTCATAGATATGAGCAAATCCAAGCACGTGAGACCAAGTGTTTAAGAGTCTTTTGACCGACATTTAACCCATTGATTACTGAATGCTTATATTCCCATAGACTCAATCGACGGGTTAATTCGATCCCCGATAAGCTCTGATGAATATTCAAATATACATTCAAGAGGTTAATCACAAAATAAAACGCCATTTTTAGTTAAGAAAGTGGTTTGCGTTCATGACATGTATGGAGTCACATCTCCGGAAAAAAAAACCCCAAAACGGCATAAAACGATATATTTGTCAGCTATCCCAGCAATTAACGTTAAATATTGTGGGGATTATAAATGTATTAGACACAGATTCCAAAAGATAATGAGAATGTATGACAAATGTAACAATAATAAAGATGATGATGAATAAATAAATGGCTTAACGGATCCAGCGAATGTTGAAAGTACGGTTACCCGTCATCGTAGATAGGTGGGTTCAAACAATTCGGTTCAAAACCGAATTGTAATCGCTGTAAAGAGAGAGAGAGAGAAAAGGACATCACGTGAAAAACAGAAAGCTGCTCACCTTTACCAAGTGACATTTCAAAATGATGCGCTTTTGAAAATATCAAACTGTTTATCAAAGTTTGTGTATAAGACTTAGTATCATGGTTACGTTAAACCTGAATCGCAAACTTTAGAAGCTTACAAGCAACAATTTTCACCCTTTACAACATGAAGTTTAGGAACTATTACAGAGATATTTCTATGTTTTCTCTACTTCTTGTTTTTTTTTTTAAGTAAATTTCAAAATTGTTCACAAGATGGATTCCTCTATTAAATGGAACGTATCGATAGCATAATTTGTGATCGATGGAACATTGACTTCTTTAATAAAAAAAGGAAAAAAAAATAAAAGAAAAAAAGGCATAAGTTTATCCTTGTGGTTAAAAGTTGAATAAAATCTATATTTGAATAACTTGTTTTATTCAAACATTTCATCACAGATTCAAATACTCGCTTAACGTTTTCCTTAAACGGTTAAATTCTATCAAGAAAATTTTTTTTTTCAAAAGAACACACTTTTACGTGAAATTTTGGGTGATGTTCGTTATTCCGAAGGTTCGTTTATTCCAAATGTTAGTTATTCCGAAAGTTCGTTATTCCAATACACGCAAATTGCGTATACCTAGATGTTCGTTAGTCCGAAAATGAAAAAGGGTTCGTTAATCCGAACATTTGTGGAGTTATTGCGAAGGTTCGTTAGTCCGAAAATGAAATAAGGTTCTCTATTCCGAAGGTTAGTTAGTCCGAAAATGAAATAAGGTTCTCTATTCCCAAGGTTGATAGTCCGAAAATGAAATGAGGTTCGTAAGTCCAAAAATAACTGACGAACTAACAAACCTTATTTCATTTCCGGACTAACGAACCTTCGGAATACCGAACCTTATTTCTTTTTCGGACTAACGAACCTTCGGAATAACGAACCTTCGGAATAACGAACTGTAACCGAAATTCTAAAGCGGGTTTCCCTTTTTGAATCAGGTCGTACCCTCATTATAGAACTCCTCGAGACCATATGATGCGTCTTGTGTACCTGGTTGGATCATCCGGCAGGCACAGGAATGCGCCATTATCGGGTGAATAGTCACACCTATAGCCTTCGGAGCAGTCGCACAACCATCTTCCCTTGGGAAATTTGCGACCAGAACAGTGCTCGAAAGGTTTGACTTTACACTGAAAAAAAAGAAAAGAAGATGAGAGTGATAATCACATCAGTGATTACTAATAGTAATAATAATTATAATCATGATAATCATAATATTTCGCATGTTTGTTGATAAGAAAAATAATAATGATAACAATAATATTGATAATGATAATGATGATGATGATAATAATAATAAAAACAATAATAATAATGATAACAATGATAATAATGATGGTGATAAGGAGGATGATACTAAAGATAATTCGTTTGATTTCATTTCATTTCGATTTCGGTTTAGTGATACAAAAAGAAAGATTAAATGATTATAATCATTATCATTATCATCATTATTATCATTGTTAACATTATTATCATACCAATGATAATAATCATCATTACAATAATGTTAAAAGCAACACCAATAATAACAGTAATCACTGTAACGATGATTATGACATTTGAAGGTAGGCTTTGATTTGATGAAACAATACATTTCATTAAAAAATCGCACAATTCCAATTTGGTAAGTCTATGCTGTCGCATATTAGGAACAGTATAGGACCGTGAGAACATCACTTCATAAAAGCCTCCCCTTTTCCTTCACTGTCTCGTGATCTGACGAATACACCAACACGCACCTACACGCACACACGCCCTCCCACGCGCACATACATAAGCACTCTTATAATGATTACAATTTCTAATCTTACTTATATATACACATAGGCGGCGATCCGGGGGGACGGGGGGGGGGGGCATCTCCCCCCCCCGCCTCGATGTTTTCTGGGGGATCGCCCCCCCCCCTTCGATTTTTAAAGCTTAATATATTATTATTCTATTTTGAGTCAGGTGACCAAATTTAGGCCAACCACTTAAATATCTTATAGGCCTAGATTGTATTTTGATGACTAAATCAGGCTTCTTTCATTATTTTTTGCAGTTATTTCTAGCTCGCTCCCTTCGCTCGCTCGCATAATAACGATCATCCCCCTCTCACTCCTCGAAACAGATTTTTAGCGGAGGCCTTCCGTGTTTCCGCCCCCCCCCCCCCCCCTCCTCGTTACATGAAATCGCCGCCGCTGTATATACTGTACATATAAGTAAGTCCTTTTATTGATATCAAATGATAACTTGTAATATCTTCTGTAAGAGATTGTAGAAAATATAATCCTTTTATCGATGCCATTTTTTTGTGGGGATAATGGTTGTCATACATTTTTTTTAAATACTAATTTAACCCACAAATTTATGGGCTCCCGATGCAGAGAAAGCATGCGAAGGTTTCTTTCTATTCATTATTATGTCAAATGACCAGTCTTTTTGCGAGTGACAAATCGGTATTGAATGGAGAATTGAAAACAGGTCGAGTATTCCAGTTTGTTTGTGTTTGTATATTTTTCTTCCGTTTCTACCTTGCCTCACGACCCGTGACAATTGCGTCACGGAGAATGAGTGGGGTCACTGGAGGACGTGCTCCTATAACAAACCGCCAAAAAACAGGAAAAAATGAAAAATGGAAAAGGGCAAATATTGGGATAAGAAAATGATCGAACCCCTTACCACACCCCATATCATGATTAATCAATTTTCAATTCCCCTATATTGATCAATTAATTTTAAATTCATAATCTACAACCACCTTGTACTAGTTCTTCGACCGCTA